>KV419394.1:0-375305 GCA_001630475.1 Sistotremastrum niveocremeum HHB9708
GACAAACAAAAGTAAACAACAAGTATGGGGATCCCCCAACTTCACCTCAGGCCCCAAAACCATAATCAATGTCCAAAATTGAGTGTACCCTGACATCACCCCCCCTCTAAGGCACATTGCCCTCAATGTGCTTGCCATCAGTCCAGTCAAAGAGATCAACAGATTTACCAGGCACTGTGAAATTTTCATAAGGAGTGAAGGTCATCCTCTGGAAAGTCAAGGCAGAGATCTTTCTAGGAGCAGAAGGGTGTTTCTTGTGGAACCCCTCAATGAGTTTCTTAGAGTTCTCCAAGTTGGTTGCAGGTTCCCAAGTGCTTTCTTCTTGAGGATACCCCTTCCACTTCACAAGGTACTGGAGTTTCCCTCTATGAAGTCTGCTGTCCTTGAGGTATTCTACCTCATACTCTGGTGCCTCTCCTTCAATAACTGGAGGAGGTCTACTGTGAACTCTTCTTCCTGGAATTGGATCTTCAAAGAATGGCCTCAGCTTGACAGTGTTGAAGACAGGATGGATCTTCATGGAAGCAGGGAGCTGGAGCCTGTAGGCATTGGGACCAACCACCTCAGTGACTTTGAAAGGACCATATCTCTTGTCCTCTAACTTCTTGGATGGCCTGTCAGTCCTGATGTCCTTGCCATCTAACCAGACTTTATCTCCAACTTTATAGGTCACTGCTTCCTTCCTGTTCTGATCATAGTACCTGGCCATGTCATCAGCTGCTCTGTGCAAAGCTGCCTCTGCCTCCTTTCTTGCAGACTGCATCTTAGACACAAAGGCCTCAACTGACTCCATCTTGGACTCCCTGAGAGGTTCAACTCCCAGTCTTGGGTTTCTTCCAGTGTTCAGCATGAAAGGACTGGCTCTGGTGGATGACTGAATCCTGTTGTTGTGAGCAAACTCAGCCAGAGGAAGCCATTCTGCCCAGTCATCCTGCCTGTGATTCACAAAGAGCCTGAGGTATTGCTCCACTTCTTGGTTTGCCCTTTCTGTCTGCCCATCAGTTTGAGGATGATAAGCAGTAGAGGCAGAAGTCTTGATCCCAAGAATGGAGTTCAGCTCTCTCATGAACTGAGAGACAAACTGAGGCCCTCTATCACTGATAACACTCTCTGGAAGTCCATGATGTTTCCAGACAATATCTCTGAAGATCCTAGCAACTCCCTCAGCAGTCACTGTGTCATTGGTTGGGGCAGTGTGAACCATTTTGGAGAGTCTGTCAATAGTGACCAAGATAGCATTGTATCCCTGACATTCTGGCAATCCTGTGATGAGATCCACTGTGATGGTCTGCCAGATGTCTGTTGGAACTGGATTTGGAACAAGCTTTCCAGATGGTGCTGCAGGGAAGGTCTTTGTCCTGTTGCACCTATCACAGCCTTTGACATAAGAAGCTATGAATCTGGATATTCCTGGCCACCAATAGTTTCTTGACACTAACTCCAAGGTTTTCCATCTGCCTGGGTGCCCAGCCACTTGAGAATCATGATGGGCTTCAACAATCTGTCTCCTGAGATCAATGTCCTTTGGCACATAGACTTTGCCTCTGAACAAAATGAGACCTTGTTCTTCAGCCCATTCATGTCCATCAACCTTTCTGACACCTGACTGCCTGAGTTCTTCCACTGCCTTGACTACTGAGTCATCAAGGTCTTTGGCATCTCTGATCTTCTTGAGCAAAGATTTCTCTTCTCCAGTGATGAGAAGATGACCTTGCTTAAGGGCCTGGATTCTGAACAATGATGGCTTGAGGAGAACAACATCCTCATTGTCATTCTCCCCCTTTCCATGATCTGGCCTCCTGGACAGTGCATCAGGTTTACCAGAGCTTTTCCCAGGTCTGTGGTGGAGAGTGAAGTCAAATTGAGCTAAGAACAAGGACCATCTGGCCTGCCTCCTGTTGAGTTTCTTGGCAGTCATAAAGTATTCCAGATTTTTGTGGTCTGTCCAGATCTCAAAGGTATGTTCAGCACCTTCAAGAAAGTGCCTCCACTCATCCAAAGCTCTGATAATTGCCAGCATTTCCTTATCATGGATATCATAGTTCCTTTCCACTTCACTGAGAGATTTGGAGAGAAAAGCCACAGGATGCCACTTCTCATCTTCCCCAATCTGAGACAAGACTGCTCCAGTTGCATAGTTGGAACTGTCAGCCTCAACCTTGAATGGTTTATGGTCATCAGGGAAGACAAGAATAGGTGATGATGTGACAGCCTGCTTCAGCTTCTCAAATGACTCCAATTCCTCAGGGCCCCAGTGCCAAGAAGTATCTTTCCTAGTCAGATCATGGAGAGGTCTTGCAATATGTGCAAAGTCTTTGATGAATCTCCTGTAGAAGTTCACAAATCCAAGGAAGGATTGCACCTCTTTGACAGTACAGGGTTCAGGCCATTTTGAGACACCCTCAACTTTAACAGGGTCCATCTCTATCTTGCCCTCAGAGATGATCAGACCAAGGTATTCCACCTTAGTCTTCTCAAACTCACACTTTTCAGCTTTGAGGTAGAGATTGTTTTGTCTCAAAATGTCCAAGACTCTCTTGACCACTCTCCTATGTTCATCAAGAGTCTCAGTGAAGATAAGGATGTCATCCATGTAGACAATGACAACACCCTCATCAATGAGATCTTTGAAGAGATCATTCATCATGGTCTGGAATGTAGCAGGACTGTTGGTAAGGCCAAAGAACATTACCAAAGGTTCATATAAACCTCTGTTAGTTCTGAAGGCTGCCTTCCACTCATCTCCCTCCTTGATCCTCACATTGTTATATCCCCATCTAACATCAAGCTTAGTGAAGTATTTGGCTTTCTTCAGCTTGTTGACTATGTCAGAGATCAGAGGAAGAGGATAGGAGTTCTTGACAGTCATGTCATTGAGTTTCCTGTAGTCCTGCACCAGCCTGAGAGATCCATCTTTCTTCTTGATGAAAAAGACTGGAGATGCCATAGGAGACTTGGAGGGTTGGATCCTACCACTTTTGAGATTCTCATCCAAGAATTCATCCAACTGTTTCTGCTCATTGGGTGACAGTGGATAAATCTTGCTCTTATGTGGTTCAGATCCAGGCTTCAGCTCAATTGCATGATCCCAGGGTTTCCTCTGAGGCAGTTCATCAAAGGATTCTTTGGAGAAGACACCCTTGAACTCATGATACTGCTTGGGAACAATTTCCTCAAAGGTCTTCTTCCTGGAATCCTGCTCTTTTGCCTGAATAGCCAGCTCTGTAGCCTTATTGGATGAGGCATTAATCTGATGGGGTTTAAGGAATGCCACCAGAAGCCTGTCATCCTCAGCCAAGAGGGGCTCAGCCTTTTCCTCCTTGTCATCCTGTTCCTCCTCTTCATGATCCAAATCATGCAAGAGGGGTGGAAGTCTCACTTTGAGAGGCTTCCTCTTCTGCAACTTCTCCTTCTTGACCTGGACATGACACTGAGATGGGCATCTGCTGAACACCACATCACCTGTCTTCCAGTCAATCTCAGGATTGTGTTGCCATAACCAAGTGTGCCCAATAATGGCAGGTTTGTCACCAAGATCACAGACAGCAAAGGTTGTCCTCTCAGTATGATCCTTGAACTGCATGATCAGATCAACTTCCTCAGAAATGGAGCCTCCTTGATTGAGAGTACCATCAACATTGTAGACAGGGATAGCTCTGGGCAGCTTCCTGGTGTTGATGTTATACTCTTTGACCAATCTAGGATCAATGAAATTGCCTGTGGCTCCAGAATCTAAGAGGGCTGAGAGGAGGAATTTTGCTCCAGTGTCAAGAGTCTTCAGATGAATGGGAATAGAAGTAGAGTATTTCATCTTTGAGCTCATGACATAGATCTTGGGAGGGAGAGTTGGAGAACTGGTGGATTGGGACATGGATTCTGGGGGATCAGGTTGCAAAGGAGATGGATGATGAGGCAATCCATCTGGTTCCTTCAGATCTTGCAAAACCTGAAACCTGTTGGACCATTGAGACATGTCTCTTTTCATCAATGGTTCCTTGGAAAATCCTTGTCCTGAGTTTTACCAGTGTCCTTCTCTAATTCCTGCTTGAAGTGGGCCTTCATACCAGCATAATCCATAGAAGTGAAGTCAGAGCCAGAGGTGCAGTCTTTGGAGAGATGACCTGGCTTTCTACACCTGTGACAAACTTTCACTGGATTTCTGCTAGTATTCCAGCCTGGTTCTACTTCTTTTGGGGCAACAGTTGGTGGGATGACTGCTTTGGGAGCTGGTTCAATTGGAGCTGGGACAGGAGCAGCAGCAGAGGAGAGAGTGGTGAGAGATCTCCTGGCTTCCAGTTGTCTGTGCTGCCTGTCAAACTTCACAGCCCAATGAAACCATCCCTGGAGATCAGAAGGCATCTTCTCCAAGGAATAGATTCTCTGCAATAGGGGTTGACTCAAACCCCTCTCAAAGAACTCAACCAAAGCAGCATCATTGTACCCAGTTTCATCCATGAATTCCTTGAATTGGGCCACATAATCCTCTGCAGTCAGGTTGCCTTGCTTCAACAACCCTAACTTGTGTCTGGCTGAGGCAGCAGGATATGGGTCACCAAAGCAAGACTTGAAATCTTCAAGGAATTCTAGCCATGTTTGTCCCACTTGTCCAAGTGCAGACCACTGTTTCACCTTCCTCTTTGACCAAGGACCAGCAGTTCCCCCTTTCATGTAGGAAAGAGCAAAGACAATCTTGTCATCATCAATCTGGAACTCTGACCTCCTTCCTAAGAAATATAGATGGAGTTGACTCAGGAAGGTGTCTGATTGAGAGAGTGTTCCATCAAAGATGTCAGGGGGAGAGACCTTGGGCCCTTTGGAGATAGGGGCTTGTGAGGTTGGAGAGGAAGTGACTTTAGTGATGAGGGTCTGAAGTGCCTTTTCCAGGATCTCAATTCTCTTCTGAAGATCCTGAATAGACATGGTGTGATTTGGAGGTGAATTGTAGGAGATATGGGGGTGAGAAAAGATAGGGGTTAAAAGACTGATTGGATGATTGAGATGGGAGATGGGATTGATAACACAGTTCCAAACCAGAGAACTCTAGTCTGTCTGTGCAGGAATGGGTTGGATAAAGAATGATGGGAATTGGAGGTGTGGAGTTGTCCAGAAAATGAGTTCAGTCTTCTGTCAGGGCAACACTATCCTGGAGGACAAGGCCACTACAAAGACCAATCAACTTGAGGATCTGATAGAAGGAACACACCAAGAGGGTAGAGAATGCAACAGATAATATGATTGAGCAACAGTGACTGAATGACCCTACAAGATGTGGGAGATCCTAAGAGACTGAACTAAAGTACAAACAACTACAAACAGAGGACTATAAGGCAAATGGAACACAACAAAGACAAACAGAGACAAAGAGAAAGACAAACAAAAGTAAACAACAAGTATGGGGATCCCCCAACTTCACCTCAGGCCCCAAAACCATAATCAATGTCCAAAATTGAGTGTACCCTGACAGGCACGTCGGGCAGCAGAGGCCTTCGCTTTTCGAGCAGATGCCTCATTTAAATAAGGTTTGTTGTTGGCAGAAGAATCCATGGATGTGGATGGATGTTGAGAAATGAACAGTACTAAAACCACTGGTTATGGATAGTTATCAGACAGAAAAGGGAGTGGGAAGGAAAGGGGTTTTTTTCAAGCGGATGATTGGTTGACAGTAATAATAGCCAGAGATCAGATCAGGATAAGATAACAGATGCAGTCTAAAGCCCAGAAGCAGATCAGCATCATCTGTAATTACTGGAGGGCATAGAGTACTGACATCCTAAGGTCACACCTAAATGCACACTACTTCCGCGACCTATGTGTGTGTGAGTCCGACAGTGAGAGTCTCGCACAAGGGACTGGGAATGCACGAAAGGAAAACTTTTCAAAGTCAGCTATATTCCGAGCCCGAATCCGAATCCGAATCCGAATCCGAACGGGCAAATGCCGGGAAGGCTACGTGAGAAAGTACAGGCTACGTGGGAAACTAAAGGCTACGTGGGATTTCGGGGACCCTTAGACCCTTTGAATTCGAGCCCGGTAGATCATAGTGGGGGGCTTCGCCCCCCAATGATCACGGGTCGACACGTCCAATCTGCGTTCGTTGCTGTAATCAATATCGTTGGGCAGGATACAATAGGCGACATCTCACCGTATCATGTACCAGACCTATAGCGCTATGAATGCGACACCCCTACCAACCCACGTTATTGTGGTTCATCGTTTTTTCGAACTTGTTCAAGAGGCAAGCCTCAAGGGGGCGAGAAAGTCCCGCAGAACTGGTGAATTTACGGAGCTCGTTCTAAAGGTCGTTTTCCCTGTTCCTCTGTCTGACAGACGAGCAAGGAAGCTGGCTGTACATTTTCGGCTGAAAACAAGGAGCACATTGCGCCAGGACAGTTGAACTTCCCTAAGTTCCCTTACGTAAGCGAGGACTCATTATTTTGTACAAATGCAAAATTTAAAGGTGCTCGCTCTCGTCGTCGCATTTTGGCAGACTGAGTATCAGTTAGTATTGAGTCACTCGATTTCGATGACAAGATTCTTGTTGAATTCTCGGATAAAAAATTCCTACACATAATCCAACGATCAGGGTACAGAAAAACAATGCCGACTGTGACGACGACAATGACAATCTGGGTAGACTTAGTGATGCCGAAGTCCGGTTCGGTTCGGTCCTTGACCCCTCGAGCCCGAACCGCGAACCGGACTTCGGTTCGGTCCTCCCTACAGCTCCCGGACCTGAACCGGACCTAGCGTCCGGTTCACAAAGCGTCCGGTTCGGTTTGAACGCGGTCCGGACGCTTCTGCGGACGCTTCGACAGTTGAAATTTCCCAGAAAAAAGTGAGCGCGCGAGGAGAGCTCCCAAACAAATTTTTCATTGCTAGCACTGCTATGCGAATAGAGACAAGACAGATACAGCATTAGAGTGATTGAGAGAGGTCTGCCAGTACATCAACGATGGCGAATGTCGAAGCCTCAGTCTCGTCAAAGCTTTCGCAGTGACAGGGACTGCATCAGACGACTATGCATCCTAGAGACCATCGAACTATTGATGGGGGCGTGGGAGACGATGATGGGGAGTTTTTCTGACCCGATGGCAAGGCATCTGTGGATGCGAGTGTGGATAAAGCGAACAGGTCGGACGTCAGCGCGAGAGATAAAGAAGAGTAACGATGAACGCACCTATGTTGCAATATGGGTCCCCCATCTTTCATCAACGGCCACGACATCTCTCTCCACGTTCTCATCTACGCTGATCCGGCGTGAACACATATTGGGTGCAGATATGAAGCGACTGGCTGGCTATTGATTGTCGAGAGATGTAGAGGCCTCGAGGGCAGAGTAGTAAGGATGATGCTGACTCCATTGACAGTGATGCGGAACGAGACCGAAGGCTTTGCCATGAGCACGAAAGACGGAAAGGGATAGAAAGGCATCGACGTTGTGCTAAGATGGAAGATAGCTTCACCACGCCGCACGAACCCCAGTCGAGACAATCGATCTAACGTACGAGGCTGCTGAGAGCGCAGGAATGAATTGAAATCGTGATTCTTGAGGAACTTCTGAGTAAGTCTAGATCTATGTCCGCGAAGTCTGCCAAAGTGTCGTACGAATGGACCAGGCGAACGGCGACAAGGGTGATGTGAGTGATATCAATGACACCAAGTCATTGACGTCGTTGCGGCTCGTATGAAAGACTGATGAAAGTGACACCAAGTCACTCTCATCGCCACGTCACGACAAGCACCAAGCTTGTCGCGAGCGGTTGATGCCAGAGATAGAGGGAGACCTGGGAGAGGGGGTGGATACAATTGCCAGCATGCTGTGGGACTAAGCAGGTACGGACAAGCCGTAGTCAAATACGATATGTTGACAGTTGATGGTTTAGAACGTGTCGCACACGAGAGGCAACGAGTCATGACAGCCATGGTGATCAGACGATGGTGTGTTGGAGAGCTGCTGGCGCGTTGTGGTTGGCTGTTTATCACGGATATAACGGCGTTAAGAGATATGCACTCGGAATCATAGAGACATTGCTAATTCTACTTTCTGTCGCTCAAAAATTGTGTTCTGTCTATGATAATCCGTACTCATTTTGACTATCGGTCCGCGGTTCGGTTCGGTTCGAACCGCGTCCAGGCTGTCAGGCAAAGAGCTCGAACCGCGGACCGAACCGTTGGTCCCCCAGGTCGAACCGAACCTGAACCTGAACCGGACCGCCGGTTCAGTTCGGTTCGGACCGGGTCCGGACGCTTTGCCGGACCGGACGGCGGCATCACTAGGTAGACTGGAGATATCAGTATTCGTATTCGAAGAGGAAGGTGGTGGGGCAGGGTTGGGCTCTGGGTCAAGAGACCACAAGGATCTTTCGATGAACTGTGTTTCGTCCTCGTCGAGATCTATCAGCGCCGGTTCCGAGGCCAAGTTGAAGTCTGGTGGTGGAGTCGCGGATTATCGGCCTGGCTCTGGCTCTATAAACTGGGCTTGGTCCTGGTCCTGGTGATGAGGTGTTCGTAGTCGTTGAACAGCAATTTCTGGCTTGGAATCAAGGTGAGCCAGCGGAATCTCCTCGAACGATTCCCCGATTAGCGTTTGCTGTAATCTTGTGTTGTACCCTGTACAGTTGACCGTGCACGTTTCAAGACGCTTCGAGAGGATATGCAAAAGTGTTGTCAGTTAATGGCGAGGCGTTGTACGATGGGACCCCAGCTGCGGATAGAGTAATGGTACTGACCCCTTCACCGCGAGCCAGTGATTCTTCTATATCATCCAGTTCTAGATATGGAACGCCCCCTTCGTTGATTTTTCTAGCGAGTGTGACGCTGTTAATCGGGTGGGGAGACCAGCTTTTCATGTTCTTCATATTGCTCAGACTATCCACCTCGATGCGTCAAACCGAGCCCTTCAATTCAAGCGAGAGTCAAAACTCACCAAATCAACTTCGTCTGCTCTCACAAAAGTATAAAGAAAGCATTAATATCGATATGGAGCCCGAAAGAATAGCAACTCACCTCCAGCGGCAACTCTCTCCATTCTTGTACACTCACTCCCTCCGAAGCCCTGAACTCATAATCCCCAAAATACATCCAATGTCCCTCCTTCACCCTTCCAAACAGCGGGAAACACTCTCCCTCCGGCGCCTCCCTCTCTCGGTCTCCCTCATTAATCCACAACGAAAATAAAAGCCCACATTCACCTGGGCGTCTAGGCATATGCGGATTCCAATTCGTGCGCGGAGCAGCGTAGGCACGTATTCCACCCCGGATTCGGTGCTTTGCGACTTTTACCCAGGGGATTTGAACATTTCCACCGTAGTGGCTGCTGATGTGCGCGCGGGAATATGTTTTATTAAGGAATTGAGGAGGGTATGGGAGGTGGAGATTTTTGCAGTTGTTGAGGGTGTATCGACGTATCAAGGAATCTTCAGCTAGTGAAAAGTGTTCTTCTTCTTTCTTTATTTTTGGCTGATATTCCAGATGAGAATCATGCTGTTCATTCCGGGCCTCGAGGCCTCGAAATTTGAGGCAGGGCGTACTTTTACATCCGGCTTCTCGTCTTTCATGTGCCTAGATTCATTGATGGACTTCATTAATATATATCGGCAATTCAGTGCGTGAGATGCATACCTCCACGCTTAGATTCCGGCGTTGAGTTTGGACGGACGCAGAGAACGATAATGACGACGTTCGGGAGGGCTCAAACTCCGCCGGCCGCCTCGCTCTCTTTCTGTACGCGACGACATGAGGCTCGATTGCTTGGTATGTTGTCCAGACCTTCCCTGATAAATCTGTCCGACCTTCCAAGTATATTGTGATCGGTTTATTCAGCCTTACCGGTTGCATTAACATTATATTCTCGTCGGTAGTACTCGCTACCGCGGTTCTCCAACTATGCCGTTCATATTCTCAATTGCCAGCAGATTGCGCATCTAAAGAATACCTGGTAAGACTGAAGTTCATTCGTCAATGACACGTCAATAATGAACCAATACCGGCAGTTGATGATCGATTGCTTCCACCAATAGCAGAACACTAGTACTATTTCTGAGCTTAATTGCCTTCTTTGGCCTGAGCTCCATCCTCGTGTTTGTGAGGACGACCAGGAACTCGGCGCATTCAGATCTGAAAAGTCATTTACGTGTCCAGCTCACACGAGCAGGAAACAGCGACACTCTGCTCTTTCACTCCGGAGGTAGATGAGCTGAATTTCTAGGAGAAACAGGCACTGATTCGGATTGTCCATAGATCCAGAACTTCTCGAAGAGGGCCCCGAGATCAAAGATCTGAGTCAGGTCATGGAAAATCGACGTCGACGGCTTGTTCGGCACTAGACCTAAGTGGGAAAATTTGGCAAAGGGTGCACTGAACAAGCTCCCGGTATGCTGTGCTCCCCAATATGGGACCGGTGTGAAGGAAATAGCGCTTGGTCGGTTCCATTCACCGGAGCCTTGACAGCGATATATTATAGAATTGATTTTTGGGGAGGTTATTAGGCCTCCCCTTTGCGCTCTCTTTTCTTCAGCGAAGGCATTGGCGGTTCGTCCACGGGTCCCCTCTCTTCTCCCTCACGAAGGTTCATTGGCCCGAACCATCCTTGCCATCCGTATTTTCGTTGATTACGCTCCGCCCCTCCCTCTTCGATAATCAAAAAGAGATCAGCACCGTCAGAAAGCTGCCATGACGCTTCAGGACATCCCCACTCTAGAGAAGAACGCCGAGAGTCCTTACGCACAACGCCAATCCCATCCCCGAGTCCCCCGCGACCTCGAACGCGAAGGCGAAATATCAGGATACAAACTCGACATCAGCGCTTCTCTCCAATCTCCCTCCGACGAAAAAGCCACCGTCTTCGAGAAAGATTTCGCATCGAGTCATTCGAAAGAAGATCTCAAATTAGCTAAAGACGGACATACGATTCTCATCCCTCAGCCTTCAGACGATCCGGACGATCCGCTGAACTGGAGTCCGAAGAAGAAATATGCGATTCTGGCGGTGATCACTGCTATGTCGTTTATCCCTGGTGTGTCTTTCAATTTCCTTCGTTTTTTGTTTTGAGGTCGACGAAGGGTATAGATTATGGCAGTTCGACGGGTGCTGTGACGCTGTTTCAGCAGTCTGTGCTCTGGCACAAGACGACGGACGTTATCAATCATTCGCATGCTGGTAATGCATTTATGTTGGGTGCCGGCGGCATTTTCGGTATGTATCATTCTCTCGGAATAGGATGCGCCACTGAGTTATCCCTGATAGTCATCGTCTTCTCGGCGTACTTTGGCAGATTACCCGTATTATTCTGGTTCTCCGTCATCGCGTTTGCTTCAGCAATAGGGCACGTCGTCATCATCATTTCCTTTGCATTCGCTGACGGTCTCTCAGATGTGCGAGCGCACCTAGTTTCAATTCATTCATGGCGTTCCGCATCTTAAACGGTTTCTTCGCAACGGTGGCACAAGCTGGAGGATTAATGTTCATAAAAGACCTCTTCTTCTTCCATCAACATGCTCGTGCTATCAATCTCTGGGACGCATCGATCATCTTATCACCTTATTTCGGTCCCTTTATCGGGGCATTCGTGACGAGTCGGACGACTTGGCGATGGACGTTTTGGATATATACTATTATGACGGGTGAGCCTTATATTCTCGAGTCTGGCGTCAATACTAAATGGTGGTGATGCAGGACTTTGTTTGCTGGCTATAGTGTTATTCGTCGATGAGACGTATTATGATCGAAAGCTCACAAAGGCGGAACAACCCGAACGTGGGACTAGAGTAGAAAGAATAGTCGGAATCGCTCAGGTACGATTTTTCCCCGTCCATCAACAGCCCGGCTGATTCAACGATACAGTGGAGATCTCGACATATGCGTAACACCTTTTACGAGGCTGTGAGGCGTCTTGTTGCTGTCATTCAAAAACCTGTCATTGCCATATGCACACTATACTATCTCAGTACGTCCTCATCCCAGCTGGATCCAAGTCTCTTCCTCTTCTAATAAGCCTCCAGCAACTTTCGCGTGGGTCGTCGGTATAAACACCACCCTCGCCATCTTCGTGAAACCCCTCTACTCATTCGGTCAAGTCCAAATCGGAGCATTCTACACCACCCCCATCGTCTCCGCAGCACTCGGCCAACTCGTCGGTCATTTCCTGCACGATGCCATAGCGAACCATTACATCAAACGACACGGAGGAAGATTCGAACCTGAAATTCGTCTTCGGGCGATATGGATCAGTGAACCTTTTATTGTGACGGGATTGGTGGTGCTTGGATTCGCGTTGCAGAGAGATTGGCATTTTATGGTTACTGCTGTTGGGTGGGGCTTGTATGTCTTTGGTGAGTCTTTCGTTTGGCTGGCTGGGATGATCGGGCTGAAATGGTACTAGGTATTATGGTTACGACCGTCGCTTTACAAGCCTACATGCTTGATTGTTATCCCGAAGGTTCCGGCGAAGGTAAAGATCAAAATTCCCGGTTTGAAGTACCAAACTAAACTCACCGCATTGCAGTCTCAGGGTGGCTAAACTTCGGTCGAACGACAGGCGGCTTTGTCGTTTCGTACTTCCAAGTCCGCTGGGCAACAAAACTTGGCGCTGAATCTTCCTTCGGGACTCAAGCTGCTATATCTGCGTTTACGTTCCTTTTGATTCCGCTGTTGCAGTGGAAGGGCAAAGCGATGAGAAAATGGAGTGGACCGTTGAACTTCAAGACGACTTAGATAGTTTTCAAGTCATTATGATGACCTCGACGAAACCCTCTCCTAGTAGCTCTGTTTTGGATATGAATTTTCAGGACTCACGAACGTCATGACATTCAAGTTTATGTCGCCGCGTATACATAATATTACGAGTAGAAGATTTGGGACTTGGCTATCTTAAGCTTGACTCCCTACACGAACTGTGCTTGGTGCAGGACTTGAAGAGTCTAGGATAGATCGACACCGGTTTGGTTAGCTACAATCTGTGCCCGTGCCACAGCTAGTCTACACTGCTCGCAAGAACTTCTCTCGATCGTCCCCAGTGCAATGGCAACTAAACAGCTGTTCTCCCTCATTCTAACGCAAGCACACTCCCAGCATTCTTTCCAGTCGATGATATAGCAACGACGTCCACAAGAAGCCGAAAGCAGGACTATGGGGAGAACGGTCTGTTCTACGCACCGAATGATGATTCCTTTCTCATGTTCGAAGGGACCCCCAGGTTCTTTCAGTCGAGCTGTGCGATACACAAGATCTTCACGGAGGAGCTCTGCGTATGCTTTGCAGAGGGCTTGAGAAGTTCTGCGATCACGTAGATCCCGGAACGACTTTGCAAAAGAGGCTGGTGAATCCTTTACTTGTAACAGGACCTCTTGACTCGATAGAGAGCAACATGTGCCTCTACCGGCCATTTCTGGATGCTCACATCTCCTCCCAAGAAGAACATAGGGCTTCCACCAGGTTTTGATGACTCGACCTCTATACGTGCATGAAAGAGATGCAGCAAGAGTCTCTTGGGGATATTTGAGGGGTTTCCTGTTATTAGCGCCGCGCATCTCGACACTGAAGACCGGATATCCATCTCGAAGTTCCTGGCTGATCTCGACACATAGTTCAGCCTGTGTCAACGCAGCGTCCGAGTCGTCGGCAGAAGGAAGTCACCTTGTCCCAAGGTTTCTCCCATCCTAAATTCGCGGGGCGGTTTTCCTGCCACTTTCTGGTCGCCCCTTTTATAGTAATGTGCGACGACGGGGTTCCTTACTATAGTAATTTGCTCTCGGGGTCCTTGTGAAACACGTAATTTTCGCTGAGTAATTCACCCACGACTCGTGAGGATGTGTCATACCGTCTGACTCAACGTTCTCGAGTTCAACGTTCAAGCAAACGTTCAACGCGCTCAGTACTACTGTAGTACTAAGTGCTTATGCGCTCATGCTTGTTCTCAGAATATCAACGCTCAGTTTCTCTGCGTACAGTCTACCTTGAATCTCGATGCTGGGCTCGAGTCTTGTTGTCTATTTATGGCACTTTAAACTGCAATGTTGCTGCATGTTCCACGTGTTCAAGCCCTCAATATCGTTGACTTTGCGTCCTGCGGATCTCGACTGGTTTGCATAATGAAAACGTGAATTTTCCTTTGACTCATCTCGAGGTTCGTTCCGCGCGCGGTCATGCGAATCTTGATGCAAATGGTACGTTCACGCTAATCCTCATTTTCACTATGCATACTATGTGTCAAGGAGCAATCTCCTTCACCCGTCAGGCCACTGCTTCATTTGATCACCCCGTCGGCACAATCGTCAATACTCGTAGACTCACACTGGCTTTCCTGTCAGATAATAATATGCCTACTTTGCTCATATGTTTAGCTTTCCTTGCGGTTTCCACAATGGCATATGATTTCGGACTTCAATGACATTATCCCGTATTCGTGATATGTAAGAAATTTTGAACCAACCCTGGAAACCCGTCTGCCAAATAGTTTCATCCTTGTCGGTCGACAGCGTTCGTACCAGTTGTGCAGGACGATTGGCCTTAGAATATTCTTGATGATGTTTGTAAGGGTTGTACAAAGAGTCAAAGACGTGTGAATTAATCTTGCGTTTCCATCAATCCTGATGACATCAATTTCGACTTGGCGGTCGTGAGCCAGCTCCCGGACTGCATCGTAGAATTTTTTTCAACGAGATTCTTTACACACGAGGATTCGTCCAATGTCACACCAAGTATTTGACGTGTAAATGCTTGATAACTGATAGAATCTGGTTTATTCGAGTATTATGAAGGCGCTCTAGTAGCGAAACTGATACCTCATAATCAGCTTTCTCCGCGGACAAGGTGAAGCAGGGCGCCAGCGCCCCCCCTCGAGTAAAGGATGGACGTCATTAATCTCGTGCCCAGGTGGCGCCACAACCAAGGCCTCTCGATGTGGATAATCGGGCATGATGATTGGGTGGGTATATCGAGAGAGATTAGGATATAGAAATATAATTGTGCATTCTTGGGAGGGAAGTAGTAAAAGGAACCGTGCGTGGGCATCGATATGATTTCCTGCGAGGGCAGGTAGCCAATTATTGGTAGCTAGGATTCTGAGATCTGCTTCTTCTGCATCCACAGATCGCAGTCCTGACGGTCTCACAACATAATCGTGGAAGGGGTTCAACAGATACCCAATGGACTGCCCTTCCGGAAGGGGTGCGGGATAGAATAATCGATCGATCCCGGGTCCTCCTTTGCTATGCAGGCAGAGGAGATGTAAAAGTGTGAAAAATTGGAGAATTAACGGGGTAGGAACTTCTTCGCCGATCCGAATCCAGAGCGTTTCACAGGCGTCGATAATTAGCGGACCTAGTCTTCTTTCGTCAGGGAGACAGAAGAGTTCGGTCTCGGCCTCGAGTCGCGCAAGTGTAGAATCGAGCCATGCTTCTGCATGGTCCAGCAGCGGTTCCCAGGTATTTCTCATTCCGTGGCATTGGCGAGAATCTGCATCTTCGATCGACGAATGATATGAGAGACGTAGGGGTTGACCAGTTTTGAGGAACGAGGAGAGATAGTTCTGGCATTTAGAGCATGTGCAATTGGAGGGTAAGATCTCCGAGGGACGGTTCAAGATATGAACATCATAATCTTGCAACCGGTGACTACCCATATTATCTTCCGACTCCGAGTCCTCGTAACCAGAGATCATATCGATCGAATGATCGATGCAGAATAAGCGCACATCAGCAAAAGCTGGAAATGGCTCTATATCTTCCTGAATAACATCGACAAAAAGTGGGAATAGACTGCGAGAGAAAGGGGATAATGTCGAAAACGACGGCCCGGGCGACCAAAGCTCATTTCCAGAACGTTGAGCCCATTCTTCGGTAGCCAGTACTCTCACGAATGGAATGACATGTTCCCAAATATCATCGATGACCATTCTTCGTAGATCCTTAACTAACACGAGAACACGGCACGCCTCACTGACATTGGGTATACGACCCAATCGAGCATATGCATGAAAAAGCATCGATGCATCGTGCGGATGAATTGGTCATGTGCCCAATGATGGACTGAATAATATTGACAGAAGCGCCGATGAATGAACCGATGCATGTTTTCGTCGAGCATTGGTTCATAGCTGAGCCTGATGGGAGTGTATGGGCCTTGTTGGGAGGTATGAAGTCTGTAATATTCCTTGAGCCGGTTCGCGCGAGCTGATGCGCCTGGAGAGAGCGAAAGTTTGGGTTCAATGTCATAGTTGAAGGCCCTTTTGATGGCTTGATGCATTGGAGAGAGAATGTTCAATTTGTGGCTAGTACTACTTCAGGCGAACAGAATCCTGATTAGATAGATACAGCACCAAGAGCATGGTATGGTCTGACCTCTGAGTCGTGTCCCAGTGATTTGGAATTTTTTTTACTTGTGACAGTTGAGAAAGATGCAGAATCTCGAGTTACGAGCTGTGCAGGTGGGATCAATGAGTCAAGCAATGAGTAAAGTGACGGGAAGTTGAGACTAGCGCCTATAGCGGCAGCCCTGGTCAAGAAGTATTGACGCTCAGTCTTTTGACCTCTCCGATGTCTTCAATCATAAAAGCAAGTATGAATATTCAGAAAAGTCGCAGTCGGTCGCAGTAGACTCAGGATCAAGATAACACAACATCGCTTACGTAAACCTCAACCCTCTGGACTCCTACGCCGCGGCGGTGCCTACGGGCAAACGCTGCTACTAGTATAGTATATGCTCTCACTTTAAAATATATACAGACAGCATGTATGCGTACTTCCGTACAGATTGTCCAATCTCCTGAAATACCCAGGCGCTTCTTTCCGAGTTTCCTAGAAATTTAAATTTGGGTCACGTCAAGCGCATATACATGCACATATATGTACTTCAATTACACACTCCAATACCATCGATATTGACAATACTAATACTAATACAACTTATACACTACACTACAATACACTACAGAGCTAAAACCACACGATACAACCCCCGACCCCCAACCCCCTCCCTCCTTCTAGATCTCCTTTCTCCTTCGAATTGAATACTAGGAATACTAGTATCACAACTCCCTCCCATCCCACCCCAACACTCTCACCCCCCTCCCCCCCGCCCTCTCCCTAACACCCTCCATCAATCTCCCATGTAAACTCCTCAAAGCCTCGCACGTCCTCTCGTCTAGTATACGTATCGATTGAAGGGACGGAAAGAGGAGGGTCGAGTTCCATGTTGCTTGGAGGGATGGGAGTGGGAATTGAGGCGGGAGTGAGGGTTGAGGTGGGAGGGATGGGAGGGAAGGTTTTGTCGACGAGTGCGTGTGGGAAGTCGTACTTGTACTGGTGCCTGCGGTGTTAGGGGTGTTCGAGACGAAGGTGTTGCCGTTGGCCGTCGAAGTGGGAGTGGGAGTGGGAGTAAGACTCGAAGTAAAACCCGGAGTAGAAGTACGACCAGGAGCTGGCCTACGCATAGCATATTGCGATCCAGAATTGTTCGCGCTCGTGCTCGACTCGCCACCGCCGATCGCTCCCTCAACCCATTCGACATCCTCAAAATCCTCAAAATCTTCGAAATCCCGAAGCCCATCAACATCGACATCGACCAACGTCGCCTTGGCTTTCCCTCCCTCACCCTCACCCAAACTCGATCCCTCACCCTCACCCGATCCAGAAATCGAGCCCTGAGTCGATCCAGAAATCGCTCCCGCCCCATACCCCCTCGACGCAGACCAATGAGCCTGAGGAAACGCAGCTGCCCGTGCCCGTCCAGAAGCCTGCAAAGCGGATGCCTGTTCAGACGAAGTCGACGAAGAAGCGAACGTAGCTGAAGCCGAAGGAGAATTCGAGGTCGAAGTTGACGTAGATCCGTGAGGAGAGTCAGAATCCCCAAGAGAATGCCCAGTCGAAGGCCCAAGAGAAGAAGGAGGCCCAAGAATAAGATCAAACATCCGTCGATAATCCCCTCTCGAAAGCTGCCTCTTCCAACTCCTCACACCAAGCCTTTTCACACTCCTAAACACCCCCTCCCCATCTTCCTCCCTGTCATCCCTACTATTCCTTTGTTCTCTCCATCTACGTCCTTCTGCTCCGAGTCTGGGCTCCGTATCTTCGGTGGCGGTATTGGTGTTGGTGTTGTTGAGGGTGGCGGGGTGGAGGGTGGTATTTCCGACGGTGCCGCGACCGACGATATGATGTGTTGGAGGCGGATCGGTAAGTTCGAGGATATGTGATATATCCACAACAAACGTATCCAATCCTCCCTTCTCTCCTTGCCAGCGGTTGTGATTCTCACGAGCGTCGTGTCTTCGGATCGACCTAGGAGATCGTGTACCTAATACCCTCCCAAGGTCGCTCGGTAGGAAGAACGCGTCCGCAGCGATCTCGATAGATTCTATCGCGTTCCATTCGTCAGGGAGAGTCGAGCGGTGAATTTTAGAATGAGGGGGGGATGTAAGTCTGAATAGCCGAGAGGGGAGGAGAGTTAGATATCTCAACTTCGGGAATTCCGGAAGCATCCTTCCACTCCCATTCCCATCCCCCCCTTCAGAAATCGACGAAGTCGACGAGATGGATGATATGGAGGAGTGGGGAGTGTGGGGGGAATGGGGGTATCCCCGTCGACTCTGTCTCCAATCGTCAAGATCCAACCACCAACTCCCGCTTACTTCTAATCTTTGTAAGAAGGGTAGATTGGGGATCATGGTGAGTTGTTCGGGGAAGAATGTGTAGTTGAATGAGAGGGATGTTAGTGTGGATGTGTGCGAGCGGAGGAGGCGGATGTAGGGGTTTATGAGGGAGGTGGAGGATGTTAGACCTGGGGGGGAGAGGTAGGATAGAGTCTTCAATTTTCTGGAAGAGACTAGCTGCGAAGAAGCTGTAGGCGAAAGTGGGGAAGGTCGCGCAGAGGATGATGGGGAAGGTGGAGAAGCTGAAAGAGACGGAGATGGGGAAGAACCTAGAGGGGAAGAAGGTAATAGAGGGGAAGAGTGGAGGAGCGTTTGGAGGATTGAAGATGGGGAAGAGGGAGCGAGTGATTTGACGGGTTCAGGAGTTGATATGAACGATTCGATATTCGGTAAGAGCGTGATCAATCTACAAACTCCACTATCCCAACTCCCTCCCGTCCCCGTCCTCGTACTCGTCCCTTCTCTTGTACTCGTACTCGTACTCGTCCCTCTCTTCGTCTTCGTCCCTCTTCGGATCGGAGCAAGTTCCAATCTCCTCGTATACCCACCCAACGTCCCACCCTCACTCCCCTCAAGTGTCCTAATCAACTTCCAAAGTTGATCCGAAGATGTGATGTATAGAGATGAATAGAGCAGAGGAAGAGAGAAGTGGTGGAATGAGAGAGAGACGAGGGATAGGGAGAGAGCTGTGCTTGTTCGGGATTGATGGAGGGTTCGGAGGGTGTCGGGGGAGTGGACGGGTTGAGGTCTTTCGGTTGAGTGAGGGGAGGGGAAGTAGGAGGGGGAGGGCGGGGGGAGGAGGACTGATAGTTCCATTATTTGAAGCCAGAGTTCGGGTGGCATTCGATCACACACTGACGTGGGCATCGTCGATGTTGGTGGTGGCGGCGTTGACATTGGCAACGATGAGGACGGTGATCGGGTCGATCGGTCGTGGGATGGTGAAGTAATTATGCTGCTCGTCGTCGTCGTGGACATGGATGTTGAGATGAAGGATGAGAGCCCGGAAGAGGAATTAGTTCCGTCATCACTCAGGCTCACAGTGACGACACGAGCTTGCTAGTTTACCCCTTGCTCTTCCGATCCGCTTTCGTCCTCACCTCCACGTGTCCGTCCATCCGACTCATCCAACTCAATACCAAGTTCAACATCAAGCCTTCGTAATAAGACTACGGGTTGGACTTGATGCGATGAAAATAGCATTCATCCATCCAGATCTAGGTATCGGTCAGTCACCCCCGTCCAACCTTCATACTCGAGATGATCTGACGCAAAAAACAGGGGGCGCAGAAAGACTAGTAATAGACGCAGCAACAGGTCTTCAATCCCTCGGACACGAAGTAACAATATACACATCGCATCATGATCCTAAACGTTCATTCCCCGAGACGAACGATGGTACCCCTCCCCTACCAACGTAATTTATTCTAAATGCTAATGGGTTGCAGGAACGTTGAAGGTGCATGCTATAAGACCTCCCTTCCCTCGCTCTATAGGAGGGAAATTCCACATCATCCTCGCACACCTCCGTCAACTCCATCTAATCCTCACTCTTCTCTTCTCCACCGACCGCAGGGAGGCCTCCTCCTCCTCCGGTGCCCCCTCCGGCTCCTCCTCTCCATCCTCATCCTCCAAGTCACAAGCAAAAGAGTCCGCAGCGAAGGAATACGACATATTCTTCATCGACCAACTATCAACATCCATCCCCCTCATCCGATACATCACCCTCAAACGCGTCATATTCTACCTCCACTTCCCAGATAAACTTCTATCGGATGGAGCGTATGTCGATTCTCCTTCTCCTTCCCGTTCTTCGAGGGGGTGGTTTAGAGGGGGGATTAGAGGAGTTGTGAAGAGGGTTTATAGGTTGCCTATGGATTGGTTCGAGGAGGTTACTACTCGTACGTCCCCCATCTTCTTTTGGGATCGGTTGTGGGAGTAATAAGGTGGTGTAGGAAACGCAGATATCATCATCGCAAATTCACACTTCACCTCCCGCGTCGCTTCGCGCCATCTTCCCTCCCTCGCAGGCCGACTGAGCGTCGTATACCCGGGTATCAATTTCGATCAATACACATCACCTTCTACCAAATTCTCATCGGTGGAAAAGGGTCCGGTTTATTCGTAAGTCCTTCTCGAATATGAATAGGATGGGAGGTTAACGTAGTACTCTGGGGGTAGGGAAAGACCTACGTTCGTGAGTTTGAATAGGTTCGAACGAAAAAAGGATTTAGGACTTGCGATTCGGGCTTTCGCACTCTTCAAATCTCAGCTACCTCCAAATTCAAATTCAAGTCCACAAACTCTCAGTGGGCAGCCAAGATTGGTACTTGGAGGTAAGCACTCCTTCCCTCGTTCCGAAGCAGGACGTGGACTGATTTGGGGTTGCGGGTAGGCGGCTACGACGATCGACTAAAAGATAACACCGAGACACTCTCATCCCTCCTCGCACTCGCTCATTCACTCGATCTGACGACGTACATCCGACCCCTCCCCTCTCCCACTTCCTCTCCCACTTCCCTTTCGTCAAAAATCGTCGAGACAATGAAAGAAAACCCAGACGTGACGATGGAGAACTGCGATATTCTCTTCCTCCCCAATTTTACTTTGGCAGAACGCTCTGCCCTTCTCTCCCCACCGCCACCCTCGACAATTACATCTTCAATATCGTCTCCCTACCGGTCAACTCTCGCCCTGCTGTACACCCCCCAAAACGAACATTTCGGAATAGGCCCAGTAGAAAGTATGGCTTGTGGAATCGGAGTCCTTGCATGTGATAGTGGAGGACCGAGGGAGAGTTTGGTTGATATACCTGATTCTTACATGAGTCGACTTATAGCTGGGCCTACAAGGATCGGATCCGAGTCGAGGGATGGATCCGAGTCCGAGGACGTCGATGTGGAGGATTTGGGAAAGGTAGGGAGGGGAGGGGAGGAGAAAGACGATGGAGAAGGGAATGAAAGTGGAGAGGGAGGAAATGGGGAAGGAGGGACGGGGTGGTTAAGACCTCCTGAGCCGGAAGCGTGGGCGAAAGTCCTAACACAAATATACACCCTCCACACGCTCTCCCTCTCTCCATCCTCCACCTCCACTTCCCCCACACCCTCCTCCCAGTCTTCCTCCCCCACCCCTCCCTCCGCATCACCCAACGTGGCTCCCTCCACCTCCTCCACCAAACCGAGCGCCGACACAGGCGCCGCCGCCGCCCAAACCTTCTTCTCAACCCTCTCCCTCTCCGCACAAAAAAGAGCCCAAACGCTCTTCAGTATGCAATCCATGTCTTCCTCCCTCCAATCCCACCTCGAAGAAGCTATAAATATGGGTCCGGTAGACCCGAGTAGGAATGATGAGTTAGGTGCTTTAAGTACGCTTTTGGGGTGGGGTTTAGTTGGGTTGGTCATGCTTTTGGGGATCGCGGTGGGGAGGCTGATTTGATTATTCGTTGTTAAGTATTACTATTATTGGAGGGTAGTGGTATTAATATCATTGGTAGTAGATTGAAAGAAGGATGAGGGATGGGTTATAAAATTTCGATTGGGAGTTCTCGAGTGCCGATACCGTTGGCAGGACTGGTATATGCGTATGCAGCCATAGAAAGACGCGTGCGTCTGCGTTTTGAAGGAGAAGGGGACGAAGATGGAGACGAAGTCGGAGACGGAGAAGGCGAGGATGAAGCGACGACATTTTGGGTGACTGTGCTTTTATTTCCTTCGAATTCGACTTTTGTGTTGGCACGGGGTCGTTTTCGAGGCGATACCCTGAGGGGCGTAGACGAGGATGGAGCCTGAGGCGGGAACTCTCTCTTGACTGCTTCCAATAGGTCCAGATCTGTCCTCGGAGGTTCTGGTTTAGCTCCAACCTTCTCCACTTGATTAGGATTCGTAAGCGACTGAGATTCCTTTTTGGTAGGCCAGTCGTCGGTATCAGAATCAGGATCAGGCTTGAGGTCCATAGCCGCATCGAATTTTTCTCCTATGAGCGTTTCTTGAAGTCGTTTGTTGTACCCCGTAGAGTTCACTGTACAAGTTTCGAACACCTAAACACCCCACGACCAAAATCAGTAATCACTCAGCTTGTACTGTATATAAATACTAGGACCGCTCACCCATTCACCACGCACGAGTGCGTCGTCTAAATCGGCTAGTTCGAGATATGGAACGCCCCCTTGTTCGATCTTCCGCGCGAGTGTGATGGTGTTTATTGGGTGCGCAGACCAGCTCTTCAATGTCCTGATTTTCTCAAGACTGTCTTCGTCGAGTCGAGTCGAGTCGAGTGGTCAAGAACAAGATCAGATCAAACTCAGAAAGATACAACCCACCAAATAAGTTTAGTCTATCCTGACCCAGAAGAATGTGAGCAAACCCGAAGCATTAAGTCAAACTCAGTCTGACGTACTTCCATAGGAGAATCTCTCCATTCCTGCAAACTCACAGGCTCAGAAGCCACAAACTCATAATCCCCAAAATAAATCCACTCTCCCTCTTTCACCCTCCCAAACAAAGGCGTCCTCCTCGTCCTCCTCCCCGTCCCTTCATCTTCAACCTCCGCCAACGGGACCCGATACACAGGATGAAACAAAACCCCACATTCCCCAGGACGTCTAGGCATATGCGGATTCCAATTCGTCCTCGGACAAGCATAAAATCCTACTCCATCTCGTATCCTGGATTTTGACACTGTTACCCATGTAACTTGGACGTTGCCCCCGTATAGAGAACTTATGTGTGGACGGGAATATGTTCTGTTGAGGATGTGTGAGGGGATAGGGAGATGGAGGTTTTTGCAGGCGTTTGCTGTGTATCGACGGAGGAGGGAGGATTCGGCGAGGGAGAAAGGTTGGTCTTCCTCTTTCTTTATTTTAGCTATAGGCTGTTGGTAGCGATGTCTTGTGAGTTCCGCGATGATGGTGTAATTGGGGCGAAGGGTTCATAGGTACCTTTGTTTCTAGCTTTTCAGCTTTCATGTTTCTTAAGATCGATGTGCGAGCGGACGACTACGCTTTGACACTTGGAATACAACTTACAGAGCACACGTGTTGGAGAAGTAATTATGACAACACTGAAGATGGTTGACGTTTGATTAGAAATGTAGTACAAACTCCGCCACCTTCCGCAGTCCTTCCACGAGCAACCTGCGAAGCTATACAATAGATATGATCAGTAGTCGCCGTCTTTCAATCTGACCAGTCTTCCCGTCAACTGTCTAGCAAGTATTCAATATTCAATGCGGATAGCACTTCACTGGCGAACATCAATATCGTACAGCACTATACTTGTAGCATACACATGGCTTCTCTGGCGTCTCTTCATCAAAAGCAAGCACTCGCGCGACATGGCGAAAAGAGAGGAGGATGTACACATCGCCTATAACTCATACAGACTAATACTGAGATCTAGGTAACAAAAGGAGAGAAAGAAAAGACAGAAAGAAGAGATGTATGTATACATTTTGATTTTCAGATACAGTAGTCGTAGTAGTCCGTGAGACCTATAAAAGAAATTCGTCAGCATCAGCAGCATCAGCACGAGTATGTATGAGATGGGAGAGGGGGGGTGTCAGATATATAGGCAATGTTGTTTGTCCTCAGATCCGAAGATCAGAACAGGTCTGAATGTTTATCATCATATTACACCTCGTCGACATGCACGAAGCGAGTGCAGATGCGAAGGAAACGCAAGATGGGTAGAAGCAGGATGAAGAGACGAACCTATGAGATGCGAGAGACAAGAACAGGACAATAGACGAGGATCTGCAAACGCCGTTAGCATACCGAAGAAAGAAGTGAAAAGAAAGGATCAGAAAATAAAAGCAATATACTTGTCCGCAGTCCCGTAGGATATTGGAACAGGTCTGAATTGGATCATCATGTCGGTAAATTCTGAAAGGGACTCACAAAATGGAGGATAGGAGATGAAAAGACACGGATACCGGAACAACCGAGGTGGTGATGAGTAGACTAGGACAATGCAGACAATAGTGGACGAGGATGATGGGCGCGCCCGTTGCTGGGGCCCTGAATGAGGGCCTGCGAAAAATTCATTAGTACGTAGAAGATGCAAAATGAGAAGGGGAGGGAAGTTCAGATGGGGTCGAAAAAATCGGTCGACATTGCTTCTGTGGTAATCAGAGCTCCGCCAATAGGCCAATGATTTATACATCTCGAACGGCGTACGTAAATGACGGGGAATAGAACTTACAGAGTATGATGTATGATGTAGGCGAGAGACCTGAAGGAGAAGGGCACGTTAGCAAGCTGGGGAGGAAACGATTGAAGCGAAGGAAGATCAGAGTCCCGAAGGACGAAGGTGTCGACAGTGTTGGTTAGAAACCAATGCTCCGTGTGAGCTGAGTATACTTATCATCGTGCAAAAGGCGAGGGGAGATAATTATTGAGCAAGAAACTCACAGGGAGACGAGGATATGGCGAAACCTGAGAAAAACATCGTTAGCATGATGGGTTACCAAAGGGAAGGGGAAGAAGAAAATCAGAATCCGAAAGAGGACAATTTATCCGCACTGTGACTGGAAGCACAAGACTCAGATAGAAAAGGCATAAATAAAAAAGATCGAAAAATCACGACGTCAAACGATCGAAAGCAGAACTCACAGGGAAATGGAATCCTGTAGGTAAGGATCAGTTAAGGACTAACCTAAAAGAGGAAAGGGACACTTGCATGATAGAGAGACTACGCCATTGGCGGTCGCGCTGTCTTGGGTGGCATCATGCGCGAAGGCATGAACCCATCCTCTCTCGAGGAATGAAACCAGCCAGGGCGCTCTTCGATGATCTCGGGAGGCTCGTCACCAAAGGGTGATCGCGAGCTCTCCTCCCTCCTCGCACTCTCCTCGACGTCCTCAACCCACACACCGACGCCTCCATTGACTTCATCGGCATTGATCAGCTGCGCTCTCGTTTGACCATGTTCAAATCGGACAGCATGGTTGATTTGTAGTCGTTCGAGAGCTGCCACGAGGTCTGCTGCGAGAGGTGTCGAATTTGGAGGGTCTTCACGAATGGGTTCCCAGCCTACTGGAGGCGAGCCGGGTGGTGAGATGAGGAAATTCTTTTCAAGAGCAGGTGGAGCGAGATGTGATGCCTCGGACGAGAGTGTATGTAGAGGCGTTGGTAATGCACGGAATACTCTCAACGTAGTATGTAGCCTGCATCAAAGAGAACGGGAGTTAGTCAGGTCGACAAAGGATGTGAGAATATTTTCTTACGTGGATTCACTCGCAATAGGAAGTTCATCGAGACTCTTTGCTTCCTCAGCAGATGAGTCTTGATAATAAACAACAATGACTCTCCCCAAGCCACTCAAAGGAGCCCAAGTATGGATAGCACCAAAAGTCTCAAATTGCGCCCTCAAAGCGTCCTGCACCTGCTCGTGAAAGAAAATAGGTGGAAGAGAAGTCAAAACAAGAGTATTAGTTGGAGGTGCCTCCGACGTCGTCGACGATGGCGTCGAGATAATGGGATCTGGGACAGGCATAGAAAGAAGAAAGAAAGAGGTGTGGTGGGATGAGGGTAAGAAGAGAGAAGTGGGTCGGCATTTTAAGGCGAAAAAGAGAGGCTATGCAGTTGCTTACATAAGCCCCTCGTTTCGAAGTCGTTCGACTTCGGCGCCCGATTCGGAAGCAATGCTCGGAAAACTGTAAGCCCTGGGCTTGGGCAGTACTGACACGCAGCTGCTACCTTGGCCCATACACAGCTTGTGTATGATCGCATTGCAAATTCGTGGAAGGCTATGAAGGAATTGTATTTCTACCCTATATCCGCGCGTAACTCGTGTCTTATACCATTGTATGCTCATTTACGAAGAATGTGTTGCGATGCAAATTTGCAGGTTTCGCAGCACCACGAACTTTCTCCGAAAGGGTATATGACTCAACGGAACGAGTTAAACATCGATAACACATGGAAAGTCAACAAAGACATAGATATATAGAGACATGCAAAGACACCTCAGGGCAAATTAGGCTGGACGGCGTCTACCCACAGGGCTGTAGCTGATTGTCAGATCGATCGAGCCACTCATCATTTGATTGACACTCACGCTGATCAGTGCCATCAGGATTCGGAGTAACGGATAACACATAGGTAGTGTCGAAAGAACCAGCGGCCCAGACGCAAAATCCGATGATACTGCTCGAGTGCGCCTTAACAAATGCCAATTCGGAGTTCAGGCTAGATCACCAAATGAGCTCATCTCAAGTGACTGTGCCTTGTGAGAAAGAGGCCACTCACTCAGTTTCACAAGACGAAGTGTTTCCTCCTCCGGTTTCGGAGAGCAACGCCTGCCTGTTACCATTTTCCTGCAACCAGTCCACGAGCGTCTGCAACACAGCTGTGTTATCAGTGACGCAATCGGCGTGTGTTCCCGAGTTATCGCTGTCCAGATATTTGTGAACGTCAAAGATGAGTTTGCCGACGGTCCCATCGTGATCTACAACGTTGAGAAGGTATGGTCCGGCTTCAGTCGGCAATTGTTGAGCGCTGGCATATGAACTGCCCGGGATGAGGATGAGCTGGGAGGTTGCGCCGGCTTCACGGATGGCCGTAACAGCGGCCTGAACAGAGTCCGCCCAATCCTGGAGACTAAGAAGGTCATGAGGCTCATTCATCACGCCGAATATGATGTTCGGCTCGCTGGCATAGTGTTCAGCGAGTTGACTCCAGAGATTGGCAAATTGTTCATTGGTGGGACCACCAGCTTCACCGATAAGATTCCCGTTCCATCGAGCATAGTTGTGAATGTCAACGATGACGTGAGCCCCTGCCTGCAGCGCAGTGTTCACAACTTCGTCGTACTGTGAAAGCCAGCCTTGGTCGAGGGACCCGCCAAGAGTTGGAGTCGCAAGTTGCCAAGCCGTAGGGACACGGAAGATATTGACACCTTCAGCGACGAAGTGGCCAATCTGGGAGGTCGGAGGGGGCGCATCGGGCGGGGAGAAGCTTCCATTGGTCGCTACAGTGAAGTCAAATCCAGATAGATTGACACCTCCGAGGAAGGAACCCGTGTAGGGGGTGCTGGTGGCACTGGAAGTGGCAGTGCTCGAGGTCGAAGTCGAAGTCGAAGTCGAAGTCGTGGTGGT
Source organism: Sistotremastrum niveocremeum HHB9708 (assembly GCA_001630475.1). Classification (NCBI taxonomy): domain Eukaryota; kingdom Fungi; phylum Basidiomycota; class Agaricomycetes; order Sistotremastrales; family Sistotremastraceae; genus Sertulicium; species Sertulicium niveocremeum. The sequence continues at coordinate 27,737 of KV419394.1, forward strand.
TGTAGTTGTTGCAGTGCCCGGAAGACACTAGTCAAAGTCATGAGGGGTAGTCGTCAATGGCTATTCATCACACACCTGAGAGTAATACGGGTTCTGTTCTGTGCAAACCGTACCGGACACGCACGTCGTAGCGCCGGACCAGTTGATGCCTACAATCCAGGATTGAATCAGATGTCGAACTTTGGAAAATGAAGAAAGAAACGGACCGCCACACTGTTGCCATTCATCGGCTTGGCTTCTGACGAGAGCAGCCAAGAAAACCAATGAAACCAAGGCTTTCAGCATGTTGTTGTATCGAAGATAATGTGGAGGAAGACCGTCGATCGGGGATGCCTTATCAGGTCCTGAAGCGTTGCAGAGGTCTCAGCATTTATACCGCGAGCCGTCAGGAGGAATGCACGATGGCAGACCTATCCTGTCGAGCCAGCATGAAGACAGAGCAACCCGGCGATTCGTCGCCAGAGGATGGGTTGAAGGTTCAAAGTTAGCTGAAATCCGGCACGATAATCATAGCTTTGAGTCGATCGACGCAATGGCTCTCTGACTCTTTGTGAGGACTGTATCAGACTGGAGCTGTCTCGTGAACTGAGGCAGATAGACGACCAGGTGTCACGTGGCGGTATCCAGGGCTTCGAAGCTTCTGGTGGAGTTGGGAATGCCGGTTTACGAGCGACAAGGCACCGATCTAACGACGCCACAACGAGCGCAAGTAGGAAAGACACCTGTTTAAGAGAATAAGTTAATGATAGGTCAGCATCGTATTTTAGCCAACATGCCGTACTCAGGAATAGTTCAGTGAGGTCATCCTAGCTCTGAGAATTATGTTTGCTACCCAGATTCTACCGCGATGGATCCGTTGTGCAGATAATGTTCCTTTTCATTGCATGAGAGCCCCGGTCGAACAAGTGTTCTTTCAGAGATTCGGGAGACGAGTTAATTATTGAACCAATAGAACAGCGCATGCCGAGATTTGCACAGAAAGACTGGCTTGAGAGAGTCTCAAAAGTTGTGCAGAAAGTAAATTTTCTGCAGTCAATTCAGCAATCGCACACTTCAGCGAGATATGTGGGCTCGACATTGGAGGACTGACTGAACTGGAAGCGCTGAAGCATGATGGAGAGGTACCAAAGACGGCCAAACAGCTCGTCAGGGGACGGATATGTCGCCGCTAAAGCCGTTTCATCCGCCATGTTGACGCGCGTCTTCCGAGTCTAACCTGTTCGAACCTTTGAAACAGCTGAGTCTCTGGTCGTGTCGACACCGTCTCATTATGCCCTGCTAATAAGTGTATAGCCTCTATCCTCGCCCGTATTACCCTTTCCGCCCGATGCCCCATTGGTCAGACTTCGGCTTGTCGACCAAACTCGATCCTTCACTTTCAGTGGCCCTAGTTGACTCTTTTAAGACTTACTAGTACTTCGCAGCACACACGCAGACAAGATGAAGTAATCCGCCGATAGTATGGAATCTAGGTAATACCCTGTCCATGCGACAACTGCGTCAGTATCTTGGTTCTCCACGACAGCACTCGATCTGTGCGGCTATAATACGCTTCATGCCATTCCGATGAATGGCATTGGCTTCGGAATTTAATACGTGCCTTGATGGATCTGATAAGGCTTGGATGCTCTCACGGAAAACCATATGTAAACTCGACTCGCCATTCGCTCCGTTCACCTTTTCTTCAGTCAAAATCTCCACTCTGAAACTCTCAATGATTGTAAAACTGGAAATAACTCTGCTCATCATCTCAATCATGTTTCTCGCTCGGGGCAGCTTTGCAGTCCCTGTTGTGGACAACGTGGCTCGTGAGCCATCGACTACTAAATGTGAAGTCGACCGCTTTCCGCACCGTACAAACGTCTAATATGATGTCTAGTGCACCTTGAAGGCTGCGGAAGGGACTGGTGAGTCTTCAGGATTATACCCTGCGACGTTGATTTCATTGAACACTTGAATCAGCAACTAACTGCTCGGCCAAGAATAGAACTGTAATTTGGGGTTCCTGTCATTCTGTCTCCGTAGCATTTGTCAATCCAACGGGTACTGATTTATAGTCGTGACGCTTGAGATCGCAGGTAGTTGTACGTTGTTATGCAATCGCAGCCTAGGGAAACAAAAATCCTAGTATACTAGCACTCTAACTCCTGTTGACGATAATGAAGGTAAAGGAACACAGAGGTCCGGCCGCAAAGATTTCCGCGGAACACGCTGAGAATACGCTGCACTTCTATTCCGATGGCTCACGACATCGTGGTTGGAAAAGTTCGTGAGACTTCTGCGGATTTCTGGGAACACTTCCTTAAATCCTTGGCGATTTGCAGCATTTCCCGCTATCTGTGTTCCTAGAAAATTCCTACTGTAAGCATGTTTTCTCACGCAAGGCTTGCCAAAAGATTACCAAAGCTGAAGAAATTCTAAGTCAAATCTTTAGTGAATATTGTGCCGGGTTTACGGTGTGTAACGAACGAGGGGCGGCCCCGCCGGGCCGGCAGCGGAGTTCGAACTCTGGACAAAGGATCTGCGTTGATGTCCTCGGGCTGCTTGGGTTCGTACTGGATTACTGGAGTGCTCGAGTCGATGCTCAAGCCTTTTTCTCGTCTCCCGTATCTCAATCAAACGCTGTCTCAGGTCTTGAGATGCTGAGCTCGCCAGGCATCTATGAGCGAGCCTACCAAGGCGTAGGCTCGCAGGTGGACTATTGATGAACAGTCTTGTACCTTTCTAGGTGCTGGTGTTGGTGGGCGTCGTTTCTCAGCAGTTGACCCACCATGCTCACATAATATAGTAGCCATGCCTACCTCATGCCTTTATCATCCAAGAGCGGCTGCCTTTTATCCGCATCTTCCCAGTTTCTTCTCCCATCTTAAAGTGACGGGTCATTGACAGTCTGCGTCCCATCAAGTAAGTGGTGCAGTTGATGTGTCGAAGTACCTGATGTCGTGACAGCGTCGTTAGGTCATGACCGAAGTTCCAAGGCAGTCCGTCGACGTTGTCTTGAGCATTCCAGAATTGGTTGAGCTCATCACGACTGAGGTGCTTGAAGCGACCCATACCGCCGAACATCCTCCCGAGCCAAAGGAAACCGCTATGTACCTTCACGCATTCTACGAGGGCTATTACGACATCCCCTACCTCACAAACGACTTTCGCTCGATGCGTCTCGTATGCAGCTCGTGGAACATCGCATTGAAAGGTGCTACCCAATTCTGGAATCGCATTAGATTCGATCATTCCTCCACCCTCCTATTCGCTCGTACCGTGATTCGGAGGTCGGGAGACAGACCCCTTTGGTTCTATATCGGCCACGAGAATTTTTGCGATATCACAGACACAGCGTTCCGAACATGGCTGCCGGCCATTTGCATCTTTGTGGGACAGCATATGCATCGGACCGAACGTATTGCTATCAACCTCGATCATATTCATCTGGAACAATGCCTGCACCGTCTTACCGTTTACAACGCGCCGCAGCTTCGTTATCTGTATTTGAAGGAGCCCCAGAGTATGATACGTGATGCGGTCTGGAAGCCGCTTCGCGAAGCCGAAATCCTCTTTGGGGGAAGCCTTCGTTCCTTCAAGTTTCTTCTCTTGGACTGCGTTACTTTAAAATGGAATCCCCTCCCAGTCCCGACCGATAAACTTACGCATCTTTGCATCTTGCAAGATGACAATTTCGCTGGGCCGCGCGAAAAGAACGAAGAGTTAACAAACATGATCTTAGCTTGCCCGATGCTGCTACACTTCGCGTTCATCGCCGAGGGGGATAGCGGAATCGTGCGGCCGTATCCCTTTCTCTCTCATCCTTCCTTGAAGAGCCTGACCATCAGCTCTCTCTTCTTTCTCTTTGACCTTCCGAAGATATCGATGTCCAATCTGGATTTATCACAAACAGCCCGTGCCCTTTGTGGCCTGCATCTGCATGTCGAACTCGTCTGCCCAGGCGACCTGGATTCCTTCTTCAATGTTCTAGCTAACACACCTCTCCTCGAAAACCTCACACTTGAGCTGACCTCACACCTCAACGAGGACGACGTCAACGGTGGTCCTCCTTTCGCTCACGATGTTGTCCAACAACGAGGATCGCTGGCTTTCCTAACAGATCTACAAATCACGTCTCCGAATTACGCAATATTCCGCGTCTTCGGAGCGTTTAATGTGCCAGTCTTGTCCAGTGCTGCGTTGTTGATGCGCAAGGGTCTCCGCATTGACAATCGAGGTTTCTACAAGAAGTATCTAGACAATGTCTGGGTTAGCATGGAGCCCCTCCCCATGCTCACGCATCTGCATATTGGAATGCGCTTGACCCGTCAAGATGTAGAACAACTATTGGGCAAATGTCCGTCTTTGCAAACTCTCAGCATCGACAAAATCGGCGACAAAGCACAGACATGTGTGCTGCAAGCCCTATTGAAAAAAGATAACGGAACATACTTGGCCCCGCATCTGTGGCAGCTTACACTTGTTGTCTTAGGAGAAGCTGATTATCTTCCTCCCCTCCTTGTCGCTGCACTGCGCCACAACCGCTCCATCAAGATTGTTCAAGCCCCAAGTCCATACCATCGCCGAACGTTACGATATACTTTGAGGGCCGGTAGGTGTCGAGTCCATGTTTCGGTTTGTTTGACTACTGACAGTGTATTCACAGCGGACGAGGTTCAATCTGATGAGTCTGATTCAGATTTCTCGGACCTCGATTAACTTTCTTAAGATTATATCGTGCTGTTGTGTAGTGTTGCATAAGTGTTTCACATAGGAGAGTTTGGGTGCCATGTCTTATAGATAATGCATGATAATGTTCCACCTCGCGCCAGTTTTTAAACGAAGGTCATTTTATCTGTGCCGCTCTCGCGATCGGCAAAGAGATGAAACTCCGAGCTCCCCACCTCGCGCGCAAGAAACCACCATGCAAGTGTAATTCCGCAGTGTGGATTCTGATGCCACGCTGAGGCTGCGAACGTTCAAGGTTCAGCCGGAAATCTTGGATTTTGACACGACAACATTTCTGGTCCCGAAGCAGCGGAAGTCGGCCGTGGTTTTGTCCTGTCTCTCGTAGGCAACACTTATCCCGAGACGTTGGCATATCCGATTAGAATTGTCTGGCCTGACGAGATCCGTGATCTTCGGGAGACCCTTGTACCTTCTGTGTCTTCGATGACTAGCTTGCCAGCCTTCAAAGAATCCAAGACGATCCCGTTTGATTCTGATTTCTGACATTACATGTATTCTGAAGGCCTGAAATTTTTCCTGGGCCGTTGAAGCCCGCACATATGGGTACACAGAGCTCGTGGTTCGACTTAAAATTCCCTGGAATTATGGATTATCAGCACACAGAGCGCAGCGGAATGATCCGTCTCAAAAGTACAAGACTTCTTCTGATATTCTGTTTCCCTCGGGATGATCGGCTGATCGTCCTGAACCCGAAATTTCCGAATTGCTCTATCAGGGTCATCAACGCGTCGGAAGCGAGATGAACTAATCCATCAAACTCATGGCCTCTGTTTTACCTGTCACTATGCTCTCCCGTCTCTTCAATATCTTTCTTTCTCGACAATTAGCAAAGGAGATGAAACGAACAACCTTAACCAAGTTTTCGCGCCGCAAATGTCGTCCGGAGGCGGATAGGCAATAGGTTTTGGAGGTGCAGTTTAGTATTTATTCTGATCAGCCTCTAATTTTGTAGGGCGTCTTTCCCTTGATGGTGCTCTAAACAGCTACGTACGAATTAGGAATGAACTCGTGGCCTCTACCAACATGCATGCCAAGCCCACACGACTGTGAAAGAGGCAAACTCGACTATTCATCCTCCTCATCTGCTTTGTTGGTTCATAGCCTATACTTGCTGCTATGTCTGTCAATGGTAGCGGGGAGAGGGATCTTTCTGTGATAGAAGAGGATCCACTGGTAAGGCCCTATTCTGATAGAGATTGCGAGGATATAACTACAGATTGTTTATTCCGCAGCCCGATATCGTGTTCGCAGATCCTCCATCACCTCCCCGAATTCGCAATCGTCGTATCCCGAAGAACCATTTCACATCACCCAGCAGACAAGTCCCTGCATCGCCCGGAGACGGGGTCAGACATCAACCTCTCCAGAATTCTGCTACGTGCACCAATGCGAGCGAACGGATAGCCCTCAGAGAATGTAGAAAAATAGAGATGAATGCGAAGTTGATAACGGTTCCACTTGTGGTACGCCGACAATACCGTCTGTCTATGTGAGTCTTGTTAAACGAACCTTTAGACCTACTCAGGTTGCTCGTCGTGTTCTTTGTAACCCCAGAGTAGTGGTATCAGTTGTAGGCACAGTAAAGAAGAGGGCACGGAGTGAATGCTGCAGCCAAGAAATCTAGGTGAGCCTTACGACCGCATTTTCCTTGTGATCCTTGAGCTGAGACGTTGGTACTGCGATGCGCAGATAGACATCGCGATAGCCACGATTTTATGAAGAGACACTACGACTCAGTGCTCAATGACCTTCGCCAATTTGCCCATATATTAGCGGCCTGATACTCTGCTGTTTCGCATGCGTCAGCCTCAATTCATAACGAACGCCAGCCATCCTATTGACGCGTCATCTCCTTCGGATATCAAGGAACCGGACCCCCACCATTTGGTTTGAAGCTTGAATCAGAGGTCTTATCTGCGTGTCTTGACACCTACAGGGCTCGGAAGGGGAGAATGGTGACCTAAGCTAGTAGAACCAAGACCATCGTCAGAACAAGCTCGGCCGTTGGTTAGAATGGTCATTCTAGCAGTTGACTCAAGATCGATTCCGAGATTCTGACGTGCTAAGATCTTCATTGCGTTCGGTGGAGATTTACCTGTATTTCCCTTAGAATTGAGTGCATCTTCAAATCCTTCTTCGGAGGTAATGTCGCCACCGAAAAGATATGACTCATTTGGCATTCGGGGCTACGAGTTCATAGAGACTGCTCCGAAAACGGGAGTGGATGAGGACGGAATTTCTGGAAACATACTTTTGACGTCCGAAAAGGACAATGGGTCTGGTACCAAAATATACTTGAGAATTGCAAGGAGACTGAAGCTGGCGACGAAGCGCAATCGAGCGCATCACGGACAAAGCGCCGGTCAAGATCGGCACGACGATCCGGACGCTTCCGAGCGCCCCTCGTTTCCTGCTTTGGCTATGTCTTCTTCAACTTCTAAGACGTCACACTCAGCCGTGATCTGGGGACACCGACGGGCTGGTCAAACGACACGTTGTCACTCACCTCACTCAATTTTGTTAAAATAATGCTCACAAAATGCAGCATATCCCGACTCTTTCTGATCTTGCACCATGCTAGCCTTTTCGAGGGCACGGGAGCAATTGGAAAGCCATGACAGGACGCTAGTGCCAAAGCAGGTAAACCCACACGATACCTGTATCCAATGGAGTTAACGATGTTCCTCCTCTTGCTTTAGATTTACAGCTTCGGATTAGGGTGCTCGATTTACGAGGGTGGGCATTGTACCGGACACTTCCTCGCAATCAGCAATGCAGCTCCGGGACTACCTCTTATCTACGCACCAAATCCTCTTCATAAGACGATGTTGTCGACATTCAACGACTTTTGAATCCTCTTTCTGCTACTACGTCAGTTTCCAACACCATAACAACCCCCAACCGAACTCGACATGGCGATGGAATCTGATCCGCTACTTGCAAAATCTTTGCAGTCTGGTAATGAAGAGGTCGAGGACACGGTAGAAGTCAAAAGAAAGGACAAAGGAACTTCCCTCGAAGATCCCATGGCCCTCACAGGCCGTCGACGCTTCTGTATTTTGTTAGGAATTTGGATTGCTGTCTTTTTGGGCGTAAGTCAAAGATCGCTTCCAATCCATTCCAAGTTCTCGTTTATATTCTACGACAGTCCCTGAATAGTGAGATCTTGACCTTAACCAAAAGCTTGGGTTGCTTAATTTCGTGGAATAGCGACGATTGTAGCTTCATGTGAGCGTTAGGTTTTTCGGACAGAGGACAATTCGATTGCTGACGTGACAATTTCGATGAAATGATGCAGTACTCACCAGCATCTCGCACGAATTTCAAAACGCCAATCAAGCAAGTTGGCTAGGAACGGCTTTTCTTCTTTCTATATGTTCTTCGACGCCACTGTATGGCCGCCTTTGCAACGTGATGGGTCGAAAAGCAGCAACTCAGTCGGCGCTGTTATGTCTTGGAGGAGGGGTATTAATGTCGGGGCTTTCTCCCGATATGGAGATCTTGACCATCGCACGATTTGTGTGTATTGAACCTGCAGAATATTTCCATGCTGATATTTTCGTCAGGTCAGTGGAGTTGGTGCAGGAGGCATAGTTACTATCGGCGGGTATGAATTTATCAGACACTTCGGAAGTCTTTAACTTACTGACATGGGATACAGCGTGGTGACCAGTGATATGTATAGCTTGAGAAACCGAAGCTTTGTTCAGGGCATTATCGCGCTGTCCAGCGGACTAGGCCTAGGGCTTGCGAACCCGATGTAAGGGTTACTGTCGCGTGACGTCATACCCCTGCTAATCTTTCACCCAGCGGCGGTTTGTTGAGCGATCAGTGAGTGTGCGTGCTTTGCTTCGTGTGATTCTCTGAAACAGTGGACAACAAGGCTGGGTTGGAGATGGGCATTCCTCATCCAAATTCCATTCTTCACAATTGCATTCTTCTTGATCCAATTAAATTTGAATTATGCTTCCCCGGTATGTTTGCGATGGCAAATCGTTTCGTCAAATGCTTACACCTATTGATAGGGTGAAAGCAGTAGTGTATCTGCGATGCTGAAACGAATTGATTACATAGGGGCTTCCACCTTGCTCTTAGCGGTCAGTCAAATCAGTTCCTCGATATCTGGTGCTTACCACTCCACAGCTCGGCGCTTTCCTGGCCACACTCTCCTTCAAATTCAACGACGAACATCCGGTGGGTATCAGGCGCACATGCTCCAACTTTAATTCTGAATGTGGTCGAAAGTGGTCCCATCACCTCGTCCTAACCTCTGGCGCTATTACAGCGGTCGTTGCCGTTCTGTTCTTCGTCAATGAGATCTACTGGGCAAATGAACCGATAATGGCACCGTTCCTATTGACAATGCGTATCCCCCTTCTTGTCGGATTAGCCAACTTTCTCTACGCGTTAGCCGCATTTCAAATGTTCTTTTACATCCCGGTTTGGTTCGAAATCGTACGAGGACACACCTCCTCGGAAGCAGGCGAGTTTGATGCTAAGGCGCTCATATCGAATGATTGACGTATGTGTACTAATGAAAGGTGTTCACATGGCTGCAAATGGTCTGGCATTGGCAGCGGGATCTATGTTCGCAGGGTTCGTGAATTGATCAAGTGCCAACACATGGGATGTGTAATAATGAGGAATACATGTAGGGTGATTATACGAAGGACTGGGAAAGCATCGGTCATTGGACATATCTTCGGAGGCTTGCCGTCTCTCGCAGTTCTCATGCTACCTTTTACCGAAGAGGATTCCAGCTGTGCCTGGATTGTGTCGAGTCTCGTCAGTGCTCGACCTCATCGTCGGAAAGCCGAAGTTTTTGTGCTTATCGCCCCTTCAGATTCCGCAAGGCTTCGGCGGTGCAGTGATCATGCAGACAACTCTCAGTGAGTATAGCGTTCATACCGGACCTCAATGGGCCCATCTATTTGTCCCAAATAAATATATCAACATTCATAACTGACGCTCGCTGATTGCCCTAGTCTCCTTACTTGCGTCGATTCCTCAATCAGCCACAGCCGTTGCAGTAGGTTTCGGACAGCTCTTCCGAGGAGTCGGTCAGTTGCCGGTTTCTCTGTGCTCTGGTCCATTTGGTTCCGTCGGAAGCTAATAGGCGTGTCAACCAGGTCAAGTGTTCGGTGTGGCTTCAGGCGCCGCGATTTTCCAATCCATCATTGATCGAGAGTTGCGAGCACGGATCATTGGTCCGGGCGCGGATGAAGTACGTCTTAAGATCTTTTCTCCTCTTGTCCTATTCAGTCCCGTCTTGTTTGTCTCTTCTCTTCCTATCGTGTTCCTCTCAATTTCCACTCCCACGTTGCTTTCAACCAAATTGAACAATGACTGATCAATCGTTAGCTTATTCACCGAATGAAGAAATCACACCGTGTTGTGAATGAATTACCTCCTGATATTCAACAACTTGCGAGAGATGCCTATGCAATTGCCATCAAATGGGTCTTCGTTGCGTCGACCATTCTGGTGTTTATATCTTTCCTCTTAAGATTAGGGGTCAGTGGTACATTTCTTTTCCTCCTCCTATCGTTACACGTCAACTCCTGCGCTCAAGGCGCCTGCCTCGAAAGGAAGAAAAAGACATTGACCGTTCTCTGTTACAGATCCCTGAAAGATCATTGGACAACCATGCCGAAGGGCCGACAAAGACAGATGAAGAGAACACCATTGCATCACCGTCACACTCCAACCCTCCACAGGAAGTGGTACCAGCAAATTCCACCACCGTTCCAAAAAATCCCGCGATTTCAAGGAAAGAAGGGCAAGCAGAACCTGCTAAACCCTTCCCAACCTCTCCGTCACGGTCGATCGGCACGGTCCCAGGAGCTCACCTGCAGGTTCCTGTCGATCCAGTGCGAGTTACTTCATGTACGCCTCTAAGATCGTGTTCGACGCGCGCCTTCGCATACGGAACGTTCCATGGCAATGCATCAGTGGACGGATGTCGTGTCCGAAGCAATGATGATATTGATGGAGTGGAAGCACAAACTCCGTCAAAGGGTTCTTCCTGAGTTTACCTCCGTGATCACGAAAGGGATCAGGAAAGAGAGGTGTATAGTACAATGTTATGATACATGCATGAACGGTGCTTCAATCGGTATTTCGCTCAGTTCTTCCGCTATGTTAGTTGTAACAATCACGCGTGATATGGAGGCTCTTTTGTGGTCATTTTTCATTTCTTGCCAAACTCTGTTGTGGTAGGAACACACAGAACGGAGTGAGAGTGTTGTTTAAAAACGCTAATGGTAGTTATACCTCTATATTTGCCGATGAGCGGCGAAGCAGGACCGCGGATCGTCTCGCGGTCCTCCCGGGTCACGTTTCGATTTTCAGCGCCCAGCTCTGATTTTCACAACAAAAAAACGGCGAGCCAGAGTCTCAATAGCATACAATGTTCCTAGTTCATGATACCTTGCACTAGTACTGGTACGTTCACAATCGACCCTTCCAAACAAAAATTCAGGCTCTTCGGACCGTACGAACGGTGATAAACAATAAAGGCTCAAACTTTTATAATAAAATGGTACCATCCTGCTTCGACGTCGAGATCAACATCGGTATCTAATCAACTTACTCTTCATCGGGCAATACAAACACACTCCAAGCTGCTCCGTACCCGCATGTCGTGGGCCACTGCTGCCTTCGCAGTCTGAACCTCGGGACGATCCGATTGCTGTTCTGGATAATTCCGAACGAACGTAAAATCCAAGCCATTTACCCATGTGCATGCATGCATTGCGTGCATCACCATCTTTCCTTATCCTTCTTCGACTTCCCCACTAGCATGTCTCTTTCCCCTTCCTTCTTCTTCCTCGACTTCCTTTCGTCGGGTAACACGGTTCGGTCGGCAGGAAATCCCGCTGATCCGAGCTCAGTTCCTTATTATCTTCAGAATCTTCACAGGAGTAGGGAATACAGGCACAATCGAACAGAAGAATCAGGGAATGAAGATATGAAGTATGACGTCGATGTCTGCGCAAGGCCCGAAGTCCCTAATGCCAGTGCACGAATGTTGTCGGCAAGCGAAATATGACAGATCGAAGGCGTTCAGGGTATAATTGAAAGTCTCACGAGTGACCAGAAGGCCGGTACCGGGTGAAGAGGATCAGTCGGGATCCTTGTGGCGCATGTTCGGATATGAAAAGATCTCTTCCTTGTTCGTTTTACGGGAGCGAGTATTGGCGCTCCGGTCAATTTCTTTTGGAGTTCAGGAACGAGGATAGTGTTGGAGCTGGTGAGGAGGGTGAGATTACTGCTGGATGGGTGTACGTCGGAGGGTGGTGTGGTTAGGGGTCTCTGTTTGTGGGTAATGTGTGGCTGTTGTAATTTGACTCGTGCATCATTGGGCTCGATGGGATTTGCCATGGTGGTTCATCTTGAGAACCTTGTGGATCGGTGACCAACAGAGCTCAAACGGTAATGCAGCACGTCTCCTACTGCTTCATAGGGTTAGGTTCCTAGGAAAGAGGTAATAAGCGGGGGCGCTTGTCGTAGATAAGATATCTAATTTCCAAGATGGAACAAAATGTCCCGAGGGATGTCTTCTCGATGGTACCACTTTCAAACAAGGTTCTGTTCCCGGAGCGGGAACTGCTGTATGATAAACCTAAAACGAGACTGAGTTTGTAACTGAGCGCGGTGTGGGAAGCTTACATAAGCAACATCCTCCGTCCACGCGTCAGCTTCCACGAAGTGAAGAAACGTTCTGGTGACATGCCGCCTGTGCTGGAACCAACTCAAATGGCTGAAAAGGGAAAGTCGAGGAGGGACTCCCTGGATGCCACGTCCCCATTATCTCCGCTGGCGAGTTATCCAGTGGGAGCAGCCGAAGAGAAAAGCAGAGCGAGGGAGATGTATGGCTTCGCGGCCTGGGTTACGACATATTTGGCATTCATCGTTTATGTGATTTGGGGTGTGGTTCCCCCTGAATGGTTGGATGCTGTGGGGATTACTTGGTATCCTAGCCGGTTTGAGAAACGCGCGTTTAGTAACCGACTTTGAGGCTGACTTGGGTACAGGGAATGGACTATTCTGGTGCCTGCGTGGACGGTGGTAACGGTGTTGCTTACCTATTTCTCGTATTTCGCGCTTGCGCTGTATGGGACGCCTAAATTCTCAGACCTGGCGACTATCACAGGTGGGTTATGGTATTGCCCGAGTTGGGTGGGTATGGACTGACAAACTGTAGATACTCGGGGAACACGTTACGAAGAAGAGATGGGCGATATACCCCTCAGTATTGTGAATACTATCTTGTTCGGAAATACAAGGCAATCATAGAGTGATGCATGGTACACCTAAAAAGGAGATTTGGCGCCGGCGATCCCTGCGGATCACTTGTCGAAGGCCACGGATTGGGACGAGAAACTCCGCCACTCCGAGGGCCTAAGAGGTGAAAAGGGAACGGATTCTCGAAAATGGTTCCTATCAGACGATGAATCTACCCGCGTTCATCTTCGAGATGTCCCCTCCTCCTCTCCGGAGATCACTTTCGGATGACCCGAAGAATATGCAGAACATCGACGACGACGACGAGCTCGACGAGCAGGACGTGAAGCGGATGATCAACATGTTTAGAGCGGACCCGTTTGCCTCGACGTCTAGATTCCGATCGACAGGTTCCCTGACCGGCCGTAATATTGAGTGGCAGCTTGAACCGCCCAGGTCACAGCCACAGCCCAACACAGAAGCAGCAACCCGGGAATCGAGTTTTTCCCCACTCCGCCCGCCTAGTGCCCTGGTCTCCATTCCCCTCCATCCACTTTCCCGGTCCCCGTCCAGCCAGTTTTACACTCATCGTCCCTTCCTGCCTCCCTTGCGAACCCAAATGTCGCCCTCTGTTTCGCCTGTTTCGCCCTCTTTCCCAAACTTGACCCCGTCGCCGCCGCTGTCGTCCATCTCATCGCCGCATCAATCCAGGTCTTCCGTATCTCCACTCACGCCCTTTCCCACTCCGTTGTACTACTCATCACGCTCTGGCATCCCGCAATCAGCACACTCGCATGTCAATCAGCTCCCTCCCACGTTTCCCACCGCTTCCAGCCTCGTCGCTCGTCGAGAGAGTCCGCCAGAGCAGGACTATGGCGCGAGAGGCCTCCATCGATGCACGGTCTGCGACAAAGGATTCCCGAGGCCGAGCGCGCTGACGACGCACATGAACGTGCACACAGGCATGAGACGTGCGCTCCTTCTCCTTTTCTGCATATCAAACGCGATCGCTCAACGTGATTTCTTGATTTACAGCGTTCAAATGTCCCGTACCTACCTGCGGAAAAACTTTTGCAGTCCGATCAAACGCGAAACGTCATCTGCGTACTCATCGTCTCCAACCGTCCCCGTACGAATATCCGCTCTCTTCGACGAACTCGACCTACAGTCTGTCGGAATCGCCTCCATCGCAGGCCGATACACCGATCAGCACGCCGGCCGCCTCACCGACCTTTACACGCGCCACTTCCTCGATGCACTGGGTCCCACCCAGCTTAGCAACTCGATCAAACGTCGATAGATTACGTTCATCACCTCCATTCGACGATACCCTGGATCATTTCGTCACGCTCCCCACTCCCCTGCCTCCCGTCGCCCCTACCGATCCATACGCGTTGAAATACGGCATGAAGCGCGAAGAGAGGAACTCATTCATTCAAGCGCCTGAATGGCCCTATCATCCCTCTCATGTATGTCCATTCCGACTCGCTCGGATCTGAATCTCGATCTAATTTTTTTCCGGGACTATTTTTACTTCCGCTTCGATCGGTTGCTTCTTTGGGTGATTAGTGGCAGGAACGATTACCGGGTCCGGCACTGTTGTTGCAAACTAGACCTTGCTAACACGCTGCTGGCGCGCCTCCGTCTGCATTCTCACTTTTCGAACTCATACTCGTACTCACACTCATCGAACGATCCCGCGTCCGCGTCTTTCGGCTGGCCGACTCTTTCCCCTTTTCGATATCTTTTGGAACGCCCCCGATGGGCTACATAGCGATAACGTGATCGCCTCGATATACCCCCATCTCATCCCTGTAGTCTCACTACCAGCTTTTGATTCTTGGCATCGCATCGTATTTTTAGCAGACAACTCGAGTTTACATACCGCCGCGTCTCACCAACTCGATGACGCCCCCGCGACATATCTCTCATCGTGCCCCTCATCTCAGCTCATCTCATCCACTTACGATTCTCTTCTCTTGCTTTGCTCTGAAACGTTTTCAATAACGTGATTAACGCCGTTCATACGCTCTCCTTCTCCTTCTGCCCTGTACGTAACCCTGTTCCATCGCCATGTCGTATATCATACGTATCGTCGAAAGCTGTCTGTATCTATACCACCCCTCGTCCCCGCTCTCGTATCCCGTCGCTCTGTTGATTTTTGTTGATTTTGTTGTACTCGAAATATCGATTTGTTGTATCTTGGTCTTCTTTCCTTGTCTTGTCTTGTCTTTGTTCTTCCATGCATATCATACACGCATTATCGTATATAGTGCTTTATATACCTCGAGTTTAGACTGTTGGCTCTGGCGCTGGCGTGCTTCAGGGATATTTTCTTGGCCGCGCGTACTATGTTCTGGCCGTCATCGAGAAACGGCCTCAGCAGACGGAACCGTTTTGTAGTTTCGAAGGACGGACTGAATTTCTGTACCGGTCTTGGGGGTTGCGATTGTGTGTCGCTAGAGCTCACATGGGCCGTCTCCGGATCCGAAAATGCCCCTTGTGTTCACTAACGTTCACTACCCACTCTGGAGTAATGCCATCGTTTCATAGTGTTTTACATCGCTTCTTGGTATGAGCGTATTTAAAAGCGCTCCAAAGCGGTCCACAGCACTCTGTAGCGCTTTGAGTTGCTTTATAGCAGCTCCACGGCAGCCTACGTTGGTTGGGAAACGAGCAATACGCACACAATCGGTTTATCAGGTGTGTCATGGCCCTTCGAACGCGCTGGCGAGATCCTGGAGTCTCATGATTCATTCACTGATGACGCAAGAGCCTTATATCATCTAGATTCTATACGAGATAAATTTGAACTGTGAGAGTCTAAAGTCTAAATGAAGTGTTCATATGTGAACAATCAACGTAAAAGGTTATATGCCAGTACACGATTCGATTCGTTAGTACCAGATTACTCATGACGTCGATACGAACTGTGTTCGCGTGAAAGATATAACCAATCAGCTGGTCGCATACTATTAACCCTGCGAGGTGAAGAGTCAAAATGAAGTAAAAACTGCGATTTACGAGTATGTAAGTTCGAAAATCCGAAAAGAAAGAGGAGATTGGTATCGCTCATCTGTCATTCATTCAGCAACATGTTGACACTTTCTATGAGCACTTTAGAGTGTGGCGCAACTCTTCTCTGACATGTTTGTTCATCCCCGGACGCGAAAGCCGTAATCTCCGGTATAGCCGTATAAACTTGTAATCATAATTGAAAATGGCCCTAATAATAGGATAACGTTGAAATTAATGTTTAAAGGCTCCTCGAGGGGTAGAAACATCTCGAAGCTCAAAATAGCGTTGATTCGGACATGTACACAAAACTCTTGCGGAAAGAGAATCGACGGAATTTCCAAATTCGGAGTTTCAAATTTCCATCTTTGTACCGCGACAGCTCAGGTTCGGGCGCTTATCATTTCATCACGAAAATCGGTTCTCGAAGTGAGTCTCATGAGCTCGATGACAGTCATCCAACCGCTCATCTCACGACGCATCAGAAAATGACTTTCAGACGCACTGCGGATCCGCGACTATATGACGATTATCTGTGGCATTCTGGATAGAAATCCAGTCGAGGTTGTTCGCAACAGCTCATGCTCAGCCGCGGAAGTCTTGGGATAATCAGACGGGACGCAGCGTCGATTCCGACACTAGTTTGTGGAGTATCTGACGTCTCTGATCATGCACTTTGTTCCCTCGGTCTTTCGATGGAAGCTTCTTCATGTTCTCCCCATGACTCAGGCTCTTCCGTAACGATGTCAGTGCCACAGGGCACGACTGGTCCTATTCGGTGTCACCCTCTAAACCGACCACGCTCTAGCGCGCCACATCCGTGTATAAAAGGCTCACAAGAGCATGATGATCTCGCACCCCCTCTGGACCCCTCCACTCGTTTTTGCGTTTTTGCGTTCTCTTCCCTCCCACTAACTCAGTAACTGGAATGGCCAAATTCTATCTTCTATTTTCCGTTCTTTGTACTGCGTCTGTCGTTTTTGCATCACCTGTCGTGCAGATCCGCGACTCTTTTATTACCGTCCCTATCGCTAGGAAATTCGCTGCCGCCGGGTCTCGCAACTTTGTCGAAGCGGACCGCGCCAGAGCGCTCGCTCTCATCAGTCGTGGCAAAGCCAATGCCGCCGCTCGCGCTCGGGGACTGAGTAACGCTGCCGTTGGAGCTGACCCGGTTTCTAATCAGGCCGTACGTCGTTAATCACTATGACTTTGATCCAGACCGTCTCACTGACCCTTATATTCAGGTTACCTACTTTGCTTCCGTCGGTGTTGGTAGCCCACCTACGCAATGTGAATGATTCTCTCTTCCGTTCAACCAAAACACTGACCTCCTTTTGTAGACGAGCTTATCGTTGACACCGGTGGGGCGGTTTTCCATATACACTTGTGCATGGCGTGCTGACCTCTATTCAGGAAGCTCCAACACTTGGATTGGCGCTAATAAATCCTATGTCAAAACCTCTACCAGCGTGGATACTGAAAATGCAGTCTCAGTGTCTTACGGCAGTGGCTCGTTCTCCGGGACTGAATATCTCGATACCGTCACTCTGGCGCCCGGCTTAGTCATCGAAAACCAGTCGATCGGTGTTGCGTCAACGGCTAATGGCTTCGAGCCCGCCGATGGCATCTTGGGCCTTGGACCGGTTGATCTGACGGAGGACACAGTCGCCAACACCCAAACGGTTCCTACGGTTACAGATAATCTGTTCGCGCAGGTATGTTATGTCGAAAACGTACGAGATACCTCTATGGACTAATTTTTATTGTAGGGAGCTATCTCTTCCAACGTGATGGGTATCTCCTTTGAACCGACCACTGCCGATGGAGTTACCAACGGCGAGATAGCGTTCGGTGGAATCGATAGTAGCAAATTCACTGGTTCAATTAATTACGCCCCTACCACCAGTTCACCCGTTGCCAGCAAATATTGGGGAATTGATCAGTCAATCAGCTACGGTAGTGGCACCCTCAAAGTCCCTATCTTGCTTCCTTCTGCTGGCATTGTTGACACAGGAACTACTCTCATCCTCCTCTCACCCGGTCTGTTATGTTTTGATTTCCCATTATGTTACCGTTCTCAACGTCTTTACCAGGTGCATATGCTTTGTATTTAGCCGTGACTGGAGCCATTCCTGATCAAACTACTGGTTTCCTGAAAATCTCTAATGCTAACCTGGGGAGACTCCAGAATTTAAACTTCAAGATCAATGGGGTAGGTTGCAGTGGTCCCGATCCTAAGATCTTGACCCAGTGATTCATACGTTGAAAATAGGTCACCTATGTATTGACCCCGAATGCTCAACTCTGGCCTCACTCTCTGAATACTCTCATCGGTGGAAAAGAGGACGCCAATTACCTTATTGTTGCGGACGTAAGTGACATATCATTTTCGGTATAACTTGAACTCAATTTTTCTTCGGCTGAACAGATTGGCACTGCCTTTGCTGAGGGTATTGAATTCGTAAATGGATACACTTTCCTCGAGCGATTCTATTCTGTGGTGAGCTCACATTCAGAGCCCGAGCTTTCTAATACTGATCATGTGTGAATGTGAAGTATGACACTACGAATCGGAGAGTCGGCTTTGCCACTACTCCCTTCACCAACGCTACCACCAATTAAATAGTTTACCGATCAGTATATAGGCGTGTTATCTTAGACAGCTGTACGCTGAATACATGGCTTGAATTATGATTGTATATTATTTGCACCTGTACACACATGTGTATAAACGTGCCTAGAAAGTCCTAAGCAAATGTAGCGTCGAACACGAATTCCAAATACGGAGTTTGAACACGAATAGCTTGTCTGCGCGTTTGCAAAAATCATTCGCATCCTGCGATGTACTGAACTCGAATCGCGAACCTTGTCATCGAATGATGGCGACCACTTGTCGCATTCCTTCACATCAAATCTCAGCCCCAGCGTCAGGCTCCGTGATGCTCGACGTGTCACCTGGTATCCTCAGGCTGAATTCTGACGAACGAGCCACCTCGCCGTCGTATTCCAGCCACCCATAGGGTTGACCGACACATGACCGGGCATCAATGAGCTTCTGTCTATACATACACCTATCCCTATTCTGATGAGAAGCGTGACTTCAGGCGTCCTTCAGGCCCATTCTCTCGCAACGACTGATTTACGGGGTTTCGGGACCAGTTGCTCAGGGCCTGGGATGAGACACCGTTTCTATAAGAGACTGACATTGGTAGTCGCAGCCGGCGGCCTGACATTGTGCACCCCGCTGCTAATATGTCGGTCACTAAACCCCTTCCTAAGTTCACTCCGATGCCATGGTATAGCGCTTGAGCTACTGCCGCAGCATGTCCAACTGATCGGCCTTGTGTAGGAGCATGGCGGAATTGAGAGCGGTCATTCCATCCGAGTGTTTCGAAAGAGATCTGCGCAGATCACTCGTCCATCTCGCCAGACATGTCATCGTATCCGGAATCGCTTTGTAAGTCAAACACTCCTCTCGAACTATTACGGGCCTACCCCAGCCATGAGACTTATCGAGAAACCCGGCTTGAAAGGTACATCACGGTATCAATCGACGCTTTCCTGAGTCGACAATCTATCATCCAATATCTATCATATCCTGCCACAAATGTCATGCGTTGGAGTTCCTGGTTGCTCTAGTAAGCACCCCGATAGACTTGTTCTGCTGCACCTGACGCCATCATAATAGCTGGTGGTTCCAAAGTTTGATGTTTGTCGGATTTTGGGCTTTCGCTCATGAATGCTCCCATAACGCGTTCTCTCCTCATCGTCGTGTGGATGACGCAATCGGGTTCACTCTTTTCACCTTCATGGTTACACCATACTTCTCGTGGCAAATGTCCCATGTCCAGCATCACCGTCATCGCGGGCACGCGGAGAAAGATGTAGCGTACGTAATATATATTTCTCTTTATTTTTTTTTCGAAATATTCAAGATCCCGAAGATATATACCCCGGACTCGCTCTGATATCAATATTCCAAAGCACGAGGAAGAAATGGACTATTCTGACTACTTCGAGGATACTCCACTGTTCACTTTTGGACAGTTGGTACTACGCCAACTGTTTGGGTATACTGCGTTCCTGGTTGATATCAGAGTTACATCGCCAAAACATACGTCTCTCATATGTCATTTCCTCCGTGAGTTCGCGCCTTACAACTGAAGAGGACAATTGCTAAAATTCAATCCCAGCCTCGTCTTCGATGTTCAAGCATCGATACAGAGATGTGGTCGTCTCGAACCTGGGCCTTGTGGTTATGGGATGCCTGTTATTCCATGCAAGTCGCTTTTACGGCTTAGCATTCATTTTCAAGACTTAGTGCGTCTCTTGTTCACTCTTTTCAAACGGTGACGTACTCAAAACGATCAAAGCGGAATCCCTTGGATTGGCCTCAATCATTGGGTCGTCCTCATCACTTATCTCCACCATACCGCTCCCAATGTCCCTCACTATCGCGGTAAAGCTTGGAATATCCAACGCGGCGCTCTCTCAACGGTTGATCGGAATCCGTTCGGCCAGCTCGGCCGATTCTGTTTCCTCGATTCTGCCCACTATCATGTCGTTCATCATCTCTTCCCTCAAATCCCGTTCTATCATTTGGAAGAAGCCACGAAGCATCTCAAGGCCTTGATAGGGGATTATTACCTATATTCGGATGAGCCGGTCTTCCAAGCTCTTTGGCGCTCATTCACCGAATGTCAATTTGTTGAAGATGACGGGGAGGTTTTATTCTATCGGAACTCGAAGGGAGAATCAATCGTAGAGGTTGAATGATCAAGTCTAACCGGATGTGACCCCCAAGACATTTTCTCAGAGCGTCATTCTTCTGATATCACGTCGGGCGCTCATCAGGTTCGGAGATCGAAATTAGTTCACTATCGACAGCAGTTGTTCCGTGAAAGAATACAACGAGTACTATAGTTGACAGGAGCAAACCTTGTTTTGTGATGCAAGCACTGGATGGACGGGCTACAAGGTATCAGAATAGAAATATCCTTCAGATCCTTGGAGGTACTAGTAGTACTTGCTCAAGTTGCCTCGACGACGTCAACGTGCACGAGCATGAACGAGATTGCCGCCGGTATGTCTCTTTCGTATATTGAGATCATCTTAGCAGTGCTGCATCTACACTGATAGAAGCAGACGGAGGGTATACCCCTAGGCCACAGAAGTGCCCTACCACATTGTCCAATCTCGGCATCGATCACGGTTCTCTTGTGACCTGTAGAGATATACATCATGATGCATCAACACGGAAGCACTTCATGGCTCAAATGGCACCAGATTTTCTCATTCTGTGGTGATTCATTGAGCCCCATGGGACCTTAAGGCCCGTTCATGCAGCCGGGAATTGAGACGAGACTTCGAGATAGCTCGTGGTCGAGTCGTAGATATCGATACGTGTATACATACGGCGGCGTTACCACGAAGGTGAGTTGTTGATGGTGCTTCTCAGCTCCTATAATGCCTGCAATCATCCGTCCATAAGGTGTATAAAGAGCTGATATTTCCGTCCTCTCAAGCGTCCACAAGCCCCATCCAAGTCATGTCACCTGAGGATCAAATTCCGACTTATAATCCGATGCCGTGGTAGGATGCCCACTGAGAATTCGTGTGCTACCACGAGTAAATTAACAGCCACTGGCAGGAGTGTGGCTGAATTGAAAGCAGTCATCCCGGCGAGGTGTTTCAAGCGAAGCTTGGGGACATCGGTCATGTATTTAACGAGAAATATTAGCATATCAGCGGGCGCCTTGTACGTATCATTTTTGTATATTCTTCCTACTCAGACGTTCAAGTGAAACATTCTTTAGCTATATAGCATTATCGCTGGACCACTTCCTCAGCGGCCCTTCGGCTCTCAGTTATCTTTCGATTTTGTGGGCGAGCATATTCCGCTGGAGTTCTTGGATTTTCTAGTACGTCATTTTTGAGTGAATAAGTTCCTGAGACGACAATCAATCGTTTTAGTTGGTGGTTTCAAGGTCTCATGTTTGTCAATTTTTGGGCCTACGGCCACGAGTGCACTCACAATGCCTTGTCGCCTTTTCGCCGAGTAGATGATGCGATAGGTTTTGTCCTATTCAGTTTTTTAGGAACTCCGTATTATTCGTGGCAAATGTCGCACGTCATACATCACAGCCACCGCGGTCATGCAGAGAAAGACGTGTCGTATGTCCAGAATTTTTGAGGGACCCGCATAGCCGCATACCGTGACTGACATGCTGCAGCTTCGTCCCACCTACTCGATCTGATCTGAAGATTCCCACACATGAAGATACTATGGAGTACTCCGATTTCTTCGAGGATGCTCCCTTTTTTACTCTCGGGAAGCTCATTTTGAGGCAACAAATCGGGTATCTTGCATTCCTGATAGATCTTAGAAGTACATCTCCAAAGACCGAGTCTCTCGTGTGCCATTTTCTTCGTAAGTGCAAGTCTCACCAAACACTGTCAAGCGTACCAATGCCTAAAACGGGTTTCAGCCTCGTCAACCATGTTCCGTCATCGATATAAGGACGTGGTCCTTTCCGATATGGGAATCCTTGTAATGGGAGGCTTGCTATTCTATGCAACTCAGTCCTTCGGGATAATATGGCTCATAAAGACCTAGTACGTCCCTTATTGCCAAGTTCTTGGCCCCCACGGAATAGAAAGCTAACACAATGTTTGAAGCGGTATCCCTTGGGTTGCTTTGAATAATTGGATTGTCCTCATTACATATCTCCACCATACGGCTCCAGAGATCCCATACTACCGCGGAAAGACTTGGAACTTCCAGCGCGGTGCTCTGTCTACAGTCGATCGAAACCCACTCGGGCGACTGGGACAATTTTTCTTTCTCAATGCCGGCCATTTTCATGTCGTTCATCATCTCTTCCCCCAAATCCCATGGTATCATCTTGAAGAAGCCACAAATCATCTCAAAGCTTTCATCGGAGACTACTATGTATACTCGGATGAGCCGATTCTCAAAGCTTTGTGGCGCTCGTTCACCGAATGTCAATTCGTCGAAGACGAGGGAGAAGTATTGTTCTATCGAAACGCGAAGGGGAAAGCAAGAGCAAAAGATCAGTGAACATGCCGCGCGCAAATCTTTCTGTGCAGAGATATCAGATACATCCATGTATGATATCTACAGCTTGTTTGGCAGGAATTTTCGTAACCTGTATTCAATTATACTTCCGCTTGGTTTCCACTGAGGACTGAATATATATATATATAGCACCGACATGTGCGTAGTCGTTATGTGAGCTAGTCTGGGGTCGTTGGTGATCGACATAGAGGTTGCGTCTCTGATTTAATAACAGTCACGAAGCCAGCATGTTTCCCTCCTTTGAATCGCAAGATTCCGGACACTGACTCATTATAATTCTTTTGCGAAACAAGTGCTTTCAATCCCTTCAATTGGGCCCCAGGCGATCTTCTCCAGCATGTAACGTTATATTATCCACAGTGATACACATCAGATATATATAATACTAAGTAAGCACTGGAAACAGATATGGGCTCGGATATATGCCCCGTTTCGTACGGTACGGGTTCTCCAATGTCTATTGCATTTCAGTTGAGTTGCCAGCATGCAGAGGAGCAGCAAAAACCTACTCCACCTCTGATTATGCACAGTCGGGGTTCGTGAGGATACTGCACGGATCGGGCACTTTCGCCTCTATGACCACATCAGTAGGCAGGTAGTCGTCTTCGCCCTACTCAAGACTTACCGGGATATGGGAGTGGAGAAGCAGAGAGCAAAGATGCCATCACTCCAATAGCGACCATGAGAGTTCTTGAGAAGTCCATGAAGGGTGCAGTAGATGAGAGTCTGGTATTCTTGGAGCGATTCGGGATGGATAGGCGGCACTCTTATACCACGAACAGTAGGATCACATGGAGGTTGAGGTCTCGATGCCGTGTGCCAAGCAAGCGGCTGACTTCCAGGTCCCAAAATTATCGATATGCTGCAGATTCAATTGCAGCCTAAATATCCGAGTTCGCATGTGGTCACCTCGCTAAGTGCCGCGCGTGTGTTGCCCACTTTGATACCATGATAGAGTGGTCAACGACCTAGTTTTCAATGAGGCCTTGGGAGTGTGTGTGTTTGACCGTAGTCTCGTAGAAGGTTCCTCTTGCACGCAGATAGCGGCGGGCGAGAATGATAAGTCATGGAAGGCAGTTCTCGCCTGTCAAGTCATGATCCTGAGTCGGGAGACCGTGATCACAGATATAACACGATAAGATAAAACAGAATTCCCGGGACAAGGGCCGCATAAGTGAGCGAATAGGCAATCACTGAACTGGTTATCGTGTTTGATATCAAGCTTTGCCGCATTGCTTTGCCGTCCAGCCGTCGGAAAATCCATGGTGTAGTATGATGGAGTGAGCGCATGAGCACAAGCCACAGTAAAGCAGGTGAAGCCACGTTGACCCGACATGACAGAAATCTGCAGATCCACAACCGTCCAATATGAGAAACTGAGCACCAAGAAAACCGGGAGCAAATCCGACGCCGATTCCGACTCGGCGACATCTATGGCGACCGCTCCAAGCAAGCAACCATTAGGCCTTCAGACGTTAGTTGCATTGTATTTTACACTACATGTAGTCGTTCGGAATCATCGTAAGTTTGGTTCCGAATTCCCGCATCATGCTACACTTTGAGCGAAAGCGGCATCTCCTCAGTATCCTCCTACGACGACCGGTGCACTGTGCTCCAATTGTCAAAGAACATCTTTGATCTGTGTTCTGGGTGTAGCAGCCTCATATGCTCGTCTCCTCAGTCGATGCTTCGTCTTCTGCTCAAAGGTATGGGCGACCTTGATGAGGGTCGGTTCGCAGAATGCGGTCCCTGTGAGACAAAGGCCAAACGGCAGGCCTGGACCCATCTCTATGGTGGGTTTGGCTTCTCCGAGAGGGGTATCGTTCGGTGTGAAGCCAAGAGGTACTGGGTGAGGGTTCAGGAATATGTGAGGGCGCTGTGAGGATCAGGTACGTACCGGTTATGACTGGATATCCCGCTGTTGCTGCCGCACTACTTGCAACTCCTAGACCCCCGAATGAGTATAGTGTCGTTTGCATTGACGTGTCGTATTTCCTTACCTTTGTAGGGGAATACTAGTACGTCCAGTTGGTTCTGCTCGAGAGCATGATCAATGCCCAAAGTCGAACCAAGTTCATGCCTTCTTTTCCGGGCTTCCTGATATTGCTCGTCGTCGTAGCCATTGGCTTTGTCCCCGTCTTCGAGCCTTTCATCACGAGCAAATGTCATGAAGAATCAAGGTGAATGAAAGTTCATCGTTCATACATTTGCTGGTCCTCGTATCCTGGTGGCTTCTCTAACTCCGGGTGTGCATCATTGAAGGCGATTATGTCACCAAGGCTTCGGACGGCAGTCGGCACCTCTACAAGGTCCTTCAGATAATTGTTGAGGCAATGCTGTGATTATGAATCAGTGAGATCAATGGAAGGGTCCAAACTCATTGATGAGAATTGTACCTTGAACTCTACAGTCAATGCTTGGAGCTCGACCTTCCATTCCTTCAGCTCCCCAATCTCCTTGAACTCCGCCGATTCGACAACCGTAGCTTTCAACCCTTTGAGCACTTCAAGGGCTTCTTCAAACGCTGGGATGATTCCAGGGTAATCCTTGACCCAATCCTCGGACGAAATCGCCTCTCGTGGAACACCGATTCGTACGCCTTCCAAAGTGGGATGACCGAGGGCGGCAGTATAGTCGGGAAGAGCGTCAGGCTGCTCGTCAGTGAAAGGATCACGTGCATCCTTCCCTGCGATGACGCTAAGAATGATTGCAGCATCTGCCACACTTCGACACATCGGACCGACAGTATCTTGATACTCTGAGATCGGGACAACTGACAAACTGATAAGGATTTTTGATAAAAGGAGGAGATAGAACACGTACCACCACTCCTTGATGTTAGCCCAACGGTAGGCTTGATACCGACCAGGTTTTGTAGCCTGGAAGGTGAAATGATGCTGCCATCGGTTTCGGTCCCTAGCGTCGCCGCCGCAAGTCCAACAGCAGCGCAAACCGCGCTGCCAGAGCTCGATCCGGAAGGGTCCGCGTTCTTCAAATATGGATTCGTGCACTGACCGCCTCTTCCAGACCATCCACTAGCGATCTTCCCCTTGCCTCCACGGAAATAGCTCCACTCGGACAGATTTGCTTTAGCTAGGATGATAGCACCTGCGTTACGGAGAAGCGAGACGACATGAGCATCTCGAGGGACGACACTGCCTGCGAGTGCGTGTGAGCCTGCTGTCGTCTGCATTCCTTCGCCTAACGTGCTGATATTATCTTTAACGATGATAGGGATACCTGTATCATTTCTTTTATCAGAGCTTGTTTGAGCGATCTGATACAGCGACGTACCGTGAAGTATGCCCTTTGATTGACCTGCTGCTCGTGCTGAATCCAGCTCCGCGGCTAATGCTAAAGCATGGCTATTGGTCTCGATGACTGCGTGGAGTTCGTCGTTGACTTCATCAATGCGTGCAAGATAGGCTTTGACCAGATCCACACTTGTGAAATGACCTTGAGACAGACCGCGGTTCAGTTCTTCAATCGATGCCTCATAAAGGTCCGGAAATGTGTCGGAGGGCACATCGAACGACACAGAAGCTCCCACTGCAGAGGCGAGGCCGTCAGGCATATAATCGATCTTGATCAAAAGATATGTGTTGGGTGCCTTCCCGCTCCAAGGGCCTCCGCAGCTTCATCGTTTCTTCCAGCTGCAAGATATTATATAGAGGACAAAACTTCGACCGTGTGGTCGCCGTGAGAAGATTATCCCTTGTCTTGAGTTGCTCTCTGTCAATATGGACTCCCGTCAATAATTGGGATGTCCGATAATGAACAGACCTACATCGAGGTAGAACACCGATGAATGTTCATGATTTTGCTCTGCGATTCCAGTATTCGCGGTTGTGCCATGGTTATGCGAAGCGAGAGTCGGAAATTCTCGGAATCTGAACGGGAGTCACGGATCTAACGGACGATATAAGCGAAGAGAGAATAATTGCCGTTGTCCATGTCGACTAAGCCTAAATCCAAGCCTAAATCGTATCCTATCTGGTACAGATATGAGTACCTTGTTTTGATCATTATGAACTGTCTTGTAATAAGACATGACACAGATGAGCCAGCTCGAGGTCAGTCATCCCGCAAAGTCCCATCGTCTCTCTTTCCCCAGATCTGTCCATTTGCAGTCTCCAAGCATCAGGAAACTATTTCCATGTCATAAACCTTGCACCGCTAGCTTAACTTCTACGTGGATCTCACTCCCAGATCGACCAATTAGAAGGCTGATCAAGTGAGAAATCACGCTTCAAGATTTTGTCTGGAAGTGGAAAAGAGACTTGATTGAAGCAAGGAAAGAGGTCGGTGACTTTGATCGATGGCCAGGAAGAGTCATGTCGAGGACTTGATGGTCCGAACGAGGGCTTCGGGCGACATCGGTTTGTCGATGATGTGAGCTTGCGTCTTCTGAACTCCTTGAATCACTTGAGTCTTCAAATGGCCGTACCTCCCCAATATTTTCTGAACGAGTTGGAGTTTCGGGGTCATCTGGGTTGGCTGGTTCATCTGCATCGGCGGTATCAGAGAAATCCGAAGAATCTTCGCTTGAGCTGTGATCATTTGCATATGGTAGCAAAAACCAGCTGAAGAGATCTTGATGTTCTGTATCAACAGTTTCAAAGGTAGGAAGCTGATCAAGTGATAACGGACTGACGGGCTAAGATTGATTGGGCCATCTGGGGAATATCTGAGTAAATCGAGGTGGGATCACCATCAGCATTCCAATTGTACGGATCCGCGCAGTACTGGAGGCAGTTATAGACGCCGTAAGGGTCTGCAAGATTTGAGAGGTCGAAGTGTTTGAGATATTCGAGTGCA
Organism: Sistotremastrum niveocremeum HHB9708; assembly: GCA_001630475.1. Classification (NCBI taxonomy): domain Eukaryota; kingdom Fungi; phylum Basidiomycota; class Agaricomycetes; order Sistotremastrales; family Sistotremastraceae; genus Sertulicium; species Sertulicium niveocremeum. The sequence continues at coordinate 55,626 of KV419394.1, forward strand.
GCTGTCATGGCCCTGTCCCAATAGCCACTTGTTGTACTGGGATGTTTAGAAATGTGTAAGATGAGGGCTGAAAGGTCGTGCTGGAAGTGGAACTCAGCCTCGGGCTGAGAAGCGGAGTCAAGGTCGTAGTCAGGCTCAAGCTCAGGCTCAGAGCTGGACGGCGGCCAAGCGGCCGTTGCGAAGATATCTTGCACGCCAACACGGTCGACTTTGGTCCAATTACGATGTTCTTGTAGGAATTTGTTGAGACCAAGAAGGACCTCATCCCTACGATCGCCTATGAGCAGCTCCAGGACACGAGGATACAAGTGAGAGTAATGTGTATCCAAGGCGAATGATTTGATGGCGGAAATAAGATCGGCATGGGACAAAACGCGCATAGCATCATCTCGTTTCTTAGCGTCGAGGAGTTCGTTGCAATAATTGACAGCCCAGAAAAGGATGTGGTGATGATCCCCTAGACTTTTCTTCTCATTGTGAATGGAGAGGCATTTGGCAACGAACTCCTCAAAAGGGAGAGAGAAGTATTCTAAAATCTCAGCATAGTTTTGCTCGTCTGGGGAGAAGAAACGAGAGATGTCGTCGGTGCGTTGGCTGAGAACGAATTTGGTTAGCTCGACCGTGCGCGGCGCTTCCTGCTTTTCTTTCTCAGCCTCGCCTCGCATTTCCTTCAACGGCAATTCATAGCCTCCAGCATAGCTAGTCCATTCTCGCCGTCGCATTTCCTCTTCTTCATACTTTGCTATGTCCTCCTGTCGCTTGCGGAACCATGATACAAAACGAGACACTTGAGCATGCACGATTGACTGTACACGAATCGAAGTGTCCGTGGCGGCCAACCGAGTGCAGACCCGCTTCAACCGTTCCAGCGACCCGTCGCCGTGCTGGATCCAGTTGCGATATGAAAATGAAGCTGCAGCCCGCTCCACGAGGGTCGAATCGCTCGCCTCGGCGATCAACTCCATGTACGTGCCCGCCCATTCGTCCATCATCGAGTCACAATTGACTTTCACCCGCCAGGCGTGGATGCCACCTGGCTTCTCTGCCTTCGCGACCGCGGTTGACGATAAACCCGATCCAGAAGCCGCCGGGGCGTGAATCGATTCAGATTTCGACTCAGCGTGCGGTGAGCTCCTAGTCAAATCGGGCTCAGGATGTGTTGAACCAGGCTCGACATCTGAAGGCTTCTTCTGGGCAAGGTTCTTCATCTTGAACCGCCCTTGGGGCTTGATCGACATCCCTTTCCAATACCGAACTAGTGCTAATTCAGTCGCCCATCTCCATCCTTGCAGGATCATTTCTTTGCTCCGCAGGTGGCCAGCCGCCAGAATCGGCATGAGGCGCTCCATACCCCTGACGACGATTCGACTCGCAAATCCATCGAACGCTGATCCTTCGTAGCGGACAGCGTGGAATACGGTGGCAATGATGGTGATAAGGATCACCGAGGCAAGCCCGATCCCAATTCCCCAGGTTGCAAGCAATACGGTCGCTCTTTGATCGAAAGACATGGCGACGCTCCATAGATGGTACAACAACCCGGCAATGAACAACCCAATTGAAGCCAGCAGGAGCCTGTAGATTATTTCCATCGTGGTCGCAATCCAACCCTCCGATCGTCGCGCTCGTTCCACATGCCACAAAGTGCGATCTTTCCAGCTCGCCACGGTCGGCATGATTGTCAACTTGCGAACCCATTCTCTACACAGAACGCATAATACAGCAACGATTATCTGATACAATCTCAGCATCACTCTTTGACGTCATTTGGACGATCTTACTTACCGAAGTGATCAAGGACAGGGAATAGAGGGCAGTTATCCACTGATCCGACGACGTTGGAGGTGGAGATGAGGAAGTCGAACCGGAGTCATCGGTGCTTGTGGGTGCCGGGGAAATGGTTTGAATCATCAACACAACGAAACCTGTGATGACGGCCGAAAACAATGCGACCTAAATAATATCAGCCAGATATCTACAGTTGGTCAAATCAACGCTCACGAATATCAATGTGATGTCTATTCTTCCATTCCATCTGTCAGCCTTTTCCTTCGTCTTCGCCACCGCGATCTTGTAGAGTGCGCTGCTCGTCGAATCATCCACCAATGGCTTCTCGTCGTAGGGCTTGTCATCTATCGTAATAGTATAAGCTTCCAGCGAGGCTGTGTCACAGAGCGTATTCGACTTGCCTTTCTCAGCATCTCTGGTCAAGATATCGAACTTCAAGGACTGAGCCTCGAGGGTCTTCTTCATCCCTTCCGCCGCATTTGTTTGACTTTCTGCGATGGTTTTCTGCGACTCCATCGTAGCCTTCATGCCATCCATTGTGGACTTTTGTGCTACCATCGTGACATTTAACTCTTTGACAGCGGCGATCAGCAGGTCGAACTGAGTGGTCAACATTGTCATTGCGGGCGAATTCGACTGCGCCTCGATATCGGGTCGAGGAGAATCTTCAGGAGAAATCGATATTGTCATGAGATTGGGTTAAGAGACTGAGAGCGGTTGATACGTGGTGCGTCCTTCGGTAGTTGAAGGCTGTAGGGTGTACGCCTCATGTCGATGGACTCATCTACGTTCGCTGTTACCTAAGTGCTTAGGGTAGGGGTGAATTTCAGGGTTCCATGATCAAACCCGAAAGACTGATGCACTTCATTCATGATACGATGGGTCGTCGTGTCTATTATCCTATGGTTCGGGATGGAGGTGCGAAGTTTGTTCTGTCGTAGGCTGAATATAAACGACCCGCCAGAAGAGTCTTGGAAGAACTAGGGACAGGCCTGTGGCACAATCTGAAGTCGCTCGGATGAGAAGCTGGAGCGAATAGCACGAATTAATGAATTAACCGACAAAAGCAACAACAAATATTCGAGATTCACACGCGACTCTGAATCCGAATGAGAACCGAGCAATGCACGAAAGCCTGAGTGGAAAGCAATAGCGAGCGCTGCTGGGAGTGTAACAGAAGTCAAAGAACCGCTGACAATATTCCATAGTCTTTGGCGGGGTTCTCGGTGACTTCGAGTGCAGGCGCGAATGAAGTATACCGAAACCGAAACCGAGATGGCACCAGACCAGGTTCCCGGTCAACCATCGTTGGCATGTCGCAGATTGGTTATCGATGTGTACTCCCAAGATCGACCCATGACGTTTCGTCCAGATAAGGTGCCACAAAATAATTCCCATATAGTCGGATTTAGACAGGGCGAAAATCTCCAAAGTCAGATGATAGGCTATTCTCATAGCAATCCGAGATCACATGGTACCACTGCATGTTGAGCCGAAGATCTGGGATGCCGAAGGGCAAAGCATCACAAAATTAGATAGGGGCGGACTGAGAACGGCCATAGTCTAGTGATAAAGTCCCGAGAAATAGGGGAGTGTTTCCTTCTCTCCTGCTCCAACGACTGAGCTTGTGGAAACTGTGAAGTCATGCAGTTGATCAGAACGACTGTTATCGTTCTCGCGACCATGGTCGCATACGTTTCGGCGAATCCAGTAGCTGCACCCGAGCCAGGTAGGGATAACTCTGAACCAAAAAGTTGATGGTACATTCTGAGGCGAGAACAGGCGCAGTCCAACCGATTTGTCGTCCACCGGCATGCTGTGGCTCCGATTGTTAACGATATGCGGCGGAACGGTTCTTGACATCGGAAGGTATACTGTGGGGCGGACAGTTGAAGCTTAACATTCGTTGGGTGATTGGAGGTGGAAACGGGATTTCCATAACAGAGGAAGAGTTAGGAACGACTTTCATAAAGCGATAGGGTTGTATGTACGCGAATAATGTCGAATTCGGTAACGTTGAAGGATCGTGGAGAGTCAATGGACACGTCCCAAGTCCGACCAGATCAACCGTATCAAAGGGGTTCTGTGCAAGTGCATCCAGAATAGCCTTCATCTACGATGTTGATGGGTCAGCTCGTGGTCAATTTCTGAGTGTGGCATGTCAGTCACGTACCAGGCGATACGTTCGGCTTGGGGGATATTATCAAGCAAATTATGGTATTCGTTTCCCATCGCCATACGATCCACTCTCCCGAAATTTGATGCATAGTGAGTATTGATATTAACTCTGCGAGCAAAGGCCACGACGGTGAATTAAGCGCCCGAACAAATCGCTCAGCGGGTGTGCCGTGGGTGAGATCCCTTCCAGGTAGGACACTGTTGTAGAAGTATGGTCCTACCTGCACAGCCGAGTGTTTAAAACGAGTACCATAAGATCTTCTGGATGTTTCGTACCTTCGAAGGATGGGCTCCTTGCTGGATGACGCTCAGAGGAAAATATTTTTGCCATGAACTGAGCCAGATGCAGAGGCGAAGGAAGCGACATTTTTCAATTGTGGAAATTATTTCCAGTGATATCGAGCTCCTTGTTCCAGAAACGAGCGCATATACGATGCTCAGAAAAAGGAGTGAAATTCAGAACAGACGTGTGCAAACAGGCATCAACAGATGTGATTATCCGCTTTGATACCGAGCGCGCGTTAGCCGCACCGCCCAGTGCTGCAACTTTCTCCTTCCCTCCTCCATCTGAGCAATCATGTCTGTGGATACTGTCGGTCATTGGGCTGCTGGACCTCACTGTATGTCTTCAAAAGTGAAGCTTTACTATCCAAAATTGACCATGCTCGATCGAATGTTCAGATGGTCCCGTTCTGACTCCTACGGATCTTTATATTCTGGGCAACAAGTTGGAATTACATCCTATTCTTCAGAGCGCGGACAACAGCTTCCAGCTCTTGTTCAATGTCGCTACTGGTCAAACTGGAGGACTTAATATGTCCGACCGCAATCGCGATCTCCCTTTCACTCAAAAGGACGAACCAGCTACACTGCCGCGGATGACGGAGATTGTTATCATCTCTCATCACAGTCCTTGGACCACTACTATACGCAACGAGCACGGTGTGACATTAGCAGATGTCTGCACCACCCTGTGGAAAGAGTGAGTCATCCAAGAGTTCCATCCTAATCGATTCTATAACAGCTCCTGTACAGCTATACCGAAAATCCTATCACTGATGCTGAATTCAACGTCCTCCCTCCACGATGGCAGGATAATGTTCGTCGATATGCCATGACGAATCAGCAAGCCATGGGCAACCCCTACGGCGCGAATGGTGGCCGATTGCGGCGATGCGATTGGCTGCGCGATAAAACGTGAGTGCTGCGATGTTCATCCGGAACTGATCTAACATTCTTCACCTCAGCTGGTTCGAGAGCATCCATACTGAGGAAAAGTACGTTCGCGATCGTTTGGGATTCAGCGCACCGAATATCTTCGTGCTGGATCTTGCTGCCTGATCTCGAATCGATGTTGCGCTTTGATATGTACTTTTCGTTGTACCTGTTGTATCAATATTGGAATTCCAGCTCTTTTTTGTCGGATTAATCGCGAAGAACAGGCAGATTTACACGTTCAGGGCACGTGGCCTGCCTTACCTTGTTCCCGCTCACCGTTGCATCTGACTCACCTCCTCGAAATATAATCCCTGATTAATAAATCTGTGTCTCTAACATTCTTTGGGTGAGCCAACACTGCTCAACAACGGCCATTTCTTCGATTCATTGAACACAGCATTGCTGTCCAGTGCACCAACTATCGGACCTTCATCGTCCCCAACACGAGGATTTCACATCGCCCCGGATCAGTTCCTATCGTGTGAGGCAATCGATATCGTGATTGAAGATGCTCAGTGGATCGATGACCGATCTCTTCTCATCCGTCTGCTATCATCTAGTATACGGAATCCAACTCAAATAATCGCCCAATTCCTGTCAGCTTTGAAAAATGAACGCGTACAGTGGACCATCCGCGAGTAGCAGTCGTGGCTTTGTTCCGAATTCTCCGTCGGCCCATCAGGCAGGCTACTCTCCGAATCTAGCTCCTGGAAACAATGGCCCAGTCATTCCTTCTCCATTGCGCGAGCCAGGTGGCCTTCCAGCAGCAGGTGGCGGCGGTGGATGGGGAGCGGGAGGTGCTGGTGGTGGTCCTGACTGGATGCGTTTTGGTGGTGCTGGCGGCGGTGGCGGCGGTGGAAGAGCAGGCGGACGACCAGCACCTCATCCTCACCAGGCACGCGGACAAGACTACATCGGCGGAAGCGGTCGAGGACAAGGAGGAAGCGAAGATCGTCTACAACGCGAACATATGATCCAGCAGCAACTGTTACAGCAGCAAGCAGCCATGGCAAGCGGCATGGGTGGCATGAACTTCGCCGCTGGTCTCTCCCCTTTCATGGGTCCCAATGCATCTCCTTATCATCTCCCTGGAATGATGCCTGGAATGGGGATGGGCGGTGCGGGAGGAGGTCTCATGAATACACCGTACGCCATGCCTGGTGGTATGCCCGGCCTTATGACACCTGGCATGGGCATGATGGGTATGGGCATGGGCGGTGCAGGTGGCTGGGGCGGAGGAGGAGGGCCTTGGAGCCCTTCGTCGTCTTCGGGTGACCTATGGCCCGGCAACAGTAATCTCGATGAACCCGAAACTCTTATCCGAGGACCCGCGAGTGCTAGTCGAGGCAGTCGACAGGACGACCATACTTTCGTGGATAGATGGGCCGTTGGACCTCACTGTGTGTATCTCACCACGCATACAGCGAACAAAATACTGATATATTGATACAGATGGGCCTGTGCTTAGCGCACGAGATGTGAATATCCTCAAAACCAAACTTAGCGTCAATCCTCTCTTGACAGGGGAGGAGAAGGGTGCTGCTTTCCTCGAATGGAACATGCTCTGGCATGACGGAGCTATTCATAAATCGACCGATCCTCCTAGACAATCCTGGCGCGACGGACGCGATGCACCTGTCACTGTCCCGCGTACATCTTCCATCTCGATAATCTCGGAGCATTTTCCGTGGATTATCACAGTGCATGCCGAGAACCCTCGCCAAGGACTCACCTGTGGCCATCTTCTCGCCGAAATTCATAAATTCTTGAATACGCCGCTGTCCAAGTACGAGTACGAAGGTCGTGATCGCAACGCTCAAACCAATCTCTACAACGCCTACAAGGCTAATCGATCCAATACCGACCATAACGTACCTGGAGGACGGCTTGGCGCGGAGATGCTCAAAATCGACTGGCTGTTGCACAACACGGCCTTTGAGGGTATCGATATCGACGAAAATTACATTAAAGAAAGACTGGGAGTTGATAGGAAAGGCAAGATTGACCAATGTGTTTTAGTCCTTCATACTGGACCGAGAGCCGGCCTTGGCGAACTGCTTACCGCTTCTGAATCCACCCCGAGTTCGGTATCTTCAGCGGGCGGAGCTATACCTGCTTCTCCTAATCGTCGTGCTCGGGATGTATGAAATCATTAACCACTCTTTCTCAATTTCAAAGGCTTTTGTACCAGTTGTACATCTGTATTTCATCGCGCCTCTACTTAGTCTCGTCTCTTCTTCTGTTCTGTCATAGTTTGTAGCATGTTATAGGAAGGCCGGATAAAACGTCTGAATAGATTACTATTGCCATATTATCTAGTGACTGAAGTTGCGCATGAAGAACTAGTACTTCCTTCTATGAACTACGTCAGATCATAATTAGGAGATGCTCCACATACTGTGCTGAAGAGCCGACTCAAATGGACCCAAGGCCAGGACAATGACATGCCGATCATGAAGAGACCAACTCGATTGTCTTGATATGTCTGGTGTCTGCCTCAGTTCCGAGCCCCTGTCCGAGTCAGAAGCAAATGTTCCGAAGCCTCTGTTTGGATATTGGGATAAGGTTTCTGATTTGCATCCGTCGCCAATCGCGATTCACCGGCTTCTCTTCTTCCATTTTGTTGATCGTTGTTCCGCCAGGCACATGATGCGAAACGTCTTGTGCGTCCGTTCCGAAGATATTCGAGGGCCGCCGAAAGACGAACATTGGACTGGAGAGAGCTTTGACGTATGGCGTACGGGCTCAAAGTAGTACCCTCGCTGACCGTGGCAGGCACTACCGTACCCTCAGCCGAAGGGTGGAAAAGCCGGAGAACTGAAGGATTCAGTTTGCACTACGTTAAACCCATGCTGCTGCGCGGTCAGTCATAATGGCGAGGAAAGGCAATTGTACCCATGCATTCATGCCACCATTCAACCTTCTCTCGCCCTATCACATGAGCCTCTTCAACGTCCAATCCTAGGCCCAGTCTGTTGAAACGGCGACAACACATCCCAATTTCTCGAACTCGCTCGAACTCTCCTCGAAGACGTTGTAGAAGTCCGATAAATATATTCAAACCTATTGCGATCAAAAGGATCTCATTTGTGCTCACAGGTTCAACGTTCAACAGTAGGGCGGAAAGGGGGTGAAGAACTTGAATTCAGAGTAACAGGGCATGCAATCCGTATGCCCAATGTCTGCGATGCCAAAACTTCAAATTCCGGGGCAACTGAAACGATGAGTCTGTTTTGTGTAAGCCCACAGAGTCTTGTCAGAGAGCCAAAGGAGTAAACGATGGAGTGGCAGAGCGAGCAAAGGAGAGCATCTCTCAGGACGACATACCCAAAGAGCATGAACTTCCTGCGTATAGTCGGCGCCCGGTCTCCTCTTTGAAGAATCACTGTGTATAAATATTCCTAGTCAATCACTCATCCTTCCCTCTGGAAATAGAATAAGCACAGACGTACCAAAGCCAACTTCTGTCGAGTGGGAAGTTGGGTTCGGACGCAACACGAGCACGATGTTTAGACGGCATATCAGACGTGGATCCAAGAAAGTTTCTTGGACCAGTGCTGGAATCATGCCTACTCAAGTAAAGGCAGAGCCTGCGTTGTGCTGTGTGGTTGATTCCGGATAAACATGCGAACGAGTCGTCCACACAACCAAATTGACGGCCGCACGGCCGCATCCATTTGGTAAATTCATACCCCTTCCTCGTGGTATGCCTTGTCGTTGCAGAGCCCATCGATGCCCTGCAGCCAATCGTATAGAACCTCTGGTCAAGCCACATGGCACGGAAACATATTCATGGAATCTAGGGTGCCTGCCTCTCGAAAAGCAAATGGAAGCTCCGCAGTACCCTCACCTATTCAACTTGTATCACACTTGAATCGTATCTGAGCCGTCGACTTCCTTCGTGGCTGTCGACCTTGGTCTTACCTGGCAATGGCTGGCATCGAGAATATTGCCTGCGAAAAAACTCGCAATCCTATGGGTTGTGTCCGAGTTACGTAGACCATCGACATATCTGAACAGGGTCCTGAATTGTTTCTGGGCATCTGGTCATCGATACAATGGGTCATCAATATGGTGAGGATATTGATGTCATTCCCGGCTTACCTTTACTATCCGTCTAGGGCTACGGCCTCCAATATTCGAGATACCCAGCACCGAGAGAGAATAAAAGGTAGCCGAGACAAGTAAGCCTATCTCTCATAAATCGATCTTTGGACGACAACACACCTGCGTAATCTTCCTTCCTAATGGACTGTCGCATCTTCTTCACGCATTAAAGCAATTCAGATCTGCAGACGTTGCAAACCATACATCCCGAGGAATAATGCCAGTAACCCTGTATCGGGATTTTCGATATAGTATTCTGGCGCCAACTCCTGCCATCCTTATAAAAGTAGTGATCACCGCCAACCCCATGCACCGCTGAACTTGATATGTCCAGTGACCTCGAAGCACTCGCCCAAATTTGGTACAAGACTACCGGCATCCTAGACAGAGCTTTCAGGAATGGCGGGGCGTTGATGTGTTCAGCATTTTCTCCACCACTTAGACTCGACGAGAAGGATGACTGGCTAGCTGTCAGAATTTTCATCGGGTCATTCACTGGCAGCGTCATCGACGAGCAAGTTATATGACGGGTGTCGTCTAAATGCTGTGGAAGTACATCAACAATGATTCAACATGCTCTCTGGATTATCCTCACTCAACTTCAGCGCAACGCAACATGAACCTTGGGCACTAAATCTGCGGGCTGGCGCTTTGGAGGTCTCGATAGCAAGGTACATGGTCCCTCGATGATCTGGTCTGTCATTACAACATCCAAATGCATTGACCTCTGGGTCTGAGCGAGAGAAATTGTACATAGGAGGTGACGCTTGCCGAGCCCCAGGTAACCGGCGGCCATGTCGGAAATCAAAATCCATCGATAAAAGAGCCAAAGTAAGGGCCAAGCGGGGTTCCAACGCGCACTTTCCCCTCCTCCATTTCCTCCCTCTCCTCACACAAAGATCCATTGCTACAAGTATGAACCGAAAGGTGAAATACCGTTATCACAGCTTCGGAGCCCTGGGAGCCCCTGAAGTTCGTATCCAGGAAGGTATTTCTAGTGGCGGCACCACTGTTGGTGGACAGCACGACAATGAACACAACATCAACCTCAATCACACTCCTGTATGTCGGACCTATTTTCTGATGCTATAATTCACGAAGATCCGACATGTCCTCTTTGTCCAGCAGGAAGAGCAAGTGCCAGGCACAGGGATCACTACGGTCCCACCGACCCCCCGTCTCGTGGCCCTCGACTTAGAGGATGATGTTTCGGATTTGGATCTCGCTGGTCCATCTCAGGCTGTACGAGGAGACGAGGGTCAAAAAAAGAGGGCCGTACGCTATGTTTTACGAGTGGTGCCATGCCTTCCTGACAGCTGCACGTCTTCCGCTGTGAGTTCATTTTATATTGTCAATGTATACATCAGGTACTGAATACGACCCAAGTCTATGAAGGCAAACTCTGGATCCAAGTGCCACCGCAAAGATGGGGGCCCTTCTGCTTGATCAGATTTCGTGTCGTCAATCCCCCACCACTCATCCGTTTTCCCTATTTGAACTGTTGTGCTATCTGTGCTATGCTCCGGAATTTTTGTAGCTTGGGTTTTTGATGTATGGATGCATCGATTTGAAATACATTTGCTGTGTTGTCTGTAGTATTCCAGCTGACCACGTCCTCGAGGCCGTGGACGATCGACGCAATGATATCCGATAACAGCGTGATCGCCTATGGCACTTGGATTTGTACGAGTGTTCATGAGTGGTTCATCTTTCAGTGTATCAACCAGACAATGGTCGACGCAGAATTGTGCTGAGTTGAACAACAGATCGTTGGTCACTTTCAAATTCAAAACCTAAGTTGTGATACTTGACTGCAAACTCGATCGCAGTTATGTGTCAACATCCTAGTATCACCATGAACTCTATGATACCCATCCTGGTACTTAAAACCATGATCTGGCGGGCTGAGCGTTAACGACCTCAATGAAACTCAACATTGTCACGTTGTGACAGAGGGGGTTCGAAACCTCGAATATCGCCAAAATATCGCTCCATCCCAGTCAAAGCGAGAATCAGGCTTGCGGGGAGAAATGGAAATGTCAGCCAACAATTTCGACTACCCAGTCCGCGATACTGGAAGAAGTCCCTAGAGAATGACTTTGAAGAAAGCGAAAGCGAATTCGACGGAGACGGGAGACATGTGCGAATTTGCCCCCTGTTATCGTTCACCCGTGAACCCTGACGCTGAGACTGGCGCTTATCATGGAATAGATGACTATGCCACCCGAACTTCCTTGTTATCTAAGCCGTTCATGTGCTGAAGGATAAAAAGAGTGTGGAGATTGGTACCGAGCTCTGTTAGTTTCTGCAGTCATGATCATGAGATAGACGCATTTCGGGCGCTCTTATCATGCCACTAGTGACAGCAGAGAACTTGAGGAACTTCTCAACTTCAGAGGGACGTCAAGTAGCGGAAGTTGATGCGAACCCATTCCCGGGTACTCCTGAGATGAATAATGAAACCAGGTTGGCAAGCTGCTCAACTTTCGGCTATCTATTTTTCCATCAGGGCGAAGCTGAATGTCGCTGAGCTGAAGCTCAACCATCGTCTTGACTTGGCGGGATGGGCGAGGAAGGGCGTTACTGCGACAGAGACGGAGACGGAGTTTTCCTGCCGAAGAAGGGTCGCCTATTCATTTCGGCTTCAGCTTCAGCCTCAGCCTTGCCAAAAAGCATCTGTAGGAAGGACGCAGTGGCTTCAATGCAACCCTCAGCATGAAGTTAGAAGGCCGTTGCTATGCCACGCATGCCTCCAGTGTCGAAAATCGGATCAGCCCCTCGAACTTGGGCTTCGCTGTCGCCGACGAAAGGTCACCGTGGGCGTCAGCTATGTGAAGTTGAAGGTATGTGTCGCGTGTCTGACACCTAGTAGATGATGAGAGAGCTCCAGCCTGAAATACGACATCTCTTTAACCATAGGCGCCAGTGGCCACTGACCACAGACTGACTGAAGAGTCAGATTGGCCTAGTGTGAGCTGGGCGCTTCGGACACCAAAGCTACAGAAAGCTAGTTGCATCGAAACTCTCCCATATTGTGTAGTCTCCGAGCGAGCATGAGGCCTGGGTATGAGTTGAAGGCGTTACGAGCAAAACGTCTGCATCGTTTGTGATTGACACTTCGTGGGCGGTGAGGTAAGAGATGTTCTGACAATGCACATGCACAGAAAAACTCCTTGATCGATGTATTTCAGAATACCGACACAGAAGCTTTAAGCAGCACTTACTCCGAGAGTCGTGCACGATAAAGTCCTCCTAGCTCTGCAATACCACTCTGTTTCTGGGTTGCTCCCAAGCCAGCCATTGACAGGCAGAAGCATACCGCCAGTCAATATATGACGCCTGACCCCGGCGAGCCATCCGGTTGATCATCCGTGACCCAGGAAAATTTTTCTGGACCGGCTACTAGAATGGTAGTGGCCATTGACCGACTATCAAGGGCATCCGGGTTCAGTTGGATAGTGGATCTGATAATTAAAGAATCGTACCGGATCTCGACCCTGCATCGTGGACACAGCTAGCAGTCTTCCCTCTCAAGCTTCGTCTTACGCTGTAACTTGGTCCCGTCCAGCGATAGCGCTGTTGTCAGGCTTGGTTTGGCTGTGAGGTCGGTTTGGCCATACTTTTTTTGCTTTGAAAGGCCAGAAGGCGATCGATGAGGAGAAAAAAGAGTAGAGACTAGGTGGCGGATGATGGTATCCTGACAATCTGCAGTCGAAGACTGTTCAGTTGCTTCCTGCCATTGACGGTGGGTGTGAAGCCATTCACGGGATAATCCGAAAGCTAAGCCGCACCCTCATCTCCTTTAGTCTTCTTACAGGGACATCAAATACAAGCGAAGCAAAATCATCACGTTATAACGTTGTGATCCGATAATATCGACCATACCCGTTGGACCAGAATTCTTGGAAAGCTTGAGCGAAAGCGCGTGAAACTTCAAACAACTTGTCAGTGTACTTAGGCCGCTGAACTTCCACTTTGATCAAGTCTTCAAAGTTCCCCTATCCCCTGAGATTCTGGGATCCAACTTTTCAGATACACAGAATCAAGGGACTGCCGGACGTCCACCGGCGCACGAGAAATTCGGTCCACTCTTCGTTTTGAAGCGAGCGGCTTGTTGCGCTACTCTGGATTATCCCGTCGGCGAACGCGTCTTGTTAGCTCTGTTCCTCGTCCTTACTCAATAAGGCGATGTGAGTCGGCCCTTGATGTAACGCTCATGCTCTTTCCTACATCTACCGGTGCGGCGGCCATTTCTTCTTCCTCAATCCCCCACCATTCGTCTCCGTCCACGTCCGCTCTTGAATTCCTTGTTTCCTCACCATGGCTTCGTCGTCATCTCGCCCAAGCCTGTCGGCTGACCCTGAGAGAGAGTCAATGGATTCATTGGTACGGACATGCTTGTTTTCAGGAGCAGGGGTGAACTTGACATGACAATCTTTGGCTTAGTCCCCCATGACTTTCGCACCACTACCCTCTCCCCAAGGCCGTCATTCCTTCTCTGATCCTTACGCGTCGTCATTTCCGTATCCCCCGATCACCAGAAAGACACACCGAATGGCGCATGAAATTTTGGAAGAGGAAGACGAGACGGAGCAGGTGACTGAAGCACGGCCGAGATGTCGCTCGCCCGTTCGCCGTTGGAAAAGAGTGAAGGTAAGCTCTCTCCTAGATGCCAATCCCTCTATCTCATTGTACGTCCAGGCTCTTTGCGTCCTCTTCCGCCAGTTAGTGACCGTTCGAGGACTCAATAAGAGCTAGCGACCACCGTTCACCCATTCCTCAATTCCTTAGACGTCAGCCGTCTTACTGTCGTTTTACATGGCTGTATTCTGAGCCAAGTGCACACTCCTTTCACCGATCACTCCTTCTGCTTGACTCGTATTGTCGGTATATATCTTATTACTATCATTGTTGCTACTGTTGCCATCACTCGTGTATATTTCAAACCCTATACCCAGCTTTTTGCATCATCCATTCACTTCTCTGCCCAGGCTGCCGATCAGCAGTAGAGTAAAATCCAAAGATAAAGTTAACTCGAGAGCCAATGACTTATAAATTTGGTCCTCTCTTCATCTGAGTCCCTGAGTAGCTTGGCCTCTGGCATGCCCTTCTTTCCCTTGGGTAACGTCGCGTCTAAAAATTTGATATCGAAATAGAGTTTGAGGCTCGATCAGGGCTGCAAACAAGATCAAGATTTACGCGTCCTCACCGGCATCCGCCTCGGCAGCTTCCTCGGCCGAAAAACGCGAGAGCCGCCGAAGTATTCCCACGATCACTCGGCTCGGCTCGGGTGCATTTTTCGCACCAAGGGCAAGAACACCACATGTGCTGCCACAGAGAATCTGAATGAGTGCGGGACTTGATAGGACTTAAGATAAGTTTCATGCGTTCATGAGATAACTGAATTACACACCAGATATGTAGAGAGCCCGGTACCTGAGACTCTAGTATAAAAGATCGACAAGAGAACCACATGGATTCCCAGCTCGAACGTATCCCACATCCTTCTCCAATCTCAACGTTCTCCAATGCAGATAGACCTCATCGTGAAGGCTGTCCTTATCGTCGCGGCATCGTGCGTTCTGGCAACTCCAGTCGCGGAGCCTGCAGCCGGTGCCGAGTTATCAGGTAGGTTACATCAACTGCCGGGGAGATTTATCCCGGAGTCCTGAATGGACGTCCTATAGAGCGCCTCATCGTCGATCCATGCCCACCTCATGTAATTTGGTGAGTATACTCTCGACTTACCAGACAGAAACACGCCGTGGCCCGATTTTTTGGAATATTCTGAGACTGACGTTGTCCTACAGTTAGAGCTTCTCGAATGAAAAAGACGTAGCAATACAAATGGATAGGCCAATTAGCAAGGATGATGAAACTGAAAGAATCGAGTTCGGGATGGAGATTCGCAAGACACAATACCAAGCGAGTGACAGCTGATACAAGAGACGAACCCATGAAAAATTGTAACCTTCCATGCCGAATAAGCTCAAGTCAGAAGCAGCGTCGATGAGATAAATGGGAGCCGGACAAGTCAGAGTCATACTAGTAGGCTGCCATATGATGTACTCGATCGACTGAAAGAGCGTGTTCCAACAGACAGGTTCCGCGGAAATCTGTCTCAAGAAATCGTGAGCCGAGAAACAAAGGGCAGAGGAGGCATCGCATCTTTGATCAGCACCTGATGCGGTTCTGAAACATCCACTGACATGGAAAACAAATGCATGGGTTGCGTGTAGCCAAAGCTTTGGACAATTCCGATGATCATGATCCCGGATGTATTTTCGGCGCTTTTGCACTCGATAGCACAAACTTCGCAGGGGCAAGAGTGATGCAGAAAGATGCTCGTCTTCGAGCCTTAGCAGAGCATAAACGAAGAAGGTTTGATATGGTCGGCAGATTATTTGTGGGAAAGCGGGCGGATAAGTAAACAGGGGTAGTATTTGCCTGCTCCATCATGCCTTCATCTCTTGCTTGAGAAATGATGAAGGATAGCAAAGCTCGCTCATCTATGGATGTTAAAGATGCCGCAGCGCATACCACCCAGTAGTTCAATTGACCGATTCTGAGACATCCGCGGGCATGTCGTGCAATGGCATTTCGTTGAATGTCGTTTCTCCCCGGAATGTACAACTCGAGGATGTTACACAGAGAGAAGGAACAAGTGATTGATGAGGCTAGGATACTCACTTGAAAATTGTAAGTCTCCGGATTTTATGGCAAATCGACGACGCCCTTTTTCGCGACACCGGCACTCCTTCAGCCTGAGCTGCCTTCGTCCATCAGACTCCATCTACACCTCTTCGCTGAATGTAGCTCCGAAACAGATGACTCGAGACAGTGGATGTTGGAACAAGCATATTGCGGGAGAAAGTCTTCAAGACAGTTGTCTGGGTTGTGGCAAATAGGAGAACTTGGAAGCTGGATGTATAGTCCCTGTTTCCGCAGGGGCTGGTTGTTTTTTATGAGACCCAAGTGGTCTATGTCGTTGAAACTGTCGGCAGGAAGGTGCGGCTCGAAGGAGCGAGATTTGAATCAACAGAAAAAGGTGGCCCGAGAGAATTGGGCGTTTGATACAGTTGTGGTCGTGGGACCAAATCTTCAACTTGAAAGACCGACTTGTTCTCCGGCCAACCCTCCACATTCTGAGCACGTCTTTCGGGCCCTTCTATGCCTTTTATCGAAAGAGTCCATGCATATAGCTTGGGTACTTGAAATTATTGGCCGTTGTTTTGAGGTGCATTGTTTGAGAGAAGATTTCACGAGGACACTCAGACTTGACTCGAGCAGCCAGTCACTCTGATCTTTCTGATGGCCTTCAACTTGCTTCATACTGCATCATGCGCCTATGGGGGTCGACCTTTCTCGAGCCACAAGGTCTAGCTCAACTGCCCTGAGTTGGCAAGGACAAGAGCATCACGACCGACTTGCAGGGCTTGGAGATAGTTCAAGCTCTCTAGAAAGAAGCTTGGGTAATAGTGGGTTTCTTCCTTTGGTGAGTCGACAGTTATCTCCAGATCTTGTGCCTGAAAAAAGCTCAAAGGCTTGTGGGCCATCCATCAGTGTCGTGTTGGTTGTCCAAGAAAGTAAACCTTCGGCAAAAAATTGTGGTTTCACTGCCAACATTCACTGCCGAGTTAAACGTCTTCAGAGCTTGATTTATCTGTGGCTTGACGGGGCCAACGCATTACTGGAACTAGAGTCGTCGTTGCTTCCGCAACTGCAGTCACATGTAGTGCCGTTCGCTTGTTTCGTCGCCGCAGATTCAATTGGCTTTCCCACCTTCCAGTAAACAGATGGATTTAATACTAGAAGAAGCGGGGTGCAAAGTCAAGGTAAGTAAACAAGAGCTGGATGAAGAAGAAATAACGCTGATAGCTTGAGTCGGCTAGTTTCCGCGGAAAAGTCGCTTCTTTCCGTCAGCCTTTCAGGGAAAGCAGGGACTCAATCATCGTGTCTTCCAATCGTGGTGCGTCAAGAGCCATGACTGCAAAGAAAGAGCTGCCCAGTGCATCATCCACCTGCTTATCGAGTCATCGGTCGCAAAATCCGATCCAGATTCTCGTTCCCTGGCTCCGGTACCGACGACGCGTCGCATATCACTACGTATTCACCTTCTTGACTCTTCTACCCCACCATTTTAGGCACTTTCGCACACATTGTCATCGAGACGCCAACCATTCCGCCTCCATCGTGGGTTCAACATCAAAAAACGACATGCCTCGCCTCTCTATTTCAGGGCGAATAGAAATTCAAAGGGGATCCCGCTAGCCGGATGCGATCGTCTTATTAGGAAAAGACGGATTTTCCAAATAAGGGGTTGTAACGACGACATATTCGGCATCAGAATTCTTGCATGAGGCTTGAGCGGCTTCTCCCGCCTAAGCGGCCTAGCAAGTCAGGGTGACCGAATTGACCGATGAGGTTATATTCGGACCTGGTTTTACTATAAAGACCTTCAAAGTCTTTGACGTCCCATCATGCGTAGGACGCCCCTCACGTCTGCGGGATCGACGCGTCCGGGTCGTCCATTCGTTTTTCCTTCAATCGACTTGGTCCTGGAATTGAGGCATCTTCCTCCTCAGATTCAAATGAGTTGGCGTCAGCACCCTGTATTCTTCCCTGCCCCTGTCTATCAGGAAAATCTCTATCAGGAAAATCCGGCTCTCGAGCAAGCCGCGAACCTGAATGGGGTTCACCAACAGGTGAGTTTGTCGACACACCTCTCATTGTCTTTCCATTTATTTATCTATGACTCTCGAAGGTGAATGCGCCTGGGGACATGCAGTATCCGACGACTCCCACCCTGGAGCCTGTTGAGCCACACTGGCTCAGAACAAGCGCCATCCCGGCCCTTGATTTAAGCGGGCCTGCTTGTGAAACCCCGCGTCCAGCTAGTGCGTCTGCCCAAAATACGAGAGGAAATACGCGTGTACGGAGGCGTTCAGTCCAAGCAAGACGCGCCAATATTAGGGCCAGCTTGTTATTAGTGAGTGATCAGTTCTTGAGTCCCACCCTCATCTAATAAGAGACGCAAAGCATAGCTTCCGCTCAACTGGGACGCGCCGGTAAACCCATCCACTTCCAATCTCCTTATATTTGGCGTATCCCTTGACCCATTGACTTGATTCCCGCTTTGCTTTCTGTTTCTTGCTACGCCCTGCTTTTATTGCGCTATGGGTTTGTTGTCTATGTTGTGTCAATTCGCCAGATAACAGTTGGGAGAAAAATCCTCAAATAATATACATGTCTGATATTCCGCACTGGTATTACAGATCTAAATGAAACGTCTATAGAGGAAGAGGATGCCAGAGAAAGATATGGCATTAAACAGCATGCGACATTGACGTGGACGCGTCATCTTTGTCTCTTAGAGCCGCGGTATCGCTTCCCAGTGTGTCAGAGTCGCACTGACTGTCCATCCGGAAGAGGAAACGTCGAACTGTCATCAGAGGATTCGCGGAGTGGCATTCTTGGTGGGAATCTTGGTTCGGATTGAAGCTTTGGTAGTCAAGACTGCATAGCAATGATGTCAGAGTCGTTTGTCGGCGAAGAAGTTACGCACTGTTTGAGAGTAGAGTATAATGTAGTCGACATGAGGCAGCCTATAGTTGGTCCCACCCAGTACTACGAATTACTGGTGAGATTACTACCAGTGAATCAGCGATAAGCGACATACCACCCAATGATCTCCTGCGAAGCCGCTGACAACAGCAGGCCCAAATGCGCGAGCGGAATTCAGGGCTGCACCGGTATAAACCACAGCGAACCTTCTCAAGATCAGCAACGGTGAGAAGAAACGATTAATGCTCGACGTACATATGAGTTGCCAGAAGTGTGAGCCCGATCCCAATCTGAGCGTCATCGGGGATTAGAGGTGAACGAAGCCTTCTTTCATCGGAGGACTCACGGGAGCGATAGCCGTGCTTCTATGTTTCTCGGCGGCAAGCATTTGTACGGAGAAGACGAGCTAACAGTGACATCAGTGTGAGAATTGAGGCCGAATGAAGGGAAGTCGATACCGCTGAGGTGGCTATGGCTTCAACGAAGACTCCTTGGGCTTTGGTCACGTTCGGCCCTAAGCCGACGCTGGATCGAGATCGTGAGCTGCTGCGGGAGGACGTAAGGACGATGACTCACTTGACGAATAGAGGTCCGGGAGTTAGAACTCTGAGCAGATATGATGCAACGATACTTCCGCCGAGTTGAGCAATAAGAAAGAGTGCGAATCGAATCGGACTGATACATCCCGATAATAGAAGGGCAAGTGAGACTTGAGGATTGAAGACTCCCCCGGTAATACTAGAGGAAGTACAGGGCTCAGGCTGACACTCAGTGCAGAAAGCAAAGATGGATACACACCGAAAGAATAACCAGGCAGAAGCAAGTAGTGCGAAGCCCATGGAGACGGAGATGTACAACAGTTGTTCGACGCTCTGTGACGTCATTAGAAAATTAAGACGGCGAAGCCAAAAGGCACTCACAGCGAACTGGTTCAAAGCCTGAGGATAATTCGGCATCGCAGCTTCTTCTACTGCGGCTTCCATGTGAGTGGAAAAGGCTGCTGCTTGAATACCTCCCATTCCCAGGACCAAAAAGAGAATCTGTCGGAATGTCAGAAAAGGTAAGCTCAGGGAAGGGTGAGAAGACATACTGTTCCCACGAACTCCAAGCATGCAGCAAGAAGATCAGTGCGAATAGAGGAAAGGTATCGACGAACGGCGGCCATTGCGAGCTGAGGCGCAGAGATGGAAATGGATCTTCACTGACATTACAAGAGGCCGAACGTTCCATTAAATATGATCATATTGGCTGCCCACACCCTCGATTTCTCAGCCCAGCGAGGGCTTCTCGAAGGGACAAGCAAGGAGACTGAAAGTTCTCGAGTATGGTTTAGTCAAAGTTTGCTTCAAGAAGATGGCCCGGGTTATCCGTCGTTGGTGTGGCTTCCTTTCACCGACTCACAGCAACGACAAACTGGGTATAGATTCCGCAGGCGATCGCTGTATATCCCTGAGAAGAAAGAAGCGAGCAGATTAAGGATGCATTTGAGTCGGATTAGTGAACAAGAACGGATCGAAAGCCGAGTTTTCTCTGGATGTCGAAAATGAATGAGAGCGTCGCAGGGTTGCGTAGGACAGTGAATCATGGACGTCAAGCTAAAGCATGACTATAAGGCCGGATCCTTGAGCTGAAGGGACAAAAGAGGGAGTTCATCTGGATTGACGACATCAGGCACAAGACCGGAGAATGCGTCCAGTCGAGCTCTCACCTCCGCGCAAGATTACAATGCCGACTATGAGCAACCTGGAAAACAGGGGGCTTCTCCACTCCAGGTCACTGAATACTAGTAATCAAATCCAGAAATAACTGTCGCGGATTTGAGAAGTATGCTTGGTTCGAGGCAAGCACCTCCGAGTCGCAACCGTCGAAGCCTCAGTCATCCGTGTTTCAATTTTCCGAATATATTCCAGAGCTCAATTATCCATCGAGTGTGATTTCATGAGGCCACACACTAGGAGACTCCAGATGAAATTAACTTTCAGCGAAGGGAGTCAGAAACAGAGCTTGAACGTTTGAACGACGAGAGCTTGAGCCGAATAGGCGCTCATCGGCTAACACTGACTCGCGATCGGACACTTCTTGGGAAGCTCTCTCACTCAATTTTCTCCATATGCGTGAAATTCATATATATATATATATATTCGTATAAAAATACGGCGAAAACGATGCGAAAAGCATGATATCAATCTATGGCATTTGGAGGAATTTGAGAGTCCGTGCGGGTCTCGCGAGTGACTTTAATGGTTGTACTGGCGAAGGAGGGGCGTCCCAGGGACGTATTATATGCGAAGGAGAAACGTTTGATCGTGGTTCGTGTTGGGTGTCCTGATTGGGATTGAGATTCTGGTATTTTGGTCCAGTAGTCGAGTGAATAAAAGAGATTTGAGAAGCAAAAACGAGCGCTTACTGCTTGAGAGCGGAATAGAGCGCCGTGGAGGACAGGAACCCAACAGTGGGCCCGAACCAGTACTATTAACAGTCATCAGGATCACTAGTAATAACGTTGAAATCAATACGCACGATCCAGTAGATAGCAGGGAATCCGCTGAAATCAGCGAGTCCAAGACCTCGAGGAGAATAGAGGGCGGCTGCTGTGAAGAGAAATGCGAAGCTGAGGGCTCGGATCCGTGAAATATTCCCGAAACAGAGGTCTTTGGACTACAGATGGCATGCGAAGAGAGAGTCCGATGGCAATTGGCGCAATAGCAGTGCTTGTATGTTTCTCCGCAGCGCAGATGAGAACAGCAAATACGAGCTAGTTGAAAGCATATGAGTCGGGCTCGAGACGTTCATAATGAAAGCAGAAACATACAGCTGCGGTTACGATGGCTTCAATGAAAAGACCCTAGAAAGAACTAAGATTTGGCCCTCAAGCTGTGGGCTTTCCCCGTGAGGATGGCCAATTAGTTGTTTCATCGAGGGAATCGCAGAATATTGATTTACGTTTGGCCATTGAATGCCTTAGCCTTTGTCGTTGTGTTCCATTCCATGTGGCATCCAATTCCCGTTGATTCCCCTCGACCTGCTCCCCTAAAACTTCCGGTCTTTTGCTCCAATCCATGGCGCGATAGCTTGTCCAGTGGCACGATAGCATATAGCGAGTCTATGAGATGGCGTAAGGGTTATGCTTGATAGTGGATACGTGCTGGCGCGTTGGCTCGGTCAGTCGGGATCCTCGGTCCATATTTTGGAATCAAAATCTTCAAAATTGCGATTTTTCGTTGTTGCGACCCATCCAAGGATTCAGACACAGACTCCAATGCGTTAAGAAAGGGGATTGGAAGGAGATATCGATGCTCGATCGAGATTCTGGGTGGACGACCTTGAGCGGACTGTTTTGGTCACAACTTCAAAGACCGACCTTTCTCTCCACGACAACAGCAGCCGCGGCACTTCCGCCTTAAGCATAAGATACATCATAGACATCTCTTGAAGAGCCACTCTGTCCATTGTGGCCGTTGACTTGAACGCTTAATTCAAAAATTTCTGCAGAGGTTCCCCCTCTTTTAGGGTTTTGTCGCCTTGCAAAAAAAGCCTTCTGTTCTTGTGAGTTGATTTGACGCCTTCGTATCTTCATGCTTGTCATTGATTCACCCTCTTGCAGCGTAGCAACATAGCATTAATGGACCCAATGTGTTGGCACTGGGGATGACGGCTCACGGCCCAAGAAATGTGGGCTCCGCCCAAATCAAAGCCTCAATCTCTGTCGGGGAGATAGGGCATGAAGATCAATGGTGAGTTGACAGTATATCTTGAGGTCTTCTATCGAAAAAAAAGCCATCTTCTCAGCAGTAGGGGCCAATTATTCTCTTGAGCGAAGGGCGCTTCTTTGGGTACGTCTTGATCTTTAATATTCATCTGACGTCTTTTGAAGACTTTTTGAATCAGATATGAGAGCATCTCAGCCATTCAGTGCATTGTTCATGGCAGAACAAATCCATTCAGCACCGCGGGTACTGGGATCATGACAGGCGAAACCAAGTCACAGCGCTATTATCCGGGCCCGAGCGTTAGTTTCCCACGGAGGCTGGACTTGATTCAGAATATAGTTGTGCATTGGGAAGGACACCACAAGACACAAGGTACGTCTGTAAGACTCATGAAAGATTTGAAAGAGCCCTGAAGAAGTGTTCTGGTTGCGTGTTCAGCCTCTTTGAGGCAGCCTGCGTCGTCGAGTGATGTTGCCAGACATGGTCGAGCAACGATGAGCTCTCTTCGTGAGACGTGCAGAGCAGTGGGCACACCATCCACACCCGTTCTTCCCGCCACTGGTTGTGCCCCGCTTCACCGCCGAGCCTGGCCAAGCCGCCCTCCGGCCGGTTGACTTCTTCCCGGTTACCACATCCTCGTTTGCTTGCGTTCCTGTTCTCTGACATCTAATATCGTCGGTTCACATTCCTATCACCGTGCGCCACCCTCCCACCAGTTGTTTCGGCCGGTTTTCATGCCTTTCCGTTGCCGGCTTTCAGAGCAGGATCTCACTCAAAATTTAAGCTTTCTGCTTCCGAAACTGGGCTGCATCATTCCCGGACTCATTTATGGTCATTATGATAACCCAGGCACCGCGCACCATCTCCAGCATTGCGTCTTCTATGTGGTTGTATTTGCAAAGCGCGGGTCGTAAGAAGATCGAAACCAGAGGAACGGCCCATCAGAAATTCTAAACACGCGTCCGCGGCATCCCCCTGTTTTGCCTTTCACCATTCCGAATTGGCGCGACCCTTACCGTTTAAATCTGCTCTATTTCGTAAAAAAGAAAGGGGATATAAAAATGGCTCGGAGCAATAAACTGCTCTGTTCCGTACCACGATCATCCTCCCAGTACTCTCTTGAAGCACTCCTCCGACGTCCAACGTACTGCGCGACGCACAATGCGTGAAAGCTCTCGCTGGACATTCCCTTCCATCGAATTCGTCTATGCCCTGAGGTTCCTTCCTCCGGGGGTCCAAATGGGCGTGAGAGACCACCCTGTATTCTTCCCCAGTCCAGTATATCAAGAAGTGCCTGTCTTTGCACAACATCCGACTCAACAATTCCCTCCCCTTATCGTCTGTTGTCTTTTCCAACACTTGAATTCATTGATTCACTTTCCTGGTAGAATTACGCCGGTGCTCCTACGTCCCCTACGCATGGGAATGCTATCCAACCTACACATACCCCGGACATGCCGCATCCGCCGACTCCCCTCCTAGCACCCGTTGATCTCCCCGAGTTGAGACCGGTCTCTCCCTTAGACTTGGGCGAGAGGCTCGTACCTATCGTCGAAGAAGATATCGCAGCCGAACGACCAAGGGATCACGATTATGATGAGCGGAACGGGGGCGTTGGAGGCAGCCCTCGCGCGCATTCAACGTCAATTAGAAGTTCGAGGTCGAGGAAACGGAAGGCGAATGTGGTTGCACGGCTGATCCTTGTACGTCCTCGTCTTCCTTTGATCAGCGATATGCACTAATTTAGTCTTGTGCAAGCAAGTCCCCGATGAACTGGAACGATCCGCAGAACCCAGCCAGTCGCAAGTTGCTAAGGCTTAGAGTCCGCCATGGATACTCGCCCCCTAAGACGGTTTAGCTTCTCATTGGGATCAGCGGGTTCTAGCGCTGGCGCTTCATATAGCTCAGACAGGCCATCTTCTTTGGTTCCTGTTTCGTCTCTATGTTCATATCCCTCTCCGACGCGTTTATTCATGTGGATGCCCATCTTTGTTCAAAATTTGACACAATTCATCGCGAAGCCTTCGCCCCTTATCTTGTTGTTCATTATTGATGCCTTTCCTTCATATGCTCTCCTGCTTTCTTCTCGTGTCTACGTTAGCAATGTCTCGAAAATGCGCAAAATCACATTGTAACTCGGATGGAGGTTAATATATTCATTTCTTGGATTACATCGCTAAGCATAAAGTTATTCCAGAGAAGAAAGTAAATTTGAGGCCCGGCGAACATCAAAAAGCAACGTTGCAAGGGTAAGTATCATTCCGGGGGGAAAAAGTGATCATGGATGAAGGCTGAAATAAGTCCAAAAAGGCATAGCCATTGAGTTTGATTGTCGGCATTCTTGGGAAAGATGTCTCGATTATGAGTCTTCAGCACGCGTTTAAGGAAGTATCGTTCGGGTTTGGCAGATTTCAGTTGAGACTTGACGATGTAGTCAAAGATATCATCGTTTTCGGCCGCGGTATGGAGTCGAGAGGGAGAGATCAGTTGCTCTTTGAACAACTTACAATAGAAGTTTTTGAGATGCTTCAGTTCCGACCTATCTCGGCAGTTGGCAAATCCGTAAGGAATAAGGCTGGAGGGCTCGGGCTCGCCGTCTTGACACAACACCCAAGCTTTGAGATACCAAACGGGCGCGATCCAATTGGGAGATTGGGATAACACGACTTCGAAATCGTCGGGCATACTGCGTCGAGCAGCACTGAGACCCTTTTGATCCATGAGAGCAATGAGCGACGAAGACGAATAAGCTTCGCAAAACTCGTCGAACGTGCAATTAGCCATCAAGGCGTTATAGAGAGCATGCACTGGAAGGCCATACTCGTCTGGGCAGACGCAAAATCCTAATTTTAACCAAACTTCGGTGAACCTCAGGATGGAGGGTACCGAAGAGCCACTGAAGCGCTTCACCATGAACACAGTCAGATATGCTTGATAACAGAAGCGCTTATCGTCGCTCGATTCCTCCATCTCCTTGCTCATATCCTCCAAAGTGTCCGTCGCCGGTCGTCCCAGTTCTGTCCATAAACTAAGCTTGAAGGCGTCCTCGAGTTCTGTCATTCCTGGTACGAGCTCACGATTGTCTGGGTCAAAGACCTGTGGATTCTTGCGGAGCCAAAGAAAGTCCGGTCCAGAATCTTTTCCGGCCTTCCTATACGCCTCCACCAGCTCCTCGTGAAGTCTCCCTCTAATCTGCCACTTGTGAACCGTATAAGGCTTCACGCCGAACTGTATGAAAACGTCTCCGTAGATGCGGCGTAGGATCGCGACATCTGCTCGGATGGGAACTCTGGCAAAACCGTAGTCAAATCTGAGGGCATCCATGTCTGCCCAGTCCTCACGTCCGAGGACAATGGCTGCGGCGAGTCGATCTGCATGGGTGATTTCGCGTCCTGGGGTATCACAATCGAGGATGTGACAGATCCAATCTTGAGATTGGCATTGTTGGCTGCAATAAGCTTGTCGTGAGCATCCGGTGCAGGTTTTCTTTGTCGGAGTACCACAGACTGCACAGGAACGCGTCATCTTTTTCGGGGTGGAGGGGACTGCTGATCGTTGGACTCTC
The DNA here is from genome assembly GCA_001630475.1 of Sistotremastrum niveocremeum HHB9708. Taxonomy (NCBI): domain Eukaryota; kingdom Fungi; phylum Basidiomycota; class Agaricomycetes; order Sistotremastrales; family Sistotremastraceae; genus Sertulicium; species Sertulicium niveocremeum. Next base: position 81,756 of record KV419394.1, read on the forward strand.
TAGAATTCATAGTGAGTCAGGCACTCAATTCTGAGTTGCAAGACATTGAACACCTGAAAAAGAACCGGATGCTTTTGATGGCTCTGCCCCTTGCTGCTCGATCCAGCTGAGTAGAGTTCAACTTTCAAGTTTCAACGCCACTGGATGGTCAACGACACTGGATACACGTTGAGCAAAAGGCAGAGACAGACTGCCATATAAGTTACAAACATGAATGGACCAGACTTTTCTGAAGGACTAGCAGACGGCTCACGTGCCCGCCAGTCGAACGACTGTTGAAACGTTGAAGTGCAGGACAAGCGCGTGACGTCACGCATTTTAAGCAGACGATTAATTCGATCTCGCTCATTTGTGTGTCCACGGAAGATCAATGCATAGTTGAAATGATATTTGTATTCCATATATATTCGAATAAAAATACAGCGAAAAACATTCGATGACCATGATATCAAACCATGGCATTCGGAGGAATCTGAGAGTCTGTGCGGGTCTCGCGAGTGACTTCAACAGTTGCACTCGCGAAGGACGGGCGTTCCAGAGACGTATTAGATGCAATCGAGAAGCGTTTCAGTGTCTCCGAGACGGAGGATCCAGAGTGTTGTTCATAGTGGGAGTCCTGGTTTGGATTGAGATTCTGGTATTTTAATCTAGTGATCGAATTAATGAGAGAGATCAGAATTGACGAGCATAAATGAGCACTTACTGCTTGAGAGCGGAATAGAGTGCCGTAGAGAAGAGGGAGCCAAGAGTGGGCCCAACCCAGTACTAATGACAAACATCAGCATTGTTTGTGGTAACAGCGAAATCAATACGCACGATCCAGTGGATGGTAGGGAAGCCGCTGAAAACAGCGGGTCCAAGAGCCCTAGCGGAATTGAGGGCGGCTCCGGTGAAAAGGACCGCGAAGCTGGGGACTCAGGTCAGGAAAGTATTGCGGAAGCGGTGGGTTTGGGACTTACAGATGGCAAGCAAAGAGTGTAAGTCCGATACCAATTGGTGCAATGGCAGTGCTTTTATGTTTCTCCGCAGCGAGCATGAGAACAGCAAATACAAGCTAATTGAAAGAGCATGAGTCGGGCTTGAAGCATGCATTATAAAGGAAGAACATACAGCGGCGGTTCCAATGGCTTCAATGAAAAGACCTTGAACAGCGCTAACATTTGGCCCTAAAGCGACGCTGTGGATAGCTCAGCAACGTACTATCGTCAAGACGATGAAATACTGACTTTACGAACAAGGGCCCAGGAAGTATTGCTTTGAGGAGTGCCGAGGCGATAATGCTTCCCACTATCTGAGCCACAATGTAGAAACTGAATCGGATTGGACTGATGCACCCGGTGAGGAGCAAGGCGAGGGCCACCTGGGGATTGAAGACACCACCCGTGACACTAGAGAAATATTGATATGGTTTAGAACCGGACAAACAATGGGAACGTACCGAAAGAAGAGCCAGGCAGAAGTCAATAGCGCGAAACCCATGGAGCATGAAATGTATAACAACTGGTCGATTCCCTGTACATTGATTAGTTCCAGGATCACACTTCGTGCAAAGGACAAGACGTACTGCGACAGAGTTGATAGCTTGTGGTCCAGATAAGCTACCATTTTGCGACGCTTTAGCCGTTAAAGTGTTGGAATAAGCAGCAGCCTGGATCCCGCCAAGCCCGAGGAGTAAGAATAGCACGGTGCCCACTAGCTCCATTGCAGCTGCAGTGGCATCGATTTTAAGTTGAGCACGAGAGGCCTTGAACATCATGAAACAGGAAGCTTGATGTGAAAGAATGTGACAGAAGCAAACTGAGGACAATGAGAATCGTCTGGCACAACGGAGTATTTATATCGTCTTGATCCTCAATCCGAGACATAGTTTCGGAAGTAAAACCGAAAGACTCAGAATTGTTGCCGAACGCTTGAGCTTTTCTTCTAGCATCCGAGACATGGAAACAATTCAGTCTTGAATTCAGAGAAAGTGGCGCCCATGGTCCGAGACATCCAAGCCGCGCGGTTCTGCAGCCGTTGTTTGAACGGCACACGGACAATTGAATGTGAATAGAGCAGTCAACGGGTATTGACTCATAGAATTTGACGGGTGTATTAGGATATGGAGAGCAACGAGCGCGAGTGGATGGCAAGACGAGGTGAAATTTTCCTACTACAAATATTTGTATGTACAGTAGCGGAGTTCGAAATCAAGAAGTTGTACCCGATAACTCCATAACTCCAACACTCCCCTTCAACTCTTGCATTTTGAACTCCCCTTGAAGTTACCAAGCATACTCTTCTACTTCTGCGGAATCGGCAAGAGCAGCCGTATCCTGAGAAGGCAGTTCGTGCGCAAACCGAGCTTGGTGCGAACGATCAGGTCTCGGCGGAGTAGCACATGCATTACTCATATGCCCGTAACCTCCGCAGCGGTAACACTTCGTTTCATCCTTTGAAGACGAAGACCTCTGCTTATGATCGTAACGACCACGAGCATAAAGCGCTGTGTCGGCAGATTGGCCACTGTTGACGGTGGTGCCTTGGCCTTGGCGAGATTCCTCGTTGAGTAGGCGCGATATGACGGAATTGACGGTGAGTAGTTCGGGAGGGGTGCTGTCGAGTGCGATGGTCAAGTTCTCGTACGCAGGGGGAAGGCCTTGGGTGAGGGCATGGATGAGGAGATCATCGGAGATCTGAGCACCGGCAAAGCTGAGTTTATGAGCAAGGAGGCGGATCAAGGCAATCCACTGTTGCATCGTCTGGCTCTCCTCCTTCTGGACTGAAAGGAACTTCCTGAGAAGGGACGAGCGAGTACCGAAGCCACGAGCGATGTGGACGCGTTCGAGGGTTTCCCAGATGACTTTGGGATCCTTGTCGCTGGTGTGGGGAAATTGGGAGGGATCGACGTTGAGCAGGATATGGGCTCGAGCGTGAGCCTGCTTCTTTACGAAAGAGGCAACAGCCTTGTGGTTGGGACTACCACTGGGCCTGGTGGCGGTGCCGTCGACGTAATCGAAGAGATCTTGAGATACGAGATAGGCTTGCATGACTATAGCCCAGTCATCATAGTTGGTGTCGTCGAGTTTGAAGACCTTGGAGCCGGACATTGCGAGTCGCGAAACCGAAGGACTAGGATGAGGTGAGGATGAGGTGACAGACTACGGCTGTCGGATCACAGTTCTATGCGAGAACCGAAGGATGCTTGTAGCGAGAGCAAAAGACGTCCACGAACGGGGACAGATGAACTAGACTCGAAAGATGCTGCCTACGTTACGAGCAGGGCTTATGCGAACAAGATGCGGCCTATGTGAATAGGGCTTAAGCGAGCGAATGCGGCCTACGATGGATAGGGCTTATGCGGACCGATACAACGGAGCCGTCGATAGGCGAGGACTGCGAGGGGTACAGATGCCGAAGATGATGATGTCGGGCTGCAGAGCTTTAGGCAGGGCTCATAACCTATTAGGATATGGAGAGCAACGAGCGCGAGTGGATGGCAAGACGAGGTGAAATTTTCCTACTACAAATATTTGTATGTACAGTAGCGGAGTTCGAAATCAAGAAGTTGTACCCGATAACTCCATAACTCCAACAGGGTGGCCTGAGTCCTCAGCGTGCAAGTGCAAATGCAAGTTGGGTTCAAGTTTCGGAGTGTCTCAGAAAGTTCGGCGTACGCCGAGTCAGCTGTGACAGTTTGTGACCGCCCGTGACTTTTGCCTGTGACGTCAGCAGACACGTCGTGACCCAGCGAGATGATAAGGCGATGGTGCTGCAGCGTCAATCCAGAGCGCAGCAATCATGTCGAAGACAAAGAACTCAGAAACCCCGTTTCATATGCAGGAGGTCGATCCTGAAGACACCGTGGTCGTTCCAAAGGACGCAGGAAGCAACGACGACGACGACGGAAGCGATATGGCAGAGATCGAGCTGGGGAGCATTCAAACTAGCCCTAACACGAGTAAGTCGGTACTGATTCCAAGTGGATCATTTCTTATCAGCGGTGCAGATTATGCGGAATACAATGTTTCTGGCAAAGGACTCATCTCGTCTGCCAAAGTCACCCCTGATGGTCGCATCGTGATTTCTTTGAGCTTGAAGCAGAAGCTACCCGAACTACCGAAGGATTATGCGAAAGATGTTAAGGAGTTCGCCATCGATAAAGATCAATTCGACAAGCCACCCGCAATGTCTATCGTGATCATGATCGTTGGAAGTAGAGGAGACGTACAACCGTTTCTCGCACTTGGCAAGTCTCTCATTCGTGACGGGCATCGAGTCCGGATTGCCACCCACTCTAGCTTTGAAGAATTCGTGCGAGAGAATGGTCTTGAGTTCTTCAATATCGGGGGAGATCCCAAGGACCTGATGGCTTATATGGTGAAAAGTGAGCCAAATTGCATTCTTCATGAACACGGTTATTGATTGAATCTGTGGTAGATCCGGGACTTATTCCTGGGCTTGAATCACTTACAAATGGTGACATTGGCCGGAAGAGAAAGATGCTGGAAGAAATGTTGGACGGCTGCTGGCGTGCCTGCTTTGAACCTGACACCAAAACCAACGACGCGTTCTTGGCGGACGCTATCATCTCAAACCCGCCGACCTTCGCCCATATTCACTGTGCTGAAGCTCTCGGAATTCCGCTGTTGATGTCTTTCAGTCAGTTGTCTCTTACATTCGGCTTATGTCCGAAATAAACCTCCGTTTTAGCGATGCCATGGTAAGTCCTTTTTGTATAGCGGACCCATCACCCACAAACACCGTGATGCGCAGGTGTCCGACGACTTCTTTCCCTCATCCTCTGGTCAACATCTCTCAATCGAACGCTGAACGAGGATTAACCAACTATCTGAGTTATGCGATGGCGGAAATGTTGACATGGCAAGGGTAAGCGTTTCACTTCTATTTCTTCGCCCTTTGCGTGGCCTAATATACAATGACAGGATGGGTGATATTGTCAATCGTTTTCGTGCCAAGACCCTGGGCCTCGAGCCCCTTTCCATGCGATCGGGTCCCGGCGTAGTGGATCGTCTGAAAGTCCCTTGGACATACTGTCTAAGTCCTGCACTTGTGCCAAAGCCAGCTGATTGGAGAAATCATATCGGTTTGTCTTGACGTCTGATTGCATTTAAATTGTTGCTCAAGTTTTGGGCAGATGTCGTCGGATTCTATTTTCTCGAACTTGCCACCAATTACAAACCGGCTGAGGATCTAGCAGCCTTTTTGGAGAAGGGTCCACCTCCAATATATATCGGGTACGCTACTTGTGGTGCGGATTGAAAAATCACATTTTCATGTTCATAATAGATTTGGGTCAGTTGTCGTTGAAGATCCAGATGCCATGACGAGTTCGTGTATTCGATGTCTCAGAATCGTTTCATTTTGCTGACGGCTGCCTCCCCATTAGAGACGATCTTGGAAGCAGTAAAGAGAGCGGGAGTTCGAGCGCTTATCTCTGCAGGTTGGGGGAAAATCGGAGGCGATATCATTCCCGACGACGTGTTCATCTTGGGAAATGTCCCACACGACTGGCTGTTCACTAAGGTCTCAGCAGTATGCCACCATGGAGGAGCAGGAACGACTGCTGCGGGTCTTCGGATTGGAAAACCGACCATCGTCGTACCCTTCTTTGGGGACCAGCCTTTCTGGGGGATGATGATAAATCGTGCTGGAGCTGGTCCGAAGCCCATCCCGCACAGAGAATTGAACACGGACAACTTGACTGAGGCTATCAAATTTGTTACATCTCAGAGTGCACAAGAGGCTGCTGGTAGAATGGGAGAGCAGATAAGAGGCGAAGTAAGTCCGAAGATAAGATCGACGCGGTTTGTCACCTACTGATTTCAGTTTCGTCTCCCTGTAGGATGGCGTCACTGAGGGTGTCTTGTCATTCTATAAGCACTTGCCACTTCTCAATATGAGGTACGGCTTGCAAGTCAAACCATCTTTTGCCTTTATAACACCTGGCCCAGATGCGATCTTGACCCAACTCGACTGGCACTCTGGTGGTCGACGGAACATGTAATTTTTCTCACTTTCGTGTACATTTGTTGCTCATGCAGGTGTCTAGTGTTTGAAACTTAGCGCCTTCGCTGCACAAGTTTTGCAGGATGCGAAGAAGCTCACTGTCAACACTCTCGACGCCCATCGTAGGATCCGCTCTGCCACCTCTCCCCATCGTAGCTCACGGTTGACCAGGACCCAAAGAATATGAGACAAGAAAGAAAGTGTCGGATCCGGTAACTGGGGGCGCCAGCGCGATCTTCTGGACAATCACGCATTACTATGCTGGAATAGCACAGATCTTCTAGTGAATGATTCCCCGCCACCTAGCAGCGGATGCTGACATTGTGTTCAGCAACCCTCCTAAAGGAATCGTCAATACTACTACTGCGATTCCCAGAGGTAACCCCGCGTATTCCATGGTCCAAACTGACGCTAAATTGCACTCAAAGGCATAATGAACATCGTTGCGGACATTCACGAAGGCTTACATAATGCACCTAAACTGTATGGTTCCGATGTCCGTGAACATGGCAATGTGGACGACTTCAAAAGCGGACTTCGCGAGGCCGGCAAGGTGAGATTGAAAGCTCTGTACCACACATTTTCTGACAAGTCATAATAGGGGTTCTTTTACGGGTACGAGCGCTCGTTATCGATATTTCATCCCACTCACGTTCCATAAGATATTATGATGGGATCACCGGATTAATACGAGAACCGATGGAAGGTGCCAAGAAAGAGGTTTGTAACAATGATCTTCCATGCCGAACCTCTGTCTGAAATGTTTCATCTTATGTAGGGTTGGCTTGGCGCTATCAAGGGAGCTGGCCGAAGTTGTGAGTTTATGTACTTTCGTCCTATCTATCTTTGGCTGAACATATTGCAGATGTCAATGTCAGTCACACTTGATTTGTTATATCACAAACTGACCCCCCACAAGGTCAATATGAGGCCTGCAGCGGGTATGTTTACTTGCATTCGGTGAGAGAATATTACGTAATCCGAGTTTCCAAGGTGCTATCGGGCTGGTGGCACACCCTGTGCAAGGGATCTGGAAGAGCATGCAGAAAGCTTGGGCGAAGAAGCAAGAGGTTCAAGGTCGCGAAGTTCGAATATCCAATGGTGTCAGCGCTGTGAAAGCGAGCTCGGCTGCCGAAAGAATCAACATTTTGAAAGCTTTCGAAGAGGCGCAGAAATCACTAGCCGAGCGGCGCAAGAAGTACAAAGCTGATGCGAAGAAGGCCATCGAAGACAACGGTCTGAGCTCCTTCACGCCCTATGACAGCCAGGGTGATTCGTCGACATCTCGCTCCGAGGAATCGTCAGAGTTACAAACTCCTGCAGAGCCCGAGACTCCTCCGGAATCCATAGCGGAAGAAGGGGACGATGGCGACGCTCAGTTTGAGCGTGATATGGAGCTAGCGAAGCAGATATCCTTGGCGGAGCAGAGAGGATACGAGCGAGGACGTCGAGAAGGTCCCGGTATTGGAGAATAAGGTCTTCACATACCTATATCGACACGGCTTCAGAGGGGTATAATAGTCAAACACGCAATCTACACATGTACATATCGATACACATAGCACTCTTTCTCATCACTCTCCATCCGCCGCGGCCTCTGCTGCCGCCACCGCCGGTTTCTTAGCAGATTTAGGCGGTCGACCAATCCTCTTCCCATTGATCGAAGTTGTAGGCCCCTTCCCTCCTCTCGTACTACCCTTCGCACCGCGAGCACGAGTCACACGGGGCGTAGGCGTATCTTCCTCAGACCCTTCTGACTGGTTATCATCGTTGTCGCCGTCTGACTGGACAACAGGCTGTGAAATAGGCGGCGGCTTCGATCTCCCCCCACCACCTCTACCACCTGGCTTGGGTTTCCTCCCAGCCCTACCTTTCTTTCGCCCACGGGTACTCGGACTAGGTTCCGGAGGCGGCGTAGAAGGTTTCTCCATAGAGACATCCTCACCTCCTTTATCACCCCTGTCATCATCGAAATAATCGTTCGCAGCTTTATGTGGATCGCTCCTCGTCTCTCCATCTTTCCCATCTCCCCCATGAGGTTCCGCTATCGACTCATCTTCGAGCCAGCTATGTAACGAGGGTGGAATTTCCTGCATAGCGACGCTAGGCGCTCCTTGTAGATATCGAAGTTTCGTCCGTATAGAAGTCGTGATTTTTTGAAGTTGAGCAGGGGTGTTGAGATTGTCGACTTTGCCGACGATAGGTGCATGGAGTTTGAAATCGGGAGCAAAGTATGCGTCGTAAGGAGTTCGAGGTAATTCGTTGGGGACATCACAGCCTACGAGAATTGAAGTCTCGTACGTCCAGCATCGACTGACGTTATGTATCGTATATCCACCTCCGCCGAGTATGAGCAGCGGAACGTTGAACTTTTGGACAAAGTCGACGCATTCGCCATGCGCTGCGATAGAGAGATTGAATGCTCCTAGTCGATCGCAGCCTAATGAATCTGCACCGCATTGGAGGACTATAGCGGTGGGTCGAAAGGATGATACGGTGTCTTCTATGACGGTTTTGAATATCGTGACGTAGGATTCGTCGTCGATGCCGTCGTTTAGAGGGACGTTTAAGCAGAAATGCTTGCCGATTCCATTTCCGCCGTTATCGTCTAGCTTTCCTGTACCGGGGAAGAAGTCGCCGGTGTATTTGTGGAAAGAGACTGTCATCACCCGATTTGAGTTCCAGAAAGCCAGTTCAACACCGTCGCCGTGATGGATGTCGATATCGATATACAAAACTCGAGGATGATACCTGAAGATCCCCCGATCAGAATCATCCGCCCAAAACCCTCAACCGAAAGAAAACAACAAACCGTAGAAGTTCCAAGATAGCAAGAACGATATCATTAACATAACAAAAGCCGCTAGCTTCACCTCGTTTAGCATGATGAAGACCACCCGACCAGTTAATCGCGATATCCGTCGTCCCAGCGCAAAGTTTTCGTGCGCCAGCGAGAGAAGCGCCAGTGTACATCCTGCAGAAATCATACATCTCCGAGAAGATAGGACAATCTTCTACGCAGTTGAAATCGTCGATCATAGACTTGAGCTGATTCTGATTATCAGGAGATACTCTGCGTCGAACGTCAGTACTGTCATCTTCGCCTAGACCTCCTGACCCATGGACAACCGAATTACGATGGACCAGGTAGGGTGGGTTTGTAGTACTCTTACCTTGAGAGAAATTCTATGTAATCGTGATCATGATAATCTTCCAACTCCTCCTGAGTCGCAGGTCTCGGGTTAAAAAAGTATTGAATCCGCTTGTCGAGTCCGTATCCCAGTACCAATGAATTCGTCAACGTCAACCGATGAGGTTTCATCGGATGTCGTTCCTACAATTTGTTAGCCATACGAACCTTTATAAGCTTTTAGAGGGGTAAAGAGACTTACACCATAGTGGAATTCACCGACTCCTTTGGGGAAGTAATACGATACTATAGGTTTCGAATGACGCTACGCATTCATACGAACAACAGAAAGGAACCAAAGAAAAAGGGAACGAAAAGCAATGAGAAACCCTTCTACGTCAAAGCAAAAAGCCCAAGACTCGACTTACATTAACACGTTCAGTGATAGGCTGAGCGACGCCCGCACCGCCTCGATCGTAGAAATACGGTTCGGAGGAGAACGTCGTCGATTGGGCTTGTGCGGCTCTTACCATGATTCCTTTGTGATTAATCCTAGGTTCAGGACTTTCCGCTGATTACGGATAGACTATGATCAGGAGTTAGTATCCTAAGAAACTATTTTAGCTCGATCATCGTTACCGTGAAGGTGTGAGTGATGATAAAAGACAATCGCTTCGGATGCGGCAGACCCTGCGCTAACAACCGCACTAGTATAGTACTAGTACCAGTCCTGATCGTACTTCGGCGATCAAAGGGAAGGGTTTAAATTTAAAGTCACGGTCGCGACGGAATGTAAAGTCGCTTTCAATCGCCTGATTTTAGTCTGAGAGAAATCGCTAAGGACGCCACACGCATCAACGAGTAAAATTATGAGCGAAGGTGTGAAAAGAATGAAGGAATAATGTTACCGTTCGCTTGCGGAATTTGAAGGTGGAGGGTTGGATGAAAGCGGGCTTGTCGGAGTATGTGGCTGAGATTGATCGTGGATCATGGGAGTGGGTCTGTTCTCCATTTGTCGGGAGTGATGTACATAGGGATGGTAGGGATTTTTTAAAGAGACCGAGGTTATGGTGTGAATTGGATGAGAGCTCTATTGTATGGTGATATCGAGACTCTTTTTGCGAGTTTTTTCTCTTGTGAAAGGACAGGAGTCGCTCGGAATTATCATTCCAAATCTCACAGCGACACCCATAAAACTTGACAGTCTTACACTTCCTCGAGACTGACATGCTATACTTACTTCGAAAGAACGAAAGATATGATAGAATGACCCATCTCAGCTGTAGAAGTCGGGCGAAGTAACGCGACGCGCTGGCATCATAAAACGCTACTAGCATCCCCTTGAGAAATCCAGCGAACCACCGAACGAACTCATCACCCTTCTCTCCCCACCTCTCACGAAAACTCAAGAACCGTCACCGCAAAGTCGCGCAAGCTTCGAAATCCCAGCTCCCGCATCGACTCCCGCACCAGCAGAAGACACAGCAAGGAACCACGACATCTCTCTACATCTCCGAGTCCGCGGCCCTCGGACATACCCTCCAGCCGCAAACCGCCGTAGATTTACACTCCGCATCTATAAATAACACACGCAAATGGAATATATCAACGGACGGCTAGTCATACCCGTCGATCCCGATCTCGGATCGGCTCCTCCCTTTTATAGAAATGTGATCTATCGGGATCGGTCTCGGGTCTCGGATGCGGATCGGAAGGACAGGGAGGGAAGGAATGCCTTTATTGGGAGCGATCATGCGAAGGGTATCGTGCGTTGCAAGTCACACGTCGTACGACCTGGGGTTTTAGATTGCCGTGTTTCATGGGGTCGAGTTTGTTTCGGGTTATAGGAGTGTCTTGTGCGTTGCGTTGTAGTTACCGAGTCGTCTAGAGAAACAGGAGAGCTGAAAGGAGAAGAATTCAGGGGATTCGACTCGAGAGTCTGGATTTTAGACATCGTTCGTGAACTCGGTGATGTGCGGACTGGGACTCGCCTGCGTCGAGCGGACGCTTTTTTTGTGCCGATTGATGGGCTGGGGTGAGGCATGTGAAGGGATTAAGTTTAGGTTTAACTTGATGAGGGTAGAGTTTGATAGAGTTCACGTTCACATTCAAAGTCTAAGGTTAGGCCAAGGCCAAGCGTGCTTGGGAGTCTAGAGTATTTTTTGGGTAATTCTTGACATTAATAGAAATGGATTGATGGTCCGGCAGGCTGCAGGGGAGATAAGAAGGTCGAGCTAGCCGCCAGTAGTGTAAGCCAATTGTGATCCTGGGAGGCGGGAGGCGGTAAGGGGTGTACGAGTTGAAGTGAGATGAGATGGGGAATGAGGGACGGTAGAATGCGATGCGATGGAATGGCTATTGGCCAAGGAATTGCAATGGAAGAGAAGATGAGAGAAGAGGATGAGCGTCTGCGTCATGACTCCCAGTCCTTGTATAAGGTAATATCTACGTATACATGTAGATCTTGTATTACTACTTTTCGCTTATGACTTGGTCAGCGCTAAGCCCAAGTCCATGAGCACGAGCACGAATCCGAGTGTGATACGGCTGGAAGGATCAACTTCTAAGCTTTACAGATGATGATGATGGATTCCGAGTCGCTTCTTCGCGAGCGTCCTCGAGTAGGAAGGCGTACCACATCGGGACGAGGAATGACGTTGAGAGATGCCATAAGGCGTGTGCGTCGATGATTCGGTACCAGGGTGGGAAATCGAGGAGTTCGAGTAATGTGGCGAATGTGGTGAGCAATATGATGGGAGCGGGCTTTCGACGTGCCTTGCTGCTCGTATTGTGCGCCGAGGTGTAGGTGCTGGGAAAGTAGGCTGGGAAGGAATATCCGAGCCAGAGGATATTGTGGAGTAAGCCCACGGCTAAATTAACGATGGTGTTGTAGGTATAGTCGAAGCGTGGGAGGCTGGAGAGATAGAGAACGTGAGCGAGAAAGAGGATGGTGCAGATTGCGGTCCAGATGGACCAGAGTGTCGTGTGCTCGTTGAAGCGGAGACGGAAGATGCGGATGATGGAGTAGTAGAGGGAGTAGAGGATGGAGGCGGCGGCGGAGAAATAGTCGAGTTTCTCGGAGAGTGGTGTGTCTGTAATGAGAGCATATGATGTCAAAACAGGGGAAGGGCCAGAAAAGGGAAGGAAGCATGCGTTGGCTTACCCCTGGAGTGGAAGAGGGCACTGGCGATCCAGGCGTTGGCAGCGACGAGACCCCAAAGGAGATAATAAGGTTTCAGCCAAGTGTCTGGAGCGAGTCGTGCACGTATGGTGCGGATGCCGGACAAATGAGCGTAGAGATTGAAGAGGGAGAAGAGCACGCTGGCGGGCTCCTGGATGCCGGCCACGCGCCAGAAAGGCCATTTGCCATGATATTGCATTATCTTATCGTATGGGGCGGGGTTGGATGGCGAGGTGAGATCGGTGAGATGGTGCATGCATGTGTACTGGCAATTTGCTCGGCAGTCCCAGCGGAAGAGCGCGAGGACGAGCGGGAGGGCGGGATTGGCGACACAGACGGTGCGGAGGCATTCGTCGACACATGCGAGGAAGGCGGGGCTGCGATCGCCCGCTGATGGTGAGACAGGAGGGGCAAGGGCGGCAGCGACGACGAGGAGAAGGACGAGGCGTCGGGGAAAGACCATCACGTGATAACGAGGTAGCACACGAAGCTTTTGGAAGCGTGTGCTTCTTCGGCGCTGGGCGGGAACCGGATCTGTCATCGGGGACGGATCTGGGCCGGGATCACGGCTGGAGTATCCTGGGATAGTGTGTGGAGCTGTGATTCGCTGTGTGATGACAGGACTCACGATAAGGGCTCCATTGGCGTCGGCTGTGCCTTGGAGCGGGGTCGGATGCATGTGATCGAAGGATTGCGGCCATGCGGTGCTCGCTTCTGTGTCCATGTGTGTCTTATCTGCGGCGATGGCGTTGAATATAAACTGGACTCGCACTCTGCATTCCCTCACTCTATCCCACAACTCCTACCATGTCTTCTCCCACGCACGAGAAGTCTGAGCAGGCCTCGTTCGATGCGAAGCACGACTACGACGCCGAGCACAAGGGAACCCCTGAGATCGATGGTCAGTCTTAGCATCTCCTCTGTTCCCCGTACTCACCCAGCGCAGAGACCGTCCTCCACAACATCATCGGCCAGTTCGACGATCCCAACCTCGACCGCGAACATCTCGGTGATCTCGAGGATGACTCCCCCTACCCCGAAGTGCGATCCGCCGTGGCCAACACCGACGATCCCGACATGCCCGTCAACACCTGGCGTGTCTGGGTCATTGGCATGGCCTTTGCCGTCCTCATCTCTGGTCTCAACCAGTTCTTCTTCTTCCGCTACCCCTCCGTCACAATTGGCGGGTGCGTACCTTCATCTCCATTTCATTATTTCATATTAATGACTTGTTTGCAGTCTCGTAGCCCAGTTGCTCTCCTTCCCCGTCGGCCGCGCTTTCGCCACCTTCCTCCCTCGCAAGAAGATCGGCAACTGGCACATCAACCCCGGTCCCTTCACCGTCAAGGAGCATGTCCTCGTCACCATCATGGCCTCCGTCGGTGCCGCCTCTGCCTACGCCACCGACATCATCGCCGTCCAGCGTGTCTACTACAACCAGTCCTGGAACTTCTCCTACCAATGGATGGTCGTCATGTCCACTCAGCTCATCGGCTTCTCCATCGGTGGTATCGCCCGTCGTTTCCTCGTCGCGCCCCCCTCCATGATCTGGCCCGCCAACCTCGTCTTCTGCGCCCTTTTCAACACCCTCCACTCCCAGCAGTACGCTGGTGCTGGAAGCCGTGGCGGTATCTCCCGTGAACGCTTCTTCGTTTACGTTTTCGTCGGCGGTGTTTGCTGGTACTTTGTCCCTGGTTACCTCTTCACCGGTCTTTCATACTTCTCCTGGGTATGCTGGATCGCTCCCAACAACATCGTTGTCAACCAGTTGTTCGGAACCGTCTCCGGTCTCGGAATGTCCCTCATTACCTTTGACTGGTCCCAGATCACCTATATCGGCTCTCCGTACGTTATCTCCGCTATTTCATCTAATCTTATCTTATTAATTAAATCATTTTTCTAGTCTCGCCACTCCCTGGTGGGCTGAAGCCAACATTATGGGCGGTTTCGTCTTCTTCTTCTGGTTCCTTACTCCCATCCTTTACTACACCAACGCCTGGTTTTCCAAGTACATGCCCATCTCATCCCGTACTTCCTTCGACAACACCGGCGCTCCCTACAACGTCTCCGCTATCCTCACTCCCGAGGGTACTCTCGATGCCGAGGCTTACCACAACTACTCTCCCCTCTTCCTCTCTACCACTTTCGCCCTCTCTTACGGTCTTTCCTTCGCTGGTATCACCTCCACCCTCGTCCACTCCTTCCTTTACTTCAGGAAGCAGATCTGGGTGCAATCCAGACGCTCTCTTTCTGAGCAGCCGGATATCCATGCTCGTCTTATGAGCGTGTACAAGCAGGTCCCTGAATGGTGGTATGCTATCATCTTCGTTACCATGTTCGTCTTCGGTGTTATCTCCATCGAAGTCTGGCCTACCCAGATGCCCGTCTGGGCCTTTGTCCTCGCCTTGATCATCGGTACGTTCCTTCTCTTCGTTCTTCTTCGACTTTATCTGACGACGCTTTAGCATTCGTGTACATGATCCCCGTCGGCATGATCCAGGCTATCACCAACCAGCAGATCGGTCTCAACGTCATCACCGAGCTCATCATCGGTTACGCCCTTCCCGGCCGTCCCATCGCCATGATGATGTTCAAGACCTGGGGCTACATCGCCATGGCCCAAGGTCTTCAATTCTCCTCCGACTTCAAGCTCGGTCACTACATGAAGATCCCCCCTCGTCCCATGTTCTGGGGTCAAGTCGTCGCCACCGTCATCGCAGGAACTACCCAACTCGGCGTCCAAGCATGGATGTTCACCAACATCGATGGAATGTGCTCATCGGACCAGAAAGACGGGTTCATTTGCCCCTCTACTCAAGTCTTCGGTACCGCTTCTATCATTTGGGGAGTTATCGGTCCCGCTCTCCAGTTCTCTAAGGGACAGCTCTACTACGGTCTCACATTCTTCTTCCTCGTCGGAACAGTCGCCCCCGTCATCCCATGGCTCATCGCAAAACGCTACCCCAACTCCGTCGCCAAATACATCAACCTTCCCGTCATCTTCTCCGGAACAGGTCTCATTCCCCCCGCTACAGCAGTCAACTACGTTCCTTGGGGAATCGTCGGATTCATCTTCCAATATTGGATCAGACGCCGTCACTTTGGATGGTGGACCAAGTACAATTATGTTCTTTCTGCGGCGTTGGATTCGGGTGTTGCGGTGTCGGCGATTATCATTTTCTTCTGTCTTCAGTACCCGAGGAACGGTACTATTGGAGAGAATAATGTGTTGATTTGGTGGGGTAATACGCGCAGCTTTACTACGGCCGATGGACAGAGTTTGCCTCTTCTCGCACCCCCCGCGAGTGGCACCTTTGGTCCTACGTCGTGGTAATTCTAAAAACTAATTTGTACTATGCCCTCTTCCCTTTTTCTTTTCTTTTCTTTTCTTTTCTTTTCTGTGATTACTTGTTGTTTGGTTAAATTTGAAGGCAATAGTGCTGATCTTTGACGTGTTGTGTTGCTTCTACTTTAGTCCTTTTACGAGTGGAACGCGATTATCTCTTTTGATGTTGTTGTTGTTCCTATTACTACGTATACGTATACTTACTACGACTCCCTTGTACTACCCCCCACCCCTCTCTACGACGACATTACATAGTATTCTTTACGAACGTCAATGGAAATAGATTCGCACATCATTGATATCTTCGTCTTCGTTTGATTCTCGACTTGATCTCTTTTCATCAATCATCGACTCGACCCTGCTGCGCTACTCGCCTCGTGCAGACTCAAGAGCATCGCTCGCATCAAAAGTCTAGGGTCGTTCCCTGATTCTCGTCCTAATCTACACGTTTCTATACATCCATTCATTCGGGATAATCATCGTTTCGTCTGATCAATATTCGTAGCTTGAGTCCCTTTCATCGACCCTTGATTTCGGGCTCGAGCTTAGACTGCGCTACGTATACTCGCTTCATGAAGACTCAAGAGGATCAGAGAATCATAGGATCTTCGCATCAAAAGAAAGGGTCGTTCCCTGATCCACGTTCTTGTGCTCGTTCTGCACGATTGTATACATTAGTTAATGTTCATTCGGTGACCTTTGATCACTTTGATGACTTCATTTGAGAATTGAGAGAATCATCGTTTCGTTTACTTCCCTTGATGCCGAGTCCTTTTCGTCAACTCTTTCCTCTAGTCGAGTCGACCCTTGATTTCGGGCTTGAGCTTGAGCTTAGACTGTGCAACTCGCTTCATCAAGACTCAAGAGGATCATAGGATCTTCGCATCAAAAATAGGGTCGTTCCCTGATCCACGTTCACGTTCTTATTCTCATTCTACACTTTTCTATACATTCCATTGATTTCGACTTTGATGAAGTCATTTGAGATAACGCGGCGCGGTCTCGGCTGATCGACGCCGGCCTCTCCCCGCTCCCTCGGAGTCCTCCATTCCCAAAGAGCCCTTGCCGTGGATAGCCGCTCGGCTTGGGATCTCCGCTCCGTCTCCGCCTCCGAATTCAAAGCTTTCCGATTTCGCCTTTTCCTTTTTTGGGATGATGACAGCGATATTTTTGCTTCCGTTCCGTTCTGAATGAAGCGTCATGGCTGGTCGATCATATCATCGGCATAATGATGCAGGAACAATAGTGGGCGCTGTCGAAGATTCGGCATGTCTGTTTGGTAGCTATAGCGCAGCACTAGTACTTCTATGCGAGATCTGAGGACAGTGTGCTGGCGTCGAGAATCGAGATTGATGATGAATCTTACAAAGATGTCGATATCGTCGTATCTATCGATATAGCTTTCGTCAATAAGGCACGTATTGGAGATGGATATAGTTACATGTGCTTTAGCCATTCAGGAACGCTCGGATAGCAATACGCGCGAATGACTAAAGTCTATATTATTAGCTAGATTGCACTTCGCAAGCGTCAAGCTTGCTCATCACCATCACCACCACACCTGCATCTGACGGTCATGCATGTCAATTGTCATTGACACCTCGACGTCCCCGACGATTCTCCCACTGTCCGGCCCCTTGAAACATGTTTCGCACACTGAGATTCTCAGGCTTTTCGACGGCCTACGTACGCGTAGGCATTTGACACGCACAGCGTCAAGCCTAGCGCTGCGAATAAACTGCTTGGATTATGTACACCCATTCCCACCACGCCCATTCTTCCCACCTCTCACCTCCGCATTCCTACGATCCCAACGCAATGAGTGTACCGCAGAATTGGATTCGTAGTCCGTACCAACGGTCGAGGCTCCGATAATCGCCAACCGCGACCAACGTGAAATTGGGGATATGATGAATGATAAAACGCTTTGGCGTTGGAGTGGGTGAGTGAAGTGTAGAAAATGGATAGAGGGAATAATGAACGTGCTTCTAGTGCTCGCGGTTGATGTGAATTCTTTGCCCCTCGCGAGAGAATAGGGTGTCTAATCAGCGTATTGTGATCGTTCGTTTTTCTTCTTTTGGGGCTATGAGCTTGCGTATGGGAGCCAAGGGAATCATCAGCCGCCGGTATAAGAACGTCCGTGAAGGACCATCTTCCCCTGTTCTTCCTTGGAGTCCTGCTAGCAAGCACTTTCGTCCCTAATCCGACTCGGTCAACGAGAATTAACCTCTCACCGGTATCAAAACGAACATTATGATGGAAACCACTTCCGGTCCCTCAATGACCATGACTCAAACCGCATCCCCCGCCCCGATGTCCCCAATGGCCGAACCAATGGCCGCGCCCATGTCTGCACCCATGTCTGCACCCATGTCCTCACCCATGTCCTCACCCATGCCAGCACCCATGTCTGCGCCCATGTCCGCACCCATGCAGGCCCCAATGCAAGCCCCAATGCCAGCCCCAGCACCCGCATTCTCCCCTGTAATGTTCTCCACCGCCGCCCCCGTCCCCTCCGGCAAAGCAATGCGCTTATCCCTAACCACCACCTCATTGAACAACTGCGTCATATCGAATGATTCCGACGCAGTCTTCTTCGAGATCGTTACTCCGTCTTGGGAGCCTAATAATACGAAGATTAGGAGATTGGATCCTAATACGAGGGAATTGGAGTTGGTGGCTGAGCTTGAGAGGAGTGGAGGGATGGAGAAGGATGGGATGACTATGGGTGGAGGGATGAAGAAGAAGGGACCGGATGCTGTGAGGTTGAGAGGAGAACAGTTCAGACCCGTTACGGAGTTCTTGAAGGCGGAGGACGGGGCGGGTAAAATGTAAGTCATGTTCTACGTCCGGAGGACCACGCGCTGATTTGATTTGGTCTTGATAGAAATAGCGTGTTTAGAGGGAAGGATGGCAAACAATATCGGTGGCAAGAGAAGAAGCGTCAACTCCAGGTGCGTATCGTCTATGATCTGTATGATGGATTAAAGCTGATCGTGTCGCGATAGTTGATTCGTCAAGACGAACCTGACAAGCCAGTGGCCACCTTCCACCGAGAACGCCGCTACTTCTTCGTTCTCCGCATGAGCCGTCAACCATATCTCGAAATCCAACCTGGATGCATGGAGACCCTCGACTCATTGATTGTGTCTTTCTTGCTCGTCGAGAGGTACGTCATTCTTCATTTTGTGGATGATCTGTGTATTGATCTGTGTAAAGGAAACGAAGAGGATTATTTGGATCAAAAGATGATTAAATCATCAATTCTCACCGACGGCCAATCACTATAATACTTGCAGGCTTACAAGTTATTTATCAGATAACCTTTGCCGATCTTGAGCCTGGATCCTAGAGCGAGGTATCTTCACATCGTATTCATCGTATTCTTCATACATAGGCATAGGCATTTATTCGGGTGGACGTCGTCTTCCGTTCATCGTAATTATCGTACATTTATCTTGTAAAACGTTGTAGGCACAAAATCATGCATGGATATAGATCGAAAAGCTCAATAGCCTATCCCTAGAGATAGAGCTTCGTATCAATATATGATTGGGAAGTATTAAAGACAGGCTGGATGCCACGTGTCACGAAAGGGCGGAAGACTCACTAATGTGCTAAGATCGGAGAGTGTTTGACTCGACGCTACTCGTCCCGGTGTGCTGTGGACTGGCCCTCTTCATTCTTGTCGTAGCCTCTCTGCTACCGTGTCGCGCTGACCCTTCAAGGCGCTGACTTTGTCCTCCTTCGAGGCGTTATAGTCCACGACGACTTGGTTAAACCTGTCGATCGCGAGTCAGACTGTGTAGTAAGAGGAGGTAGTGGAAAGGACGTACGGATTATCTGGACTCTTCTGGAATTGCTTGAAGAGAAGATCTTTGTACTGATTCAGACGAAGACCGGGATGCTGAAGAGCATATAAGCATTGTTGAGTGGCAGTAGGAACGGAAGAAAAAGACATACATCTTTCTTGATAATCGGCAGCTCGCGTTCTTGATATGCTTCAAAAGCAGCCTGTGAAACATTGAGCCTATCACTGACGCGTTAGGAGAAAGAATGCACCTTGAATCGTCGTTCAGGATGTCTTTCAAGACCCGCAGCAGCCTGTCCAACGCTCGCTTTATCCGCTTTGGCATTGATGACAGTCAAGAGATCCAATGCATCATCGATGCCCGTCGCCGCGAACGACTCGACGAGTTTATGCTCATCATCCGCGCTCGAAGAGATCGCTGGAGAAATGCGTCGGTACAGACGTTTTACCCCAACATTGAGCAGGCGGCAGACTGACCTCCTAATCCCCCACCAGCAGCAATAGCACCAGGTCCAGCAGGGACCTCTTTCTCCTTTGCTTTCTTCGACGAACTCGCTCCTGATGCTGATGCTGCGCCTTTCTTCGCGCCGGCTTTGGGAGCAGCTTTGGGTTTCGCAGATGCGATACTGGCTTCTTCCTCTGCTAGTAGACGTTCTCGTTCTGCTTTCTTCGCTGCTTCCTGACGCCGTTTTTCTTCTTTTTCTTCCTTTGATGATTTGCCTGATTTACTGCCATCGGCCCATTCGTTGGCTTCTTTAGCTTCCTGTAATGGTGGTTAGTGTCGCATTTTGACAGGGGTGCGAGGTGCCATGATGTGGATGAAGTGGACTTGAGTTGTGGTTTGGCTGAGACGAAGACGAACCTTCGCAGCGGCTGCCGCCTCTTTCTTTTTCTCCTCGTTTTCGGCTTTCTTTGCGCGGCCTGATTCTTTCTTTGCGTTTCCGCCTTTGGGTGGCATGGTGAGTATTGAAATAGAGAGACGATGAGAACGTGAGCGAAAGGCGAGGAAAGAGTCAGTCGCTTCTTGATTTGGTAACGCGGCTTCAATTGAGACTACAATTCGAAGTAACACTGTGAAGAGTCGCACGAATAGAAAATGTTTCAAACCCAATTACGGACTTCAACGACGTGCCTTCATTTTTGTGTACTCTTGATTAGGAGGGTTCCGAAGAGTGTATACTTCTTTTGCTACACTTTTCCAGATTCAGAACTTCAGAACAAAGAGAACGAAATGGATTCCAATTCATGGCGTCGAAAAAATTGCATTTGACTTGTATGAATTATATACAGAGAGATAATGTAAATAAAGTAAGGAGTCAGACTTGCGCTGCTCTCGTTGGCGGAAGAACCAGAGCGTTCAAAGATCACTCAGTCCAACCACCGAACGTCCTCGAAGAAAGTCTTGCGACTTTCTATAGTTCTCGGTTATACGAGGCAAGCGTGAGTTGTCATCGAACTCCTTTAAAGGATGCGGCATGAGTAAACATGCGAGATACCGAGTTAGTTTCTATAGAATAGATCCTAGCTGAGTATGTTCTAAGGAATAGAGTTACGCTGAGCGGAGTCTTATATACTGCCAGACTGTGTTTAGGGCAGGCTTCGGCTGCGAGGCCAGTTAGCCGAGCCGAATATCATTTTCGGTTGAAGGCCCGAGCGTTTTGACTTTCCACACACCTCTTTCGTCCAGCTCATCGATCGTGTTCATCCAAATTCATCGAATATTCATCTTCGTTGACTCAAATGAACATCTCATACGAAAAGGAACAGACTCCACAATCTCTAAATCTTCTCAGGAACTGATTGCTATGAGTCCTCTAATCCTGCTCCACTGGTGGCTGCACATGCTTCCAATCTCGTCGATCATGAACTCGTTCAAACTCTCTTTCGAGCTTAGATTGGAGACAAGGTCCCACTTCTAATGACGTGCCTTTCGACGGACACGGCGAAGCGACGGAAGGCGACACCACCAGTCGATTCAACTCCATCGCTTGGGACCGATCTCTCCGGCTTATCCGAAGTTTGCCTCCACAGCTCGTTGGAGAGACCGACCTTGCCCTATCTGGCCCTATCTGATATGGGTATATGGCTCCTTGTCCTGGTCCCTGGGACCCTCTCGCGGACGAGCATGATGTCAGTAAGTGCCAAGTTATCTGCTCCCTTTCATGACGAGCGACGATGCTGAACCTTTCTCCCCGATAGATCGACTCGATCACACGACCCACCTTTCTGTGTTCTTGCATCAGCCAAGGCCATCCCTGCTCGACGTCACTCGGTGCTCGCCGTAGCTCCCTCACTGACGCTATGTCTGACGAGCCTTGTGGCACTGAAGACAATCGAAATATGGCACTTTCCTTATCTTCGGTCTGCAATGAGCGGAAGTGCGCGAGGAAGCCTGCGGTTCTCCGTACATTGGTGCGTAGAGGCTTCTCTTCGCTTTCGAGAAGATGGACGATCCTAATAAGCTATCTCTTCTGATTGCAGGCTTTTCATCGCGATGCATCATCTCCGCCGTACGACGAAAAGGCAAATGTCTTCGGCGCCACGCAGAAACCTGATTAGGCGTTCTGCGTCATAACGCACCCTCCATCACCGTTCTCACCGTTCACATTTGGACGGGGGGCGAGATGACGTCGTTTACCGTTGAGCAGTCGCTCAGGCGGCTTCTCGTGGACTTGAGTAATTCGCGAGTAAGGAGTACCGCGACGTACCTCTATGCATTTGAGTAAGCATTCGCAAAGGAGACCTTGATTGGTAGGTTTTCGTTCATGTCCTTCCTACCTCTTCCTCGCAAAGATTATACATATCGACATTTGCACGTCAGGCTGATCTACTGATGTTACTACTCCGCTTATTATATGAGCTTCATCTACCCTTCTTCACATCGAACGTGTCTTCTGGCTTAGACTGATTTTCTTCCTTCATTGCAGATGAGCACGACTGTCATCGGAGGCTGCTACTTTGCCTGGTGTAGCCCTTTGAGCTACGGACGACGGACGGTTCTCTTTTGGGCAAGCATATACAGGACAGACTTAAGATTGCTGTGCTGCCCGATGGTACGTGCAGTGTGTAGGTATCTCGACAGTCACTGACCCAGCATCTTCTAGCCCGGACGCACTGCCTCAGCCTCTGCATTGCTACAAGAGATTGCTCTGTTCTGTGATTCTTAAGCTACCTCACCATATCGATTGCCACTCTGTAAGTCGTCATCTTCGAACTTCTACCCCACTCTATTTCAAGGATGATATACATCGACATTTGCACGTCAGGCTGAACCTCTGATGTTACTACTCCGCTTATTATCTGAGTTTTTGATCTTCTCACTTCGATGTTCTTGTACCTTTCCGTATGCTGACTCGCTTCCCATTCTCTGCAGATCGACTATCTCGATGACGACCTTTCGCATTTCTGAAGAACTTTTGGCTGATACTGGCGCGATCCGGCCGCGGACGCCAGCTTTTCGATGTCCAATTTCTTCAAGTTCCTAGTCGTGTCTTGGTCGACTGACCTAGTACAGCCTTACTCCTTCAGCCTTCTTGGCGCGCCCGATACGTTTTCGATTATGAAGGGCCAGAGGATTGGGCCATGACCATTTATGGCGTTTTTTGATGGGGCCCTCAACGAGACGGATGGAACTCTTTCTCGTCCTGGGGAACGCATTAGAATAACTCTCGAAAATTCTGTTGACTGCTCGAGCTCGGCGTCCTAGGATATCGTTCGCCTTGTCTCGGGAAATGGCCTCGCCATATTCTTTTCTCCCACCCTTTCTTCTTTGTTGACGAAGTGTACTCTGTATAATAAACCGTGCCCTCATAACCTTTGCGTGGAGACCCAAATGAGCGAGATCTGATTTCGTCCACAGAAAATTATACTCGTGACATGACGCGCTTGTCCTCAACTGCACCCGTCATTCGACTCGCGCGGGCATGTGAGTCGTCTGTTGGCATTTTGAAAAAGCTTTCGTCCCGTCAGGTTCGTGACCTGAGTGGCATTCTATTCCAGACCCTTTTGCTCATTGTCCGTATCCAGTGTCGTTGAGAATTGAGCCCTACTCACCTGGGTCGAGCAGCAAAAGGCAGAGCCATCGAGAGCTCTTTCGTCTCTTCAGGTGCTCAATCTCTTGCAACACGCAATGGCTCCCCTAACTTACTGGGAATCCTAGAGACTCGAGCTATCAGCACTCAATCCAGCCCCTTTCCCCGCAAAAAAATGACGCGGTCCTGTGTAGTCTGCGATACTCCGACGAAGAAAACGTGCACCGGGTGTTCACGACAGTCATATTGCAGTCATCAATGCCAGGCTCAAGACTGGATCCGCCATATAATCGAGTGTGATACTCCAGGGCGCGAAATTACTACCGCGGATCGACTCGCTGCCGCCATCTTCGGCAACAACGAAGATTGGTGTTACAACGAGGAGCTGAACATTGACTTTGGCTTCTGGAAAGCTGGCTCTCAAACAAATACCCGAATGCTTGGGGCTGTCTATATAGATCTCTTTCGAGAGATGGGTGTCAAACCTCGTACCGTTCACAAATGGCGGATTGAGGGGAGACTTTATGCAGAGATGCTCGCTACCTATCGAAAATCCGGACGAGATTCCGGACCCAACTTTGACTGGCTCTGCGAACACCCCCACGTTTTCGATCCGAAGCATCAGGAGATTCCTGAGACTATGCGGGATATATCGGAGAGAGCGAAGCTCGAAGCGTGGAGGTTTATAGGAGGCCCAGAGAGCGACACTATACAGGATCTTATCAAAAAGTCCGAAAGCTGGTCTCAAAATAAGATCATGTGCTTCCATTTCTACGTCAACATGTTCATTGCAGGAGGGCCTTTTGTTGTGGTTCCAGAGTTCTGGTTAGCGTTCGGCTACTGCGTCTTTCCAGACGAACTCGCCCTCCCCGCACGCAAACTGTACAAGGCCCTCGTCACCAAATGCAGCTTCGACGAATTCGTCAAAGCTTTCTCTTCTTCGTCTCTTATCGCTCTCTGACGCATTCGAGGTTGTATTATCGCAATCTCCGGAGCTCATCGCACCCATCTGGTATCTCAAAGCTTGGGTCTTACGCCAAGGTGACCTACCCGAGCCCGTCATCCTTATCCCGTATGGATTCGCCAACTGTCGCGACAGATTGGAATTGAACCATCTCATGCGCTTCTATTGCAAATTATTCAAAGACCAGGAGATATCTCCCCTCGATCTGCACAGCGCGGCCGAGAATGACGGTATCTTCGATTATCTCATCAAAACTCTTAGACTGAAGATTGGGAAACCCGAGCGACTTTTTCTTGAACGCGTGCTGAAGACCCATAATCGATTCATCTTCCCCAAAAATGCAGACAACGAAACTCAATGGCAATACCTCCATCTAATCATCCACGTCTTCTTTTTTCATCACTTGTTCACCACGTACTTACCTGGCGCAACGCTTCGTCTAAACTTACGCTGGGACTGAACTTAACTCGGAACTTACTTCCTCGCGTTACTCAGAACATCTGAGGCCTACTTTCGATGCATTCTCGACGAAGTGTATTAAAGTCATGAATATATACATTTATGCTTTTTTTAAGAGAGAGAGAGCGAAAGGTTGAGCGAGATCAGATTTTCACCTCCTGAAAACTGGTGACGTCACGCGCTTGTCCTGAACTTCAGCCGTCGTTCGACTTGCCCGGGCATGTGAGCTGTTTGTTGGCCTTTTGAGAAAGCTTTCGTTTGATCATGTTTGTGATCTGAATGACATCTTACACTTCGATCTATTGCTCACCGTCCGTACCTAGTGTGGTTGAAATCGAGCCATACTCGGCTGGGCAAGCGGCTGGGTCGAGTAGGAAGTGACAGAGCCATCGAGAGCTCTTACGTTAGTCCCCAGGTGATCAGCGTCTCACAACATGCAGTAGACCGCCAGACTTACCACGAATTCTAGAGACTCAAGCAATCAGCCCTTCATCCAGCCTCTTTCTCTGCAAAAAAACATGACGCGTTCCTGTGCTGTCTGCGCTACTCCGACGAAGAAAACCTGCAGTGGATGTTCACGACAGGCCTATTGCAGCCAAAAATGCCAATCTCGAGACTGGATCTGTCACATCCTCGATTGTGATACTCCAGGACGCGAAGTCACGCCTGCAGATCTACTCGCCGCCGCTCTTGTCCAGGGAATTGACGACTCTTCGCTCATGAACACCCTTAAGCTGGACTATGGCTTTGTGAGAGTCCCCATTCGAGCAGATGTCGCGATCCTGCGCCGCATCTATGAAGAGATCTTTCTACATATTGGCGTGAAACCTTATACGGTCCACAAATGGCAGGCTGGAGGAAAACTACACGAGGAGATGGTGGCGACGTATAGGAAAGCTGGAAAAGATTCGGGGACCGACTTTCTTTGGCTCTGCAAAAACCCACAAGTCTTTGACTACGACAATCGTGAGCTCCCCTCCGGAGTGATGGAACTCGCGGACACCCTGAAGCTCAGCGTATGGAGACAACTGGGACGACCGGCGACGGACACTTTAGAAGATATCAACAAGGAGATAGAGGGATCGACCGATGACAAGCGCTTCTGCTACCAAGCATACCTAACGATGCTCGCGGCGAAGTGCTGGCCGGGCCCTTCGCCACCCTCCGTCATGAGCTTCCCCGACGTTTGGTTAAAATTAGGATTTTGCGCCTTCCCAGACCAGTATGCCCTTCCCGCGCAGGCTCTTTACGACGCCTTGATGGCTAGTTGCACGTTCGACGAGTTTCGCGAAGCCTATTCGTCTTCGTCGCTCATTGCTCTCATGGATCGAAAGGGCCTCAGTGCTGCTCGACGCAGTATGCCCGACGATTTCGAAGTCGTGTTATCCCAATCTCCCAATTGGATCGCGCCCGTTTGGCATCTCAAAGCTTGGGTGTTATGTCAAGATCGTTCGCCCGAGCCCGCCGTCCTTATTCCTTACGGATTTGCCAACTGCCGAGATAGGTCGGAACTGAGGCATCTCATGAAGTTCTACTGTAAGTTGTTCAAAGAACAATTGATCTCTCCCTCTCGACTCCATGCCGCGGCCGAAAACGATGATATCTTTGACTACACCGTCAAGATCACTAAACTGAAAATTCCCAAACCCGAACGATACTTCCTTGAACGCGTGCTGAAGACTCATAATCGGTTCATCTTTCCCAAGAATTCCAACAGCGAAACTCAATTGTTATGCCTTTTTGTACTGATTGCAGCCTTCGTCCATGATCACTTTTCCTCCAAAGAATAATATTGACCCCTGCAACTTTCCTTTTGGACATTCCTCGACCCTGACTTTCACTTTCTTTCCTCGCAATGTTTTACGCTTACTAAGTAACGTTGGTACCAAGAAATTAATATATTGACCTCCGTCCGTGTTACATTGTAATTTTGTGCGATTTTCGGAATATGGTTAACGTGGAGCAGAAAGCAGGAGAGCATATGAAGGAAGGTCATTAAGAATGAACAACAAGATGAAAGGAGCGAAGGCTTCGAGATGAAGTATGTCAGATTTTGTAAGAAGACGCGCATCCACATGAATGAACGCGTCGGAGACGAAGGCAAAGACGAAACAGGAACCAAAGAAGATGGCCTGTCTGAGCTATATGAAGCGCCAGCGCTAGAAGACGCTGATCCCAATGAGAAGCTAAGAGGTCTTAGGGGGCGAGTATCCATGACGGACTCTAAGCCTTAGCAACTTGCGACTGGCTGGGTTCCGCGGATCGTTCCAGTTCATCGGGGACTTGCTTGCACAAGACTAAATTAGTGCATATCTCTGATCAAAGGAAGACGAAGACATACAAGGATCAAGCGAGCCACGACATTCGCCTTGCGCTTTGAGCCTCGCTTTGAGTAAGGGCGAGCGCGAGGGCTGCCTCCGATGCCCCCGTTCGGCTCATCATAATCGTGATCCCTTGGTAGTTCGGCTGTGATATCTTCTTCGACGATAGGTACGAGCCTCTCGCCCAAGTCTAAGGGAGAGACCGGTCTCAACTCAGGGAGATCAACGGGTGCTAGGAGGGGAGTCGGCGGATGCGGCATGTCCGGGGTATGTGTAGGTTGGATAGCATTCCCATGCGTAGGGGACGTAGGAGCACCGGCGTAATTCTACCAGGAAAGTAAATCAATGAATTCAAGTGTTGGAAAAGACGACAGACGATAAGGGGAGGGATTTGTTGAGTTGGATGTTGCGCAAAGACAGGCACTTCTTGATATACTGGACTGGGGAAGAACACAGGGTGGTCTCTGACGCCCATCTGAACCCCCGGCGGTAGGAACCTCAGGGCATAGACGAATTCGATGGAAGGGAATGTCCAGCGAGAGCTTTCACGCATTGTGCGTCGCGCAGTACGTTGGACGTTGGAGGAGTGCTTCAAGAGAGTACTGGGAGGATGATCGTGGTACGGAACAGAGCAGTAAACTGCTCCGAGCCATCTTTATATCCCCGTTCTTTTTTACGAAATAGAGCAGATTCAAACGGTAAGGGTCGCGCCAATTCGGAATGGTGAAAGGCAAAACAGGGGGATGCCGCGGACGCGTGTTTAGAATTTCTGATGAGCCGTTCCTCTGGTTTCGATCTTCTTACGACCCGCGCTTTGCAAATACAACCACATAGAAGACGCAATGCTGGAGATGGTGCGCGGTGCCGGGGTTATCATAATGACCAGAAATGACTCCGGGAACGATGCAGCCCAGTTTCGGAAGCAGAAAGCTTAAATTTTGAGTGAGATCCTGCTCTGAAAGCCGGCAACGGAAAGGCATGAAAACCGGCCGAAACGACTGGTGGGAGGGTGGCGCACGGTGATAGGAGCACGAACCGACGATATTAGATGTCAAAGAACAGGAACGCAGGCAAACGAGGATGTGGTAACCGGGAAGAAGTCAACCGGCCGGAGGGCGGCTTGGCCAGGCTCGGCGGTGAAGCGGGGCACAACCAGTGGCGGGAAGAACGGGTGTGGATGGTGTGCCCACTGCTCTGCACGTCTCACGAAGAGAGCTCATCGTTGCTCGACCATGTCTGGCAACATCACTCGACGACGCAGGCTGCTTCAAAGAGGCTGAACACGCAACCAGAAAACTTCTTCAGGGCTCTTTCAAATCTTTCATGAGTCTTACAGACGTACCTTGTGTCTTGTGGTGTCCTTCCCAATGCACAACTATATTCTGAATCAAGTCCAGCCTCCGTGGGAAACTAGCGCTCGGGCCCGGTTACTAGCGCTGTGACTTGGTTTCGCCTGTCATGATCCCAGTGTCCGCGATGCTCAATGGATTTGTTCTACCATGAACAATGCACTGAATGGCTGAGATGTTCTCATATCTGATTCAAAAAGTCTTCAAAAGACGTCAGATGAATATTAAAGATCAAGACGTACCCCAAGAAGCGTCCTTCGCTCAAGAGAATAATTGGCCCCTACTGCTGAGAAGATGGCTTTTTTCAATAGAAGACCTCAAGATACACTGTCAACGCACTAGTGATCTTCATGCCCTATCTCCCCAATAGAGTTCGAGGCTTCGATTTGTGCGGATCCCAGATCCCTTATGCCATGAGCCTTGATCCCCAGTGCCACCATAATGTGGCTAATAATGCTTTACTTCTATGCCGCAAGAGGGTGAATGAATGACAAGAATGAAGATATGAATGCATCAAACCAGCGTACAAGAGCAGAAGGCTTTTTTTTCGGGGCGACTAAACGCTAAAAGATGGGGAACCTCTGCAAGAATTTTTGAACTTGCAAGGCAGATAAATCAACGGTCACAGTCGGACAGAATGGTTCTTCAGGAGATGCCTATGATTCATCACATGCAGAAAGCGGAAGTGCCACGGCTGCTGTTGTCGTGGAGAGAAAGGTCGGTCTTTGAAGTTGTGACCAAATCAGTCCGCTCAAGCTCGTTCACGCAGAATCTCAATTGACTATCGATATCGTATTCCCATCCTCTCTGTTAATGCACAGGAATCTGTGTATGGATCCTTGGATTGGCCACAACAACAAAAATTCAGTGTTTTTGAAGATTTTTCATCCAAAACATTGACCGAGGATCCCGACCGACTGAACCAACGCACGAGCACGCATCCACTATCAGCCACAATGATTCCGCCATATCAGAAACTCGCTATATGCTATCACGCAACTGGATAAGCTATCGGGCCGCGGGTTGGAAGGAAAAGCCTGAAATTTTGAGCGAAGGAGGTTTAGGGGAATTTATGGGAATGGCAGGATGCCACATGGAACGGTCAGACTTGCACAACAACAAAGGCTCTGGCATTCAATCGACCAACGTAAGTCAATATTCTCAATATACCCTCGTTGAAACAGCTAATTAGCCATCCTCACGGGGAAAGCCCTAAGAGTCTCGGTGAAAAGCAAGCCAAATCTGGTATAGCTGCGAATCTCCAATACATACTTGGATCGCTGTTTTCTCGGACATGCCTCGAACTTCCAGAAACACCACGAATAATAGTGGTAATTGGAAAGTTCGTCATATTCCTCGACGAACCAACCTCACATCGACGCCATTGTACTCGCGCTACGACCTCACGCCACCTGCACACATGCTCTCCAAGGCGGCCGCCGCGAGCCGAGCATCGAGGAGGGGGGGATCTGAAACGGACGGAGTCAATTTCATGGTACCGGTAGCAAGGCAACCAACTCATCAACTCTACCTGAGAAATCCACTTCTCATGCGGTGGATGAACTAGAACTTTGTTCCTGACTCACGAAAAAAGGTGAATGTTCCAGTGTCATTTTGCTCGACTAATTGAAACCTCTTTACTCTCAAGCTGACGAATTTCTTCCAAAGGTGGCTATGTCTCCTTTGTCATCTAGAACTTGCGCGGTCAAGTCGAAGCCCTGAAGTAACCAGAGGCAGCTCTGCAAGATGGTCCGTGCCTGATCTCTCAACCGCAGTATCACATGTTGTCATCACCAATTCTGCCATACAATGCACCAGCAGGGTCTCGAATGTGAACTTGGCGAAAAGCACCTCGGTCCCTTATCACACCTCATGCTACCTTCTATTTATCGGGCTCTAGCAGGTTTTGGAACATGCAGCTGGCTAATAGATCTGTGATGGAGATATCAAACTTTGGATGACCCTCTTCACGCTGCCCGCGCCACATTGTCACCATCTACTCGTGGCTTGTAGCGCTCGGCCCTCGATCTCCATAAACCGACCGGAACGCCCCACGCTTTTAGTCGCCGGACAATTTGAGTTTCTTAAACTATTTACCCGCTGTCGATCCGTTCGCTTGCAAAGTTTGCTTCCGTCGATTCCTGAAGCTCCCGAAATTGCTACCGAATTTCCTCATGAAAACCTGGTTGTCGTGTTTCGCAGTGAGCGGTCAGCATGATTTGCTCTAATAAGTCCATTCATTTGACTTTCTCCGTCGCAAGGTGTTTGTGCATTTCTCCGTTCCCGGTCAGAAGCCCCCTTGGATATGAACTGCTTCTGTGCAGCAATCGAATGCCATTTTTGCTAAGGCACGAGCATGACATACATTCTCCGAGTGTTCTCGGTGAAGCTTCAGGATGTCTAGCTTTTTCTGGAAACTACAGGGTCTATTGCTCTATGTTTACTCGGTCCAAACAAAATTGTCTATAGTGATTCTTATTCTAATCGCGTAACAAGCCAAAGCGAGACCTCGAGTTCAGGGATTACACAACCGGAATATGCCCCAACGCCATCACTTGGTTTCGGAGATGTTCTTTGTCCTCTTGCAGACCTCTGGTATTTGTCAGCGTCAGATCTCAATCCGTGGCTTGGCTTACTGGATGATCTTGAACACCTCGCCTAGGAAGTCTGCTCGCGAAGTTGGCAATTGATAACCACGTAGTAAACCTCTTAGCGCCTCGAACGCCTGGTTCAGTTTATTCCTCGACCTCTTGTCTGCTGACACAGCATCGAAGTCCGCCATATGACCTCGATTGGTGGTGTTTGAGACAGCTGAATCATCAAGAGGCGGGCCTGCAGGCGTTCCTTTGGCCTTGAGATCCGAAAGCATTCTGCTCCGTTCATGCAAGGAAGGCAAGGCTGCATGTGGAGCTAGCCCGGCAACTGGTCAGCACGATGAAAGGAACTTTGCATTCGCCCCAACAGGCGCTTACCAGAGCTCGACAGTCGGGCTGCATAGCTGTGAAAATGGAAAGGGTGCCAACCGAATGCGAGACAAGGGTCAGCAATGTCTTGAGCCATGTGAAGATATTCTGAAGCAGAATAATAGAGATGAATTTGACGCCATGATTCATCTCACTATCAGATTCAGTCACTCACGTTCAAGAGGTTGCATGTGTGATTGCGTTTCGAACGTAGGAAACGAAGGACCCGAAAATTCCGGGCTCAATTGAGTATTTGGTTGTGTTCGATAGGGGACGAAGGCATTGGAGTTGTTCGTAGCTAGAGAAGTAAGAGGAAAGTTAAGTCCATGAAAGCTTCAAGAAGGACTTTCTAACGAATGCAAAAAAATACGCACACTGCGATGAACCGCTCGCACGCCCTCCTTGAGATGAGGCCATAGTGGGTGATGTTGCAGCGGAAAGAACACAGAAAGTTACGACTGTCATATATATAGCACCGAGACTCGAGCACCTGTCTGACTATGCCGTCGCAAGGCCCGGCCGATATCCGGGACCAGCATACCCGCTTCACCTACTAGTGGCGATCGCGAGAAAATCCAAGTATGTACGTGTAGACCGGCGAACGGAGAGGTATCAAGGTCAGGCGCAAACAGCGTTTGATGTAATTACAGGGTGTTGTGGGAGGCAGCTTAATTCTCTCTCAGGCGCCGACGAAACGGAGACAAGACACTCGACCGCGTTGTTGGTAGGATCTGAGATCTGGGACGTTCCGTGGTTCAGACTTGCGTTCCGCGCTCCTGGCTCATCTGGACAGCGTCGAGGGATTGTTCTCTCTCGGTTGTTATGGGAATCGCGATGAAAGAATGAAGGGAGAAAAAGATCTTCTGGTGATGGAGCCCCATTACGACAGAGAAGTGTTTGGTAGCCTGAACCTGAGTCAGGGCCTAGTAGGTCAAGTGCTCGAGTGGCCTAGGTCCGAATTTCCGGATTTTGCAGTATCTGGCATTTTCTACAAGTTCACTCCCAAGACAAATGGGCGCTAATGTATTTGCCTTCTATCCATCTCTGTTGACCGCAGTCGCGGCAAACAACAAGGTCCTCGAACTCACTGATGATCCGGAGCTCACCGAGCGAAGAAGGAATCGGGACTCTGAGCACCTCCTTGTCTACTAAACACCAGTGCTTTCCAATGTTATCAATCCAACACTACAGTAATACCAGATAACGCGAGACAAGAAGGAGAATTGACGCAAACGAAGCTAGTCGAAGTAATATATCTATGTATGTACACAGGGCCATGAAGTTCAGGTTTTGGGGATGGACAGCAAATGTCTTATAATTGTCTGAAGCGCAGGAGGGCTCATACGTTTTCGGCGCGCACACTGAGCTCGAGCGATGCTACCGCTAACTTTCCCTGGACTTCCGAGGCCCTCCAACCCACAGGGCGTAGATCTCACATCGAAAGAAGGCCCGAGCGTAGTCGAGCTGTCCAAGCAGCAACGGAAGAATTTAACGTTGATTGAATACCGCCACCAAGGTCTTTTTCGCTCATAATGCTTTCCAAGAAGTCACGAAACGGCAATTCTCAACATCTCACACAATTCCGGGTCTTGTTTTCGGCGGTCCAACTCTGTTGGCAGGACTTGGCTGCGGCGATGGATTTACGTGCTTGAGCAGCCATCCAAAGCTCCCCACAGGTTCATGATAATCTTGGAGACGATGGCCGAAATCTATTCTCATCAACCTCCCGCAGGACTCGTCATCGCGGAGCCTCCCAAATGGTGCAGAGTCGCACGACTATCGGTCCGAGGGGAGGCTTCCACCCCAATCGAGATACCGAGAATCTTCACGGTACAAAAAGCGATTCCGCATCTTGACATTATAGGCTCTGGGCCCTCCGGGTAATGCTCACGATGCGTTCTCGTTGCCCAGGGTCATCCGAAGGATCATGTATCATGTGTTATTGAGCATCTGATTTCTCAGAGACACAATCCCACTGCATCTTCCACATCAAAGCGTGGTGAGCGTAGTAACAGAGATACCCAATGTACGATGACCGACCCGACCTGCTCTTCGTCGGCAACGTCGGGCTTACATAATCAGGAACGAGTAATAAAGGGCTTCCAGCGGTCGATCTTATAGGCGTCCCCTCCTCGACTTCGGACGGGATGCTCGAGGTGCAGCGAGTTTGACTTCTAGGCGTTTGGAACCTGGCCGAGCGCTCGGAGCTGGTTCCGTAAAGCTTCGGCTGCGTTATGCGTCTCCCTGGTCTCACGTCAGGAAATGATTGAAATAAGGAATATAGGGTGGTACAGACCTGAATTTTTCCGACACATATGAAAGAAAATTGGCTCTCTTGTCTGTAGACCTATATCCGCAAGCTAGCATGACTGCTCGAAGGCCATCGAAAGCTTGGCCCAGTTTCAGTCTCGCCATCTTGTCGTACTGAGGCTTTTCGAGTGACGTGCCATCCCTATCTTCGATCCTTTCCTCGTCGTCGTAATTTTGGTCGTCGTGATGGATAGGAGATTGGGAAGGTGAATGATATTGTGGCTCTTGAGGTATGGCGGTCGCCGGGTAAGAATGAGCGTGTCCGCCTGCATAAACAGATGCCGGATGTTAATTAAGGCCTTCAATTATCCAGTAGATGTCTCGCACCAATGTGATGTGTGTCGCTTCGTACAGACGGCCACATCTCTGGCATTCGCATCCGCTCGTCTTCGTGAGGGTGCATTCGTTGAGAGGCCCTGCCTTTGAAATGTGTTAGAGGGATCCATTAGATAGATGGCATTCACTTCTATCACGTACCAAGATCGGACAGACCATGAGGTTCGAAAAGAATCTGCCCTCTTGGGGCATGATGAGCGTCGGGAAAATCCGGAGACCCTACTTAATCGATTCAACACTCGAAGGTCCACTGGTGGATACGCTGCGACGTACATGATAGTGAATGGGAAATACCGAGATCGACATGAGGCGCAACGGCGGATAGCGCGCCCGACGCCTTCACGTCTGACCGACAAGATGTATCGTCATCATAGCTTGGGTCTGTATGACAGCCGTGACTCGTAAGCACCTCATCGTACTAGCGACCATAGAGCTCACCAGCTACCGGAAAAGAGGAATGAGATGCACTGGATCCAGATGTGGTGAACATCAAGGGAAGAGAGTTACGACTAGGCAGATGTTGTCTGAGTACCCATTATAAGCAACGCACGACCCGGATTCTTGGACCAGGGATTCGAAACGGTAGCGTCCGGAGTCCGGAACTTGGTAATATCTTTTGGACTGAAGAGACATAGAAACAAGGGCATCGAATCGGGGATCTTATCCAAGGAACCGCCCATAGAGCATACGGGAAGCTAAATCGAGCTTAAGCACTGGGAGTCATATAAGTCTAGTGCGCGATCAAACCTTGCAGGTTATGTCACGATTAAGGCATAAGGGCAGGGCGCTTGAAGTTTGTTCTTCCTGGATTCCTGATATCCGCACTTCCGACACAACGAGCTCGAGAGAATGATTAGCTGTGAGTCCGGATGTTCGAGCCGGCCTTCGTGGCGTGAGTGTTATGTGTGGCATGGCTATTTCGGGACTTTTCATGGGTTGTGTTCTCTACTCGTGGAGGTGGATTAATTCAAGTGATCGAAGGCCCCGATTTTATCGGAAAAACAAGCGAAGCCTGATCTGTTGCAGTACCGAACGGCAACAGGCTAAGCCTCCATGCCAAGGGCACCCGTCACCGTCGATGATAGGTCGCTCAGAATGGAGGGCGAATAAGAAAGCGGGTAGCGGCTGTTTTCGGAGTTCTTTTGAGGGTGGCTTCGAGAGAGATGCTACCGGTCCTAGAAAATCCTCGCCAGCGTCCGTGACTGCTGATTCTCTGGAATAGCGAGAACAAGGGTCAGAGACGAACTAGCCTCATTCAGGGTACATACGTGAAGATATAGTTTGAACGACCGAACGGCTGGCAACCCGCATGATAGGTGCGCGATAGATGGGGGAGTGCACAGAAACTTGCAGTCTTTCGAACTCTGTTGTAATAGCGACCCTGATTGACCGCCTGTTGTCTCCAGTGTCCAAGGTTCAGCTCTTAAATTCATCGTGGGCTTCTGAGTCCAGGGGAAAGCGTAGCCGTGACTACGTAGCTTTTGAGCTCTGCGAAGCACGGGCCTTTGGTATGCACGACAGGCGGTGTTGATGAGAAGAAGAAGGGCACTTTCCGCGCGACGTGAATTTCGAAGTTTCGTGGCCGAAAGTAATGATTGGTAGTGAGGTCCCATACGGAGCGACATATAGATCAAGGGAGGGGCAGTGTTTGCACGTAAAGACTTAGCGTCTCAGATGATTACGCGTCATAGTCGGTCAACCCATCATGAGCAATCGTGGCGAACAGTCTATAGGGGTGGCCAAGAGGACCTAAGCGACGGAGAGGCAAACGATGAAGTGAAAGGTACCTTGAAATCAACGCCAATATCAGCTTACGCAGCGAATTCAGCTGAGACTCGCCCGACAATGAATCGATCCTGGGTACGGCGAAGGCCCGAAAGCGAACCTCCCCTACACCCTTGCCCCTCACTACAGGATGCGACGTGTGGCCACACCCTCTAAACTGGCACATTAAATTTCTCCAGAAGCTTGCGAGGGGGGATTATTGAGTAGCGTATTGTCTTGTCCAGCGGGATGAAAGGCTCCATGAGAGCGGCTGCAAAAGCGCAGCGTTGCGTGCAGGACGTGTCTTCGTCTGCAATCTTTCCTGAGAAGTTGGCATCGTGTACTCTGCAAAGCAGTTTCTATATTCTCTGAGGGATATCTGAAGCCTAGGTTGCCGTTCCTGTTGCATAATGAGGCAAAGCAGATAGATGGAGGGCATCGGCGCTCGACGAGGACGGATGTAGCACCGACGTCGGAGTTGACGTCGGACGAAATCTTGATTCGAGGCTTGAGCTTGAATGTGAGCTTCAGCTTTGCGCATCGACTTCAAGGATGTGCAGCATACGTCGCTACATGTTGAGTGTCAATGAGACAAGGAGTATTCGAAGATCCCAATTTTTTGACTCTCATACGGTATAGATCACTGCCTTCTTTTCTGTTTTCATTGTGAACCAGTTCTGTTCTCACGGGAGACCACATAGGATATCTGACCACTCTTTGAAAACCATCGAAAATCATCAAACTAGGAGATTAATGTAACGTCATTGAAGCCATTTCTACAATGCCACAGCCTAGTGTTTCGTTCCGACGGCGCTCTGCGACATCGGAGATCACAGGCCAGACACATCAGTCAAGCAGTCCAGTCATCAGCCAACGTCAAATGCGGGGAAAGGATCTGGAGATAGGCATTCCGCTTTTCTATGCCAGTGTACCTTCGGCTCAAGACGTGAATGTACGAAAGCACGTTTGTGGGATTGAAGCATATCAGCCGACCGACCGAAGAATAGATTCCGAGCATGTTCCAGTCGCTTTAGGGTGAAAATCCCGCTCTCCAAGCAGCGCCATGATGTCCTCCTGGAGAGCCTTGGACACTAAGACCGACTAATTTCACGTTGATATTGAAGCGCATCGCCCTGCAAGTAGCCCGGTACGCCTCGACCTCTCCCTTTACGGTTGACTTCAGGGTATCAAATTGGACTCAGTGGCGAAGCAAGACCAAAGATCACGTCCGGTTATCATCGGGCCAGCATTGTCCAGCAAGATAGAGACTTTCGGAGCAGCAGCGAGTAGCAAAGCGGGGCATCGACCGTCCCATTTCTGAAAATCCCTGAAACCTAGACCGCGAGGAGAAACTGGATTTCAAAAATCAAAAAGGGTTCGACATGATTGTACCCGGCTCACGGGAGATGTAGCCTGGAAAGATCACGAGGCCCTGTGATAGCATTGTGACAATATCGACCCGTGTCTCCCGGTCTATTGGAGATTCAGATCCACCATCCCGTGGGGGCTATACTCAAGCTGAGGCGTTTGGATGGCCTTGTATGATCCTTCCGGAATGGCTGGACAAATACCTTGAATATACGAAATCGGAAAATGGCGTCGGCTGGCGATCGAACTGAGGTGACGCCGTTGGATTTTAACTTCCAGGAAGGGCTTAGAGGTAAATCGAAAGAGGCGCCTGTGGAGGTCGCTGTCCGGCTCGGTTCATAAGTAATGGGCACATTGTGACCTTATCAAGTGGCCTCGTTTTTACGGACGCATGGGAAGTGAGTCGGCTCGGTCCAAGCACGGCGGGTGAAAAATTTGAGTTCAATTATCCGACCCTGCAGTCCCAAAGGGTCTCAAGATCAAGATGGCGTCAACGGTAAACAAGAGATGGTACAACTCCGGTTTGGGAAAGAGGGTAACCGCCGACACGAAGCCTCGTTTTTGGGTCTGTTGTCGCCCACGTCACTGCCTGATCCGCATATGGCAGCAGCGCCAATAGATTTGGGTCTGTCTTTGCTAGCGTGATAGCACGAGGCCTCTCATTCCAAAGGCCTTTGGCGAGCTTCAGGGGGCGCCGTTGAGCAGTTACGCGGCGCCTCTCTGGAGTTCGAGAATTGACTTGCTCCGTTCTAGCGTAAGTTCATCTGTTGTTCGAAATTCCACAACAGACCTACGTTGACCGTTATTTCTTGACGTCTCCAAGGATTGCGCAATCTGTTTTCGCTGCTTAGATCGACAGATTTGACACCTGGGGTGGCGCATTGAATGATGCTGGCGTCACGATTAGCGTGATAGCAAGATAGCGTCCAGAAAACTGTATGTCGAGCAGATGCTGATTAATAGTCCCTAGATCTTAATGAGCTCTACTTTCAAGGCGAATATTGGAATTGCACATCGCCCTATATTTTCGCTGATTTTCCGCCAGAAGCAAGCCGTGAGAATCAACTTCCTGCTATGGCTGAACCCGGAATCATTTTCTCGACAGAGCGGCGTGACGTCGATGTCGTTGAAATAATGGATTGGAACGCTTGCAGTCTGTGTCAGGGAGGACCAAGCCTACTCCAGGATTGCAAGCCGAAGATCAATCGTTGTGGATCAAGTGACTTTATCTGCGCCCATTGATAGCTCCTCGGATGTGGCACACTGCACTTATCGGCCTGGCTTAAGCTCACGAAATGAGCTCGGATAGCGACAAGGACAAGGCAGAGATTTGAGGATTCTGATTGCAAGGCGTTAAGAGCATACGGAGGTCTGACAAGCCGCCCATTGTCAGAGCAGCCCAGAAATCCAGCCTAGCTCCAGCAGCATCCTGTATTGAATCGGTCTCGTCTTCATTTCCCCAGGTGAGATTGTCGGCATTTTTCTCAACGATCAATGAATGATTGCGTCGGAAACTCGAGGTCCGCCTGGGATAACCTAGGACGTACCGTTGCCGGCTGGGGCCATAGCCATTCGAGAGTCGGACGATTACTAGTAAAGACAGTTGGTTTCTCCAAGTTCAGCAAATGATGGGCTATCTGAAGTCGAACGACCCAGAGGAAATGCCATTCGTGCTCAGTCAACGAGTCCGGGATACCTAGTAACTCGCCAAACTTGCGTGGATGGAGCGCCGGAAGCTTACGACCGAAGACCGAGACCTCCCCCTCACTTCCCTACTTTCGGCAGTGCCTTGCAGTATATCGCACTAGACCCACGCAATCTTTGTGGCTCATGACATCCATGCTGCTAGTTTTTCTCAACGTTTCCCTAGCAATTTACATCGAGGTCTTCAGAATGCTCAAAGCCGCCCATCTGATCTGTCGCCAGTATTTTCTTGCGATGCTTTGACGGTCTGAGAGTGTCAAATACAGTGTCTTACCGTCTGCATGATGTGCCATCCACCAATTGCGCATACTCTCCTGTTCCTGGAAAACTTCAGCTTCTCAGGGCGCCCCGACGCACGCCTTTTCCAGCGCTTAGACATCCATGACATGATGGCAATGATGGCATTGACGTCGAGATTTGATACCGTTCACAATCATCAGTGCTTCCAGAGAGGTCTCAACTGGAGCCCACTACAAACTGGGGAAGTCCGAAAAGCGGTGTTCCGCGAGGGGATTCGAAAATTTTCGAGCTTTCGCTGGTGCGAGAGGATCAATATACAGTCCATAACTTATACTGACACTGCTATCTTAGCAACCCATTCAAGACATCCCTATATCTTATTTTGTTGATCACTCCGGTCCGCACCCTCACTGCTTCTCTCTCTAAATCGATTTTCCGGCGAACTATCGAGGCTCGAGAACAACGAAACTCTCTCCAATCACTCTTCTGGTCAGGTTTGGAACCATCGTTCGGCCGTTCTCAGATCTGCGTATAGTACAACTCAGGACAGCGTACTACTACCCTGCCGATTTCCTAGACGCCCGTCTGGCCAGATAAAAATTTACTGCCCAAAGTGGCTACTCTTTCCTTCATGGTTTCTGGTGTATACGGTGAGGGCCAAACCTTCCTGATGGCTGAGCAAGCATCCAGCCACAAACCAGGAATCAACTCTGAGCCTACAGTAGTTGCGTTGAGGTCCTGCAGAGGCTATCCACCTTGCTGCTAATTCTGGGGTAGTTCCTCATCACGGGGAGCGGGTAATATTCTCAATGTATATTCTTTCTGAGTCTTAGCAAACACGGTGGTCTATAGCACCGTTGTATAGAGTCATCCTTGAACTAGTAGAAACCGAACTTTTCGCCACCAGGTATCGCCGGGCCGCAGAAAACAATAAGGGGTCGAGTTGCCGAATCAGCACTTTAATTGTGAGATCTGCTTAACATTCCGTCAATCTCGCGTCGGTCTGCTGGAGATTCCGAGGGATGTACAAAACAGGTCTAAGCGTAACTATACCACTGTATCGGATGGAGCAATCGCTTCCTGAGTCGATCTTCGACCTGGAACGCCTGAGGTTCTTACTAAGACCGTGGGCACCGGAGTGACGCTCGTGTGGCATAAAACCTGCAGACAATTAAACATAGTCCCACGCTCTCCTCACCGCTAACAGGCACGACCAGGGAGGATGAGTGATCAAGAAACCCAGAATATTGTGGCGGAGTATCCAGATCTGTACAACGCCACCATCTTGGAGCTACGAAAGGGGATCGATGCCGGAAAATTCAGCTCCCGAGACCTCGTTGAGGCTTATCTCGCCAGGATCGCAGAAGTAAATCAAGAACTCCATGCAGTGATCGAGACCAATCCAAAGGCACTCGAGCAAGCGTCTCTCATGGACGACGAACGAGGCAGAGCAAAGAAAGAAGGTCGCTCGGAGGAGATTGGAATTTTGCACGGAAAGTGACGCAGCGATCAGTATCAAATCATCCAGCCAGTAACGTTAGATACGTGCAGGGATTCCCATCATTGTGAAAGACAACATCGCTACTGCCGGCGACGGGATGCAGACGACCGCTGGATCTCATGCTCTCGTTGGCTCTGTCGTTCCGAGAGACGCTCATGTGGTATACCGACTACGAAAAGCAGGAGCGATAATCCTTGCGAAGGCAAATTTGGCCGAATGGAGCAATTATCGAGGGCATAAGCCTGGAATGGCGAACGGTTGGTCGGGAAGAGGGGGACAGTGTACAAACGCATACCTTCAGAACGGCGACCCTGGAGGCTCGAGCTCTGGAAGTGGAGTATGTGCCTCCATCGGTCTCGCCGCGGGAGCTTTAGGCACGGAAACCAACGGAAGCATAGTTTCTCCGTCGCAGAGATCCAATATTGTCGGGATCAAACCTACTGTAGGACTGACATCTAGAAATGGTGGTGAGTCTCATGTGGTCGAAAACGAAAAGAAACAGTATCAAGTTTGCTCACGTAGTCATACCGATCTCTGAACACGAGGACACGGTCGGGCCTATGTGTCGCTGTGTCGCAGATGCCGCAATACTCCTTCAGGCGATAGTTGGGCCAGACGAGAGAGACCCATACACGGCAGACCAGCCGGTGCCACCGCCTGATTATACGGAAGCATTACAGCCGGAAGGACTTCGAGGTGTCCGGATAGGTGTTCCTAGGAAAGCTTTCGCGGGAGAGGCTTGGTTGAAAGAATGGCCCGATATATTGCCAGCTTTTGAGCAAGCTTTGAATATTTTGCGAG
Source organism: Sistotremastrum niveocremeum HHB9708 (assembly GCA_001630475.1). NCBI lineage: Eukaryota > Fungi > Basidiomycota > Agaricomycetes > Sistotremastrales > Sistotremastraceae > Sertulicium > Sertulicium niveocremeum. Next base: position 123,344 of record KV419394.1, read on the forward strand.
AGCTGGGGGCTGAAGTTGTGGATCCCGTAGACTACGAGATAACGGCTGACGTCCGTAAAAGAACTCACGAAACGGTGGTCATGGCGGTGGAGATGAAGGTTGGTGTTTTGTTTCAAAAGAGTTCATGCCGATCTGAGAATGGACTCTAGGATGGCGTCAATCGTTATCTTAGTGAATTGGTGGAGGTACCAACAGGTGTTCGAACATTGGCAGATGTCTTGGCATTTAACGACGCTCATCCGGAATTGGAGAAGCCACCTGGATATCATGATCAATCAAGGCAAGTGACATCGAATATAGTGCTTGCCTTTCCATGAGCTGGTTCCAGGATGCAAGAAGCGGAAAATACTCAAGGCTTTGACGAAAAATATCTCGACGCTCTCCAGCACTGCAAGGAACTCAGCGCTCACTCTCTCATTCTGAAATCTCTCAAGACTGACAACCTTCGTGCATTGGTTTACCCGAGCAACAGTACGTCTCCGCTGTGGCACTGATCCTTAGTGACTCAACTTTGCCAGGCTCTGCGATCATTTATTCCGCTGCTCTCGCTGGATTTCCTCACATCACCGGTAAGCCCTATTGACCATGAAGGATAGTATGAACTGAAGAGAAGGACTCACAATTATATACCCTCTAGTCCCCCTTGGATTCATGTCTGATGACACGCCCGACCTTCCAAGCCAGCATCCTAAATTGACCGGTCCAGGATTACCTTTCGGTATCGGATTCACAGGAAAGGCATATTCTGAATATGAATTAATCAGTTATGCTTATGCGTTCGAGCAAGCAACTAACCATCGCTCGAGAAGAAAACCATACGCTGCAGCTACGCCGCAGACGCAGTTGAACCACGTGCGGAAAGATGGAAACGCCTTGCATTGAAGATGCGAGGCCTCAAATACACGACAGAGTGGTCCGGTTGATGGATTGAATGGCAGGGTGGCATTAGAAAAGATACGATATTCAATAGTTGGAATCGGAGTCTGGGGACTTTTTCCGTTGTTCGGAAGGCGGCGGAATCTTCCTTCCACTCAACTTCGTCCATCCTATCTCCTGTATCGACAGCTCATGCAACTTAAACCCTCCGTCGACACTTAGGAAAAAGGCATCATGACCGTATCTGAGTATGTCATGACTCGTAAATCGGGTAAACTGAGCTTCATTTTAGCAATAAATTCAAATATGGTATCAACTGACCATAGGGATAAGCCACTGTAAATATCCGTGATTTCCCTTCTCGAATGAACAGGCTTGACCCAGGCATATTAAAAAGAAAAAAATTATCGGTAATCCAATCGTCGAGAGATCATGCTGATACAGTGATCAGATGCGTGGACAAAGAAATTCTGAGGGGAAGAGCCACACCTCTCAAACATAGAGATCGCTGGGAATATTCATCCGATTTTGACGAACCTAAACCCCGATTGCATTAGAAATCGATGGTTGGGTTTTGGTAAACTTACTGTTCAGGCATTTCTGTTGATTGATAGACCCCCTGCAATTATTCCACCCGAATTCCTGGTCATCTGATAAGCAGATCGAAGGAAAAGTCAATCTTAGGCTGTCCCTTCCCCACTAGCAGCAGGTCTCGTCACGGTCGCAGGTTTAACTCAGGGCAAGAAAGTCATGGGCCAACCGATTCTGAACAAGAGATGATATTCCGGCATGATACTATGGAGTATCTCCAGAATAGTATTGTTGTGCACTGTACGCTGTGCTTGAGCCACATTTTACACCGGATTGTGTCCGCTGAACGATCAGTGACGGACCCAGCGGAGGCCTATGGTAAGCGAACGACACTGTTGAGACTTCGGCGAGCTTCCAGAGTCCCTTGAGTTGCATCAGCGGCTGTAGACGAATATTCATTGCAAAATCTCTCGAGGAACAGTGGCAATCGAGAGCAAAGAGGGACGGATTGAAACAGGAAATGTTTTCTCACGAATGCCCATGATCACTCTGTTCTCCACGTGGGCCCCATTATATTCCATTCCGCCACTGTTCATAAAGGTCAGTGAATGTTTTCCGCTCCCAAAATATATTGATGTTGATCTCGGAGAAAAATCAAATATACAAAGTGGGTACTAGGCATTTTGTACCGGGTTCTGCTCCTTCACCGAATCGCCTCTCCGAGTTAAACTTGTCTATTCGTCAAGCTTCGAGATGTGAGTCACACTTGGTGAGGGGATCGTGACAGCGCTGCTTCTTCATCACCCTGAGCTGCATGGACAGAAAACTATTGCGGAAGCCACGGGACGGCTCGTGTTGCGCAGCGATGGGAGCAGATTACTGATCTATGTTGGATGGAATATATCGACACCGGCGGTACCTCTGTCAGGGTCATTTTTACGCCACATTTCCGCAATGAAGAGCAGAACAGCTTGCTCAATTAGCCAAGCTCGAGCTCACATCAGACACACCTCGACATTCCCTTTGAAATGCAGCTTACGCTTGAGGAGCATCACATGCCTGATCTTGTTGCTCCTTAGGGATGAGCCCTGATGAATCCGGCAGGTGTCGCCGATCAAGAGGATTGCGTCTCCCCAAACCTTGAATTTCCCTTTCTCACTCGGCTTAATACGTCTTGAGGGCTCTTTCCCAAAAGAAATCCGCTTTCTTCGCGTTTTCGCGCAAGCCGAAAGAACCGATGATCGGGTAGGATTCCCACTTCCAGTCGCGCGGTGTTGCTGAGTTACAAATTTATTACTGAAATCCAAAATTCGAATATGGCTTTCAAATATAACTCCTTCTCTAATGACGTTAACGCACGTCCTGCGACGGCCACTCACAACTTCTTGTCCTGTACATTCAGTGGTGTCACACAGCTCCCTTGAACCCCTCTTCTCTTTCACAAGACATCGTACTCAGTGCCTTGACTTCTCCCAAACAAGGTTCCCCATAGCCCACTGTTAGAGACTCGAGACTTGGACTATCATCTGACGCCAAGCTTCAGCATGAACAGGTTCATCACTAATCCTGAGCTTGGTTCCCTCGGTTACGGTGCAGAGATGAGCGATGAAGAATGGGATGAATGGCTCGCCAGACTTGCGGCAGCCTTACAGGTATGGATATCTTATGGTGGGTCACGAAAGAGATTTGATGTTGGATACAGGAGCCTGAGCCTGAGCCTGAGACCAGATCCGGACCAGAGACGAATATTGGTCCTCAAAATCCTCCCCACCCAGCGGACCATTTGGTAAGTATTCAGACCTATCTTGGTTGCAGTTCACTGCTCAACCATCAAGCTCGTAGGAGAACGTCGCCCATGTTCAGCACTTCAATGAAGAGCTGACTTTGGCTCCGATTCTGCCTCCAGGTACTGGACCATCCACTCATCAAGAACAGTTGCCTCCAATCGCCCCCCTCCTTCAAGCCACGCAGCCGCCGGAAAGATCTGGAGAACCTTCTGCCCTCAGTCTCGGTGTTCATCTCGAGGCAGAGCACGGATCGAACTCAGTTGGAAGTTTAAATGAGGACCTGGCAGACCGCGATGGGGTTTGGGAGCCAAGCTTCTCGTCCAAAAACGCTCCTCGTTTGAAGTGACCCTAGAGATTACATCGTATTTCATTCAGATACTGTATCTATACATTCGTTGCACGTCTAGGCTCCCATCTTGTAGTCGATTTGTTTACTCTCATTACCAGAATACACAGGAGATTCCTCATCGGCAGATCGACGAATGAACTTGGGTATGGCCGTGTAAGATTAAATCCAATTGCTCAAGTTTGTCATGGAGCTGACGGTTCGCATCAATCAGCGTTTATCTGGAAAACCACGAGCCGGGGAAATCAAGTTTCTTGCGCCGACGCTGCCGAAAGCAGATGAAAGAATTGATGAATTTTAGACTGTCTCGTGGGATACGCAAACAACGAAGGCAGTTCCGCCCGAACCAAGGTGTTGGATATAAGGTTTACTATGCTAGACTTCTTAGACGCCGTTTCAGCGCCCAGGCGCATGATGGAGCACAAATAGCTCACTTTCTTTCGGGCAAATACGACGTGCGTGGGTTTGTATGAAAGTAACCCCGGAATAAGCGACGGATCCAGGCGTTTTCGAATCGCGATTTATCCGTTATTGGAACTTCATGAGACGCATGGATTATCAACGTGCCGCTAGCCAAAATTACATTGCTGTCACTAACGAACAGAAAGGCGAGAGAAATATGTCGGGGCGAGTGATGTTTGTACATTCGAGCGATCGAGCGCTTGACCAGAGAATGGAAGTCCACTCTGGCGAGGGTAATGATTTTCTCGGCGGAGAGCTTTGACAAGGGTTCGATCTCGACTCCAGCCATCTGGACGGTTTTGGAGTGAAGTAAGACGTGATGGCCATCGGCATGAAAATCAGGGACAAGTCGAGGAGCCTCGGTGAAAGGGGAATTCAAGGGAGGGGCCCTAATACGGCGTGCGAGATCCTGAACACGGAGCATAGAAATAAGGGACCACCAGGGGCGCCAGCATACCACAAAGGAAAGTGGTGGAATGGAATGGAACAGCGCCGCTGGTCGTTGCAACCTCCTGAGGTTTGACACCTTTGACTACATGCGTTAAGACCCTATGGCTTCCCGCATTTCATGATTGCTCCTCAGTGTAGCCGCACGAGAGAATGAAGGCCGCAGCGATCTAATATTGAGGGTCCCCAACGATGCATATTGCGGTAGCACTACGAATGCTGGATGGTGCGATCTTGTCAATCTTCAAGATTTCGGGGACGGAAGAAATTTGATTGAATTGTTACTTTAACAAAGTGACATTGAACCAGGAAGAATTTAAGCCAATTGTGTCAAGAAGGTTGCTTCTTCAAAGGGCTCGAAGGAAGACAATACAGACTGGAACGCAGAGTGGATGAAGAGCGCAGCGCCGGGGGATCGATGCTATAGGTCTAGATGCGTCCCGTAGACTTTGGAGAGAGCAAGAGCAAGAGAATAGGAGTGACATTGCTGATGCTAGAGTGTAGACGGATTTTATTAGGTCCTGGGCGATCCACATTACTCCTCACTCACCGATTTTTATAACCTTCCCCGTAACATCGTTGGACACGTCTGTGCTCTCACTCAATTCATAGAGCATCCACGACCTATTTTCTGAGGCTCGAAGTTGGCGCAGAACGTCATCGGACTCACCGTTAATGAATGCTCATCCCAGCCGCCAGCCAAGTCAGGGCGATTTTATTGTCATTACAAGAACCTGATGAGGAGATATTCAAATCTCTGATAGACAGTGGGCGCATCCATCAGCAGAACTGGGACGAGGAGGTTTCTGTGCTGGAGGTGCTGTGAAAATTGAGCAGACGGCGGAGTTTGCAGCGGCAGTCGAGAGCACTCCTCGGTCTGACTCCTCCTCGCAGCGACGATGCATACACTCTCGCGAAGCAACGTCTTAGCAAGCTTTGCAATATCAAGCATCCATTGAATTCTCTAGTAACACTGAAGACTGTTCCAAACCTCCGAACACAATATGTGCTATAAGTTGAGCTACGCGCCGCAACCAAGGACTCGTCATCTTCCACTCCGTGAAGCGGGACGGTGTGTTGGATCATGGTAAGCCCACAAATTCCCACAACCATGACTTTGAATCACTAACGTCATCCCAGAGAAGATCAGTATGCGAGGGCGGAGCCGGAGTGTGCGAGGTATGAGAGTTCGAATAACACCTGCCCTGCCCAAACATGCTGATCTCCTTTGGACGACTTCTGGATTCACTCGTGGAAGAACTCAAGGGATCGGAAGGCATGGAGACAATTGAAAGAATGACATGTAAGCCTTGAACGCTCTGCCCTCTTGTCGTATGTTTTTTGCAGAGGATCTGATGCTGTGTTTCATCAGACCCATGCTAGTGTTCTTGCCTTTATGAAGCCTGCGAATCAATGGACACTCTTAGTAAAGCTAGGTCTCTGTCTCTGATTGCAAAAAAAAATTCTCCGTCAGCCTCCTCATTTTATAGTCAAGGAAAAGCGTACTGATGCGAGGCCCTCATTTTACGACTGCCAATTAGTCGAAGAGAGATGTTAGCAGCAATACAATCATGGAAGGTCGGCGATTTTTCTCCTAGTAAGTGCAACTTCACAGTCAAGAATCCGACACAACTACTCACAGACTCACAGCTCCTACGAATGAATTAGTGACTTGAATATAAAGCGAACTGCATGAAAAGGCTTCGAGCAGCATATACGACATGGGGAACGTCCAATAGCCTTCAAAACTCGAAGATTCACGGTAATCCAATTTCAAAGCCGTTGTTTCGATTATTCCTGAACTTCCCCACTGGTACGTGCCCGGTCCCAGCAAATGTGGGATTCCAATTCTGAGAGGTGTTGCGTTGATCGTCTGTGGTCTCTGAGACGTACCTCATGTCCTTATGGCAGCCTTGGCTCACAATCGTCCCGCAAAAATCGTTGATCAATTGCTTCGTCAACTGCTCTCCTGTGGCGTCATCCCTTCCCGACGAACCCTTCTCTTCATCTCCCGAGCCCAGTCGTATCCAGGTTTGCTAGCTTTTACAGGCCTTCGAGGGAGTACCAGCGTTGGAATATTCCCATGGGCTAATGGTGAGGAAGCCTTGTTGCAAGATCTATGTCGCCAGCAACAGATGCGACAAAGGGTCATGTGGCTCGAGCTCAACTATCAAAACTCGTGTCCTGGGTCCTTGCCTGATGACGGGACTGTGCCACTGGCTTCCCGTCGATGACGATGAAGATGAGGTGGCTTGGTCGATTTTTGTCTTCCAAGGCGGAATATACCGCTGTTTTTATTCCGGTTGCCGCGCGCCCCAGATATTGTCTGTCGTGTCACATGACCTTGTTCGTGTTTGTTGTCTTGCTGCAGACTCTACAGCCCTCGTTCCTGTCCTGGCTTTCTGGCTCTCGTGCTTATTATCTCTGGCTGTCTTCGTCGCTGCTGCGGGAAACTGCGAAACACTTGCTACACCGTCCATCTCGTATGCCTACTGAAGCTAATGATTCACCATTCCCGACGATTGCCTTTACGCTACTCGCCATCTACAGAGACCGTCACTCCTCATCTCAAAGGTCGATTAGTGTCTTCGTTGAAGCGAGTGCATGCTGTATCCTCAGCGTTTTCTGTACATTCTGTTGATCAGCGTTGTCCTGTCCTCCTTTTCTCTACCACACCATCGCCTCACGACGTTCCTGGAAGCGCTAAGCTACTCCTACAAATCAGTTATCATATTAATTAATGGGCCTTGATGGTTCTGAGAATAGAGCTCGCGTCCCAGTGTTTCGAACTAAAGAATGACTCATTCCAGCGTACTGCTCCAATGTTACTCCTTCCTTGACGAGCCAAGTACTGTTACCTTACACGTATGCCAGCCGTGGGTGCTGCATTTCGACTTCAGGGTCGAGGAACCTTTCTCAATGTGGAGCGGCAGCCACGTCAGATCGGAATCGATGAGATCTCAACAAGGGTTCACATTAATCCATTTCGGAGAATCGAAAAGCGACAATGGATCTGTCGAAGGACTGCCGAATGGCACTGTTTCCCGGTCCTCGAACGCCCACGCAGGGTCATGAAACGAAATGGAAGCCTATCTGACAGTTCCCTTTGAGGTGACGCAAGTCATGAGACTGATGCTGGGGTAACGGAAGTATTTCCGTGTCTTTCTTTGACCACACTGGTCCAACAGATTACCACATCATTGCAATCGATCGATTTTGTTCCTCTCAAGCCAGCGGGGATTGCCTGTAAATGTTCGATGGATCTTTCAGACACAGTACGGCAATAGCATGGTTTGTTTCCGCTCAGGGACAGGAGGTCGCGGTTTTCTATAAAGTCCCTCCCTTCGACCGACTTTTCAACACCCCACCATCTTCGATACAATGGTTCACTTTCCAAGGCCCTTCACCCGTGGGGGCTATGACTTTTCGCGCTTCCACTTCCGTCTTGACGACGCACCCCATCCCAACGATCCCGCTGAACTTCTTCCTGGCGATCAGTGGGAAGTCGATGAGGTATGTTCTGCCAGACCATCAGCCCACAGCCGCTCGAACTCATCTATGGCTGAAGGTCATGACCATTGAAACCCGCGACGGCGCGGAACTCTCTCCTCTCGACAATCCCAAAAGTGCCTTCAAGGGACTTTTTGCTACGCATTCGAACTTGCAGGCTGCAAATTTTGGCGACACGTTCCCGGTATTCATGCCGGAAGACCAGATGATGTCTTTCATCATCTTTGTTCTATACCACCATAATCGGGGTGATCTCATCTTACACCCGCGCTTCTGGGACTATATGCTCGCAGAGCAGATTTATGAAGACTTCGGTAATGCGGCCAGGGTGACCTTTACGGTTATTTTTGTTTTTGTGAGTGTCCATTGGTTCTGATTTATATTTCTTCTGAATAATAAATCTGCTCATCCAGGAGGGTCGTAGGCTTGCCAGGATCCGTGTCATCAGGAATACACGTATTGACGCAAATCTATTCTGGTTGGATACGGCCCCTGACTATTAGCTCTCGGGAAATGAAGTCAGAGATTTCGACATCGCTATTGGTTTTCAGAGCTTTCGTCTTGGTAAGTCTATGCATGCCTAGCTGCCCTTCATATTGCTGATCGATCTCTGTGCACTAGCGTTGCTGTACCCACTGTCCTTTTTTGATATGCTGCTGTTTCTTCTGTCCGCGCCTTGAGTTCACCTCAGTTGAGTTGTTGTTAAATAAGATAAAAAAATTATGTAGTCGAATGTTCTGATATAAATTTTTGTTGTGATTTACTACTGTCTGACTATACGATACGTGAAAAAGGCGACAGTAGGACGAAGAACTTGATTGAAATCCTTAGAAGAGTCACCGTGACCTCGGAGCCGGACGAGACTGGGTCGGTTTTCACCGCGAGATTGAGCAACTTTCCGATGAAAATCTTCTATCATGGACTTTTCGAAGGACTGATCCGCACCCCGGTTCGATCCATGCAGATGCACAAGTTTCACGTAAACAAGCGAGTGGGGGGATGAAGAAACCTGGGGGGTAGATAATCAAGCCCCTGGCGCCCGTGGCCACGGTACCATGAGATTCTTCAGAGTTCCAGAGCTGCCAAAACCACTTTAGCCTGAATCCTAACACAACGATATAGGGTGGGCAACGCTTCTCAAGGCACACTTAACGCACGCTGACTCGGCCCTCTTCGACCAGCTTGGCCAACGCAGAGACAACCGGTCGGTCATCTCGGGTGGAATCCCACTGGTGCAGAACCATGCTTCTAACATGAGGCGTTATCAAAAAAGTAGAGGGAGCTCGGTTGGTTCCGTTCTAAATCACTAAGCTGCGTGGCCACGTCTATCGTTCGTCAAACTTTACGCGAGGGCGCGGATGGGAAGGTAAGGGTCGCTGAGAAGGGCGAGGAATAAGCCGAGATGGGTCGTCGCCCGGAATGATACGACGCTGGGATGAGTAAACGAGAACCTCAGGCGCCGGTACGCAGGTTTCTGGATCTGGATCTGAGATCTGAGGACTTGCCCGGACCACGTGCCGATGGTGTAACAAGCCGCAGCCGACCCGAGGTCCGCTTTATGGAAAATCTCCCACGTCATGTATGCCGGGATACTCGGGCTCATCTTCCGTGAGTCTGAGCCTGAGTATCCCGGCACAGACGAATATTCACGATCGCGATCCGAAAACAGAAACATGTTGACACGCTCACTGATCAAGAAAGGTCCCTTTGTTCAACAGCTCTCGAACCCCCTACTTCGACGTGGATATTACTCTCAACAGATTTCTGGGCCAGAACTGAAGCTAAAATCGTTTTGAGGGTAAAGCCGTCTGGAGTGAGTTCCTTCATGAACAAGCAGTAGACCATCCTGGTAGTTCGAGAGATCGAAAACAACTGACCCATTTACTTGAACTGAATTTCAGCTGTCCTAGAGGCCTTACTTCTTCGGGCTGAACCTCACATGCTCGCAGCCTCTGAGAGTGCTTCGAAAAAGTTGTTTTTTGCTGAATGGACGAACGATTTACCTGAAGCCAGTCCCAGGCGATCATGCAGATTCCAACTCACCCTATGCTTATTTGATGTGTTCCAGTGGAATTATACCGTCAATTTCAACCATGAAATTGGAGGGAAACGCTCTTCCTGTCAGGTCTCCCCGTCAGTCAACTCGAGCTTCTTGTCAGTACTGTTGCTCATCGACTCACGCAATGGACTCACGAGGATATTTTGCCGTCTGCATAATCCGCGTGCTTCATCGTTTCCTATGAGCTATCGAGGCGTGGTCAGCTCGTGACTTCATTTTCCGTCCTCTGCATCAACGGTCAGGAAATTGAGGTCTTTCAAAGGGCTCAGAGAAGGACAGACCTCAATGGTTGGGATTGACGAAAGTATTTCTCGTCCTATACTGCGCGTACAACAAACGCATGAAGACTAGATCAGTGCTGAGGTACCCTATGCACGCGTAAAATGTACGCCGAGGTGATGATCGGCGTCATCCACCATGGTACTTCACAGTACTGTCAACCATAAGTACCATGGATATGGCCGTGGATTTGATTTCTCCAAACCTACAGCATGACCGCGATGTGGGGAGGCGATGCAAACACGATGGGGTTATTTGCCTTCGCTTCCATAACGGGCCGAACAATATGAGTGCAGGCGCTTGAGTTTGTGTTCAGCGCTTTCATTCTTCAATTTTTTGGACGCTGCAGTGTTCATGATCTTTTTGGACGCACTGGGTCTGACCTAGAATCGTCGAATCTGACATGAAAATGGCAGAGGCATGGTCGACTGTCTAAAAGTTTTCACAATTTTAGAGATGCCGGTGATGAGCCTCGAGTTGTGGAGACTCCCACACAAGCCACTCCACATCATACTGGCACCATCGGATAATGTCCGGTCTCCTAAGGGCACATAGGATTTCCAGTCTAGGATGTCACCAATTCCGCTTTTGCGAATGTACGCCCAAAACGGCGTCCACGATTTCAGGCAACAGACCACGCATTAGCCGACGCAAATAACGTAAACGCATGCAGCTCTTTTACGACTCGACGGCGTCCTGTTAGCAGCGACGAGCCTTGTTACTGGGAGACAAACTCTGTGGTCATAAATCCACTCTTCGTCCTTCGTGCTAGCCCAGGCAGGCCATCGTTTCAACGAGACATATAACACCGTCAACATAATATGGGCATAGGTGAAACACGCCCGAGGATCTCGGCAAGCCTCTCGGATTGATGGATAGTTTTGGAAAGTGGGCCATAGCGCCGGTAAGTTGAAATGAAAACGTTGACTGCTTGAAACCAGCTGAAAGTTGACTTGCTTATGCAGAGTCTCTCAAAGATTGACATTTCCCTTTTCCTACGGTCTCGGGTTGAATGCTGGGGACCATCGATCCATTGCATTGGATTTCAAGACTGCAATGAACTCCTTCCATGATTATGACGGATGACTGCATGACAAGAATCTGGACCATCTGTGACACGCCCTTCATCGACGATCACTGGCAGATATCGTCTGTTCCGTTCTAACACACTCTCCCCCTCAAACCCTCATGCAATATGCTGAGTCTTTCTACCTCCAGGATTCTCCGTCATATGCGTTCCTGGTCCACAGCCTGAGTGATGGTGATGGCAGATCACCATATTCTGAGTTTCTGCAATATTTTGTCGGCTTCGGTGAACGCTCATTTTAACTAGCCAATTATGGCATCTGTTAGTGCTGCTATTAGGCTTGATTCCGTGTACAAGAGGGGTCGAACTTTGGAGCAGTTGAAGCAAGGGTTGAAGGCAGGAAATGAGTTCGACAAATAATTCCGCTCGGCCCGGCTTTATTACCGGTGCCGACCCCTGTCCTTTCCTCATCTATTATTCCAGTCCTCTGGCATGAATTGCGTATATCTTGTCTTATTTCTCATGAACGACTCGGGCATCTTCCGCCTCACTTTCCGGTACCATCACTAAGCATGTCTACAAACACTACTCCTCTACCAGCTCCAACTGCAAACCAGGCGTATTTCGATGTATCTGCCTTGGAAGCAGGTCACATCCAACTTTCGGCCAAGATGTACGTCACTGGAGCAGGCGACGACGAGAAAGATTTAGCTCCTTCCTTGTCTTTCTTGTTGAGGCATTCGAACGCAAAGGCTCGCGTCGTATTTGATCTCGGGCTTCGCAAAGACATTGAAGCTTACGGCCCTGGAGTCGCAGAGATAATCAAGAAGTGGTTCCCTGTTGATATTCCTCAAGACGTTGCGGAATCGTTGCGAAAAGGAGGGCTCAACCCCAGTGAGATCGACTACGTGATTCTCTCTCATGTCCACTGGTACTATTCTAGCGTAAAGGAATTGGAATTGATGCACTGATACATTCATATTCAGGGATCATGTTGGCGACCACAGTCCATTCACGAAAGCTCAATTTATTCTCGGAGAGGGAGGAAAGCAACACGTCGAAAATGGGTATCCCAAGAACCCAGAAGCCCGTTATCTCCAATCAACGGCCCCAGAAGGTCGTACGACATGGGTGACCTATGAGTCGTGGAAGCCCATCGGTCCTTTCGAAAAGGGTCACGACTTCTTTGGAGACGGAAGCCTCTACTTGATTGACGCGTTCGGTCACCTTCACGGCCACATCAATGTTCTCGTTCGCACCAACGCAACGGGAGACTGGCTGTATTTGGCCGGGGATAGCTGCCATCATGCTAAATTGTTGACTGGAGAAGGAGAGATAGCAGAGCTTCATGATCATGCAACGGGGGAGCGGATGTGTGCGCATGTGGACAAGGCGAAGGCTGAAGATCATCTTCGGCGTATTCGTGAAGCTGGTGCTTTGGGAGTCCGTGTTTTGTTGGCTCATGATGTCCAGTGGTGGCAGCGGAACAAAGGTGGTGATGCTTACTGGCCTGGAAAGCTAGCCTCTGAAGGACCCTTGTAATCAATCAATCAAAATGTATTTGTATCCATCAACGAAGGCTGTGGTACACCATGTCGTTAAAGCGACGATGCATTTGTCTGGATTCATGGCTTTTCATTTCCCTGCGCAGACAAGAGTTGATCGTAATGGAGTACAGCACCGAGCAAAGTTTGCGCCCCAGCTTGGCTGATAGGTCATTTCAGCATGCGACTGCGCAAATGTCAAAGAGGTTACGTACATATCTTCTGAGGTCGAATATTCGGCAGGATTGTGTGATATTCCCCCCTGGAATGGATTAGAACGTTGCGGTGTAGAAGGTTGTGAGGAGGAGACTCACTTTGCATCTGATAAAGATCATGGCAGTTGGGCACCTACGCGCTGTATAGACACTGAATCTTGTTCAGCAGCATTCCGAGATCGCATCGCTGTGACTCACGAATCATGACCTGCGCCGCTCTGGATTTCGACAAAAGCAAACCCAGAATCTTTAGCCGATTTCCTCACAGCGTCAACGGCAATCCTATCAAAGACGGTCCGAGGGCTGTTCCAGAATTTATCCCACTTCTCCACTTTGACACCCTCCTGAGAAGCAACATGCCGAAGTTCACGTTCCAGCTCCTCGTCAAGGAATGCGAGGCGCTCATCACTTGGTGCACGAGCATCGATATTGAACTGGACTCGTCCGGCGAGAGTGTTGATTGCTTGAGGGGTAGAGTTGATGACTGCAACGCTAGCCAGAGCTCCTGGGACAGAGTGCGCGACCTCATTGACCTTCACGATCATCTTAGCGGCGCAGAGCAACGTGTCCGCTCGAGAATTCATTGGTGTAGTTCCGCAATGTTGCTCTCGACCTCGTAACTCGATAGAGTACCAATTTATGGCTGATGATTCGAGGGTGAACAGACGGAAGAATGTTTGGAGAGGAAAAATATACCTTGAACGCCAGTTACCACCCCAACGGAGAGGTCCGTTTGCTCCAATATGGGTCCTTGCTCGATATGAACCTCAAAATGAGCGCTGAGCGAGTTCTTCTGATAATCGCATGGCGCATCTCCCAGGAAATCAATTCTCTGGAGCTCTTCCTTGAGTCCAACCCCATTCAGATCCTTGCGTTCGTGTCTGTGGAGCTATTAGAAAGAATTGAAGCAGGCAGTTGAACCCTGAAACTCACGCCCAGCCCAACTCGAAAGCACCGGCCCAAACTCCAGAGGAGAGCATGGCTGGAGGGAAGCGAGCCCCTTCTTCGTTCGTCCAGTTGATTGCGGCGATCGGGGCATAGGTCGTGATATTGTTTTCGTGCAGGACCTTCAGGACTTCGATAGCGGAGTTCACGCCCACAATGCCGTCGTATTTGCCTCCAGCAGGTTGCGTATCTGCGAACCAAAGTTTCTTGATCACTTCTCGGTGGGCGATTGATAGTATGTATGACTGACCTAGGTGACTGCCCATTCCAATAGGCGGAATGTCGTTATTTCTCCCTGGACGGATGGCAAAAATGTTTCCCATTTGATCAACCTATAAGAAAGCAACATCATGAGAACGTTCAATCGTAGGGTATTCAAAGAATCGCGTACGATGTGCTTGCACCCATATCTCTTAGTCTCTTCAATAAACCAAAGTCGCACTTGTTTATCATCGTCATTCAAGGATAAACGATCTAATGCATGTCAATAATGACGAGTAGGATCTTTAAGAATAGGAATACTTGCTCATTCCGCCGTCTGGAGTTCTGGTGCAAAATCGTCCAGCATCGGATAATAACCAGGCGTTCAAGTCCACTCACGAGCCCCATTGACAAGATTCCAAGAGGGTGGCATGAAGCCTCTGGCCATTCACAGTATAGGTATTCATATCGAATTTCTTGATGGATGCGATGAGGTGTGTTTGAAAGCGGGACGGAATGCTATTCGAACCATATCGTGGGGAAGATAACGCTCAAAGAAAGGTCGAGCATGATTCTTGCGATCATCCGAAGACAAGCAGCGTCAAATAATGCTTTCCGCCTACCAAAAAGTACGTCTCTCGACTTCGGTATGTGAAGCATCCTTTAGACCTTACAATGCCATGCTGTGACTAATTTACCTCGATAGAAAGGCCCTAACTTCGATTTGGAGTGACTGGCATGCAAATGTCACGGGTTTTGGGCAAGCTGGCTTCCATGCAGTCGCGGTCGGTTCTTCAAGGCGGGAAAATTAGAAGTGGATTGGCTAGGCGGTCTCTAAGCACGGATCAGACTACACAACGTCACCCGCGCACGATATTCTCAGGAATACAGCCTTCAGGAATACCCCATGTGCGTCGTCGATCCAAGTCTCGCATCCGCGAGTTGTTTATCTACTTTACAGCTAGGCAACTATCTGGGAGCTCTGTCTCATTGGGTAGAACTTCAGAAGACCGCTGTGCCTGGAGACCGCCTCTTCTTCTCGGTCGTGGATTTGCATGCTCTGACCGTGCAACGGAAGAAGGATGCGCCCTCCGTCAAAGACGATGCCGAAACCATGACTGCTGCACTTTTGGCCATTGGATTGGATCCATCGCGGTGTACAATTTTCTGCCAAAGTCATGTGGGTAACATTCGACGATCTCGGACCGACTGTCGCTGATACGTTTTTGCCTTGAGTAGGTTGCCGAACACCTTCATCTTGCATGGCTATTGTCGTGTATAACATCAATGGGAAGACTCAACCGGATGACTACCTGGAAGGTGATTATCCTTGATCCTTCTCTGCGGTCGTCTGTCTGACAGGCCATCCAGGGAAAGCTCGTGGATGCTAGAAACGCAAACAGTGAAGCCGAGATAGATGAGTCTCATTTGAATGTTGGACTCTTCACATATCCTGTTCTGCAAGCTGCCGATATCCTTCTCTATCGGTAGATTTTCCTCCTTTCTTCTACCTCATTGAACTAATATTGTGCGTAGGGCCACACACGTTCCCGTTGGCGAGGACCAGCGACAGCATATTGAACTCTGCCGGGATATCGCCCAAATCCTGAACGCCAGGCTTCAAGAGAGTCTGCGACCTGATGACTATGAGCGTTCTGCGTTCAGATCTCCCGAGCTCCTGATAAGTACGTTCTCATAATCTTCCGCATTACGCCCCTAGATTCTCAACTCAAATGTAATTGCAGCCTCATATAAAAGGATATTATCTCTTCGTGATCCCAATCAGAAGATGTCAAAGTCTTCTCCAGATCTCAAATCCCGGATTCTCTTGACTGACTCGACGGACGTAATATATCAAAAAATTCGTGGCGCAGTCACAGACTCGCAGCGTGAAATAACATTCAGTCCCGAGGCACGACCTGGCGTGTCAAATTTACTGACGATATTAGCCGGATGTACTGGCGAGAACGTCTTCGAGCTCGCAGAAAAGTTCGGGAACGCTGGGCATGGCGAATTGAAGAAGACAGTCATGGAAGCGGTGGAAGAAACGATGAAGGGACCTCGTTCAGAATATCTGCGTCTGCTCAAGGACCGCACTTATATCCAGCAAGTCCTGCGAGATGGTGCTCGAGAAGCTAGAAAAACGGCCCAGCAGACCATGCGAGAGATAACTGATACGCTTCAAATCTGATAGCTCTCTTAGACTATAGCATTTATTTATTTTATCTTATCCCCGATCAATGAACCAATGGCTTGGAATCCGATCTTCGCTGTCAGCTACGAGGGCAAAATGAGCCGGAATTCCGAAGTCCGAATGCCGATGGACCTGAAGAAAAATTATCGCCAATTATCGCAAATACCCTCACTCCAGCTCTCCACTCTCCTGACATGCATCGCAACGGAATAAAGCTGCTAACAGGTGCACATCGACCCCAAAGTAACCTCATAGCTTCTCACTAATCATCGTTCCAGGCAATAGTCATCTGGAGCTCGCTCAGTCTGTTGCGGAGCGGTGAGCATACCGTCTACCGCACAATGTGAACTCTGTGCCTAGGGCCGAGCTTGCGTTCTCCGTCAGGCTCAATATTCCGCTCACTCCTTGCGTTGTCAAGAAGTTCTCCAACGGCGAGATCAACGTCAAAATTACCGAATCAATTCGAGAAGAAGACGTATTCATCATCCAGTCGGGGTGTAGCGATGTGAACGACAACCTCATGGAACTTTTGATCCTCGTATCAGCCTGCAAGACGGCTTCAGCACGGAGAATAACAGCCATCATCCCATGTTATCCTTACGCCCGACAAGACAAGAAGGATTCATCGAGAGCTCCTATCGCTGCCAAGCTGTGCGCTAATATGTTAGCTGTAGCTGGATGCGACCACGTTATCACGATCGACCTTCACGCTAGTCAAATCCAAGGATTCTTTGATTTCCCCGTCGACAATCTGTATTCGGAACCCCTGATGATCGGATACATCAAGCAAAGTATTCCAAACTGGCAGGAGTCGATCGTGGTCAGTCCTGATGCTGGAGGAGCAAAGCGGTCGGTACATTATCCGCGGACTCATAGCGCATACTGATGATATTCTACGACAGTGTGACTGCAATTGCAGACAAATTGGGGGTGGACTTCGCTCTGATTCATCGCCAAAGGAATGGACATTCTGCAACGGCTTCGGAGAAGATGGAACTTCTTGTGGGTGATGTTCGAGGAAAGGTACGTATCTTTCTTTTTGCCTCCGAATGTCTTCATCAATCTTCTTCAGACCGCTATCTTGGTTGACGACATGATCGATACTGGCAAGACTCTGACCCTCGCAACGAAATCACTAAAGGAGAATGGCGCTGCAAAAGTCTATGTTCTTGTCTCCCATGGTCTGTTCTCCTTTTCGCACATGCTTCATTGTTTTGACACGACATTCCTAGCCCTCTTCGGAGAGTCAAACCTCGCCGCTATCTCCCAGCTTCCTCTGGAAGAGCTCGTGGTAAGTCCCATCCTCCAGCACAACTATCGATACTCATCCAGCTCCAGGTGACAAACACTGTACCTCAGCAGCAACACATCCTTGCGTGCAGTAATCTGGTCGTGATTGATGTTGCTCCTCTTCTCGCTGAGAGTATTCGGCGGACACACAACGGAGAGAGCATCAGCGTTCTGTTCAATGAATGGCCAAGCGAACATCTCTAAATTTTGGTTCATTGGAATCACGGTTCCATGGTCACAGCTCTGCAAATGTATTCTCATAGAATTCAAGGGCGGAAAACCTGGCAAATTTCAGATAAACATCAATAATGTACTCTACAGCTTCAGGATCGCTGCATAGACCATTTGTACATGGGAGAGGTCAAATACAACATCATCACTGGCACCATTTTGTCTAGTTGTTGCCACTGGGTTTTGGTCGAAACCGACGAACCACCAAAGATCTCCCGATTATGAGTCTGCAGAACACGGCTAAGGAATCGTTTTTCGCTGTTGGCGATCTTGACACTGGGGTGCTTGCTGATGTAATCGAAAATGCGATCATGTTCGGCGGCTTTCTGGAGTTCAAAGGGTGGAACCTTTCCCTCTCTGAAGTGTGTGTTGTAAAATTGCATGAGCTGTCTGAACTCAGCTCTATCCCGACAGTTTCCGAATCCGTATGGGATGAGAACGGTCAGATGAAGATTTGACTTCGTAAGCAAGGCATAGGATTTCAACCACCATATGGTTGATATGTTCCCGGGAGACTCGGAAAGTACCGCCTCGAACTCATGAGCTTGAGGCATGGCCAGGCGCATCTCCTTCAAGCCCTTTCTGTCCATGAGAGAGATAAGAGTGGAGGTTCTGTACGCCTGGGAGAACTCATCGAAAGTACAGAGGTTGAGGAGACAAAGATATAGGACCTGGACGGGTGCTGGTGTGGTATCTTCGAAGGCGCAGAAACCGAATTGCAACCATGGGCCAAAACTTTGGATGGAAGGACCTCCTCCGCCGAGAATTGTGTTATAAAAGTGATAGCAAGTCTGCTTGTACTCTGGCCAGCGTGCAACGGTCTCGCGGACATCTGCCCAGCGGAGACTTGGTGAACCTCCAATGCCCCTCCAGGCTCGCATATGCCATTGGTCTTCCTTCACGTCATAGATGTGCGAAGGGTCATAATTGGGGTCGAAAATCTTCTCATGCTGGCAGAGCCATGCAAAATTGACTTTCGAGGCTTTGTCACCAGCTGCTCGGTATGCCGCGAGCATTTCCTGATAGAGTCTGCCTTCGATGCGCCATGTATGAAGCGATGTGGGCTTGACGCCGAATTTCTCGAAAAGCTCTGTGTATATCTGGAGAAGGGAATAGACTTCCTGCTCTCCCACGAGCCTATCGATGCCGTAGTCAAGCATCGTTTGAGTGTCTACCACCAACTCGCCACCGCTGGCCCTGGTGACGCAACAGGCGAGGCGGTCTGCAGTGGTAATGTCGCGGTCTGGCCGGTCGCAAGCCAGTCTGTGGGACAGCCATCCTTTCTTTTGACACTCTGGACTACAATATGCGATTCTCTTGCACCCATTGCAGGTCTTTCTGGTTGGGGTATCACAGACTGCGCAGGTACGCCCCATTTTCCTGTGGAACGACTGGTGCGGAAAATAAAGGAAGCGAATTCGGTATCTGAAGAACACGAAACCAACTCGTCAGTTTCATAAGCAGTGGATCATAGACAAGTCGCGCACGTATACGACGTTCAAATCTTTTCTTCAGGGGCGCTTCGCTCGATTTTTTCTCCAGGCGATCTCAGATGATTGACGACTTGATGAAACTTTTGTTGAAAGAATTCCAGAGAGCTGTCTTCTGCACCGAGTAATGAAAGCGAGGATTTAACATCTATCGGTGGGCGAGCTGCGGCACATTTCCTACCTGGAGGGTGTCAGCAAGCAGACTCGTGTCGATCACCGTGCAATGATCAGAGAATGACCGCTCACCTTGATCGGCGATCTATCCTTCTCACTGTAGCAACGAGAGAAAGAAAGGGGACTTGAGAAAATTTGACCGCAGGCTTTGGACCTGGTAGCGAGTCAGGTCCACAGTTAGCGGAATCCGGAACGCGTACTAAGCTACTAGATCTCTCAGAACGTGTCCGACAGACGGAATGATTGATTGGCAAGATACACTACTGGTTACTGATTGGTATTACATATGCGAAGTCTGCATTTGATAAGGAACAAGAAACGAGACTGGCTGCTTCTTCCTAGACGATGCTCAGGCAGTGACCCGGCCGCGCCCACGACCCCTCATGACGTCGAAAACTTCTCCGGTTTCCCTCTGATAAAGCAAAAAGCAGGTTATCTGCCGAAGTACCATGAAATAAGTCCATGTATTAAGGCATCGCCATTGTGTCGCAGAGGAAGCGCCTTCGCCGAAGATGCATCGATTATTCGTCTTCAAGACGCGTTGAAGGAACGGTTTTTCCGCTTTCCCGATTTTGACCTTTGGAAGCCTCGTAACGTATTCATAGATTTTGTCGTTTTCTGCGGCGGTTTGAAGCTGAGAGCCTGCCACCTTCCAGTCTTTAAAAAGTCGTGCATAGAAGTGCATGAGCTGATTGACTTCTCGCGGGCTCTGACAATTCGCGAAACCATACGGAATGAGCATCGGAGGATCAGGCCTTTCTGCCAGTACCTCTTGGCCAAGCGAAAAGATTTTGAGGCACCAGATTGTCGATACGTTATCAGGAGATTCGGAAAGAACTTGCGTGAATGCCTTCGGCAATTTGGTGCGAGCAGACTTCAGGCCTTTGCTATCCATTAGAGCGGCGAGTGACGAGGAGGAATATGCTTTGTAGAATTCGTCGAAAGTGCATCGAGGAATGAGCTCGCCGTACAGTTTGCCGACTGGACGGGCGGGAGTGACGTCTCCGTCATCGAAAACACAAAAGCCGAATTTTTTGTAGTACTCCTGTCCCATGAGGTTTGGTCCGCCGCCGGCGACAACCATAAAGTAGAAATCGAAGCATATTTGTTTATCTTTTGGCCATTCCTTCAAGCCTCTCTCCATGTCTGCAACAGTAGCGCTGAGCGGACCGGCTCCTATACGCATCCAAACGAGTAGCCTGGTGGCGTCTGATTTCTTTCGAGCGGCAGATTGTTCGGGTTTGGGGCCAAAGATCTCCGGATGAGCACGAAGCCATGCGAAGTTCTTTTCGGAGGCTTCCTTTCCAGCTCTCTGATACGTCGCCACAATCTCCGCGTGAAGTCGCCCTTCCAGACGTGCTTTGTCGAGGGTCGAGGGTTTCGCATGGAGGTCTCGAAAGAGTTCGGTATAGACAGCGTTGAGCGAAGCGCGATCCTGGGAAGAAGCGACCGTCAGGAAGCCATAGGCGAGTAGAGTCTCGTTATCGGTAGCCAATTTATTCTCCGGGCCCACAATATACGAGGCGAGGCGATCTGCGGGAGTGATCCCTCGTCCTGGATTGTCACAGTCGACGATATGAACAATCCAGTCCTTCGATTGACATATTATACCGCAGTAGACCTTCCTCGTGCATCCTGAGCACGTTTTTTGAGTCTGAGCACCACAGACTGCACAGCTACGCGGCATGCTTTGCTCAAATCAGAGTGTCGTTCGTCGGATATCTGACAGGGGTTAATGTTCCGATCAGTCTTTGAGCCAGACAACAGAAGAGGTCTAGTACCTGCAGCTATTAAAAAGAAAAAAGAATGAGAAAACTGGGCCTGCAGCTTGTTCAACGAAGATTCAATACAAAAAAGGTCGTCGTAAAGTTTTGAATCTGGCAAATGTTCGTAGTGAGTTAGCTTAGCTCAGGTCGCTGCTCAGGGAATCAAAAGGTACTTACGATTAAAGGTCAAGCTCTCTGCGCCCTGCATGAGCTCGAGTGGATTCTCTGACCAGCAAATGCAAGGACTTGCCGCTTCGACGCCAACGACGGCCCCGCAAGTTGAGGAGAAGCGCGTGACGTCACACCTGAATCGCACGAGCGAGGTACGACAGGAGAGCGTTCAGAGCAGGGACGTCACATCGGGGACGTTCAAAAAACTCGTTCTGAACGCGCCTGGTACTGCTATGATGTACAAGAATAAATTCATTAAATAATAATTTCTGGCTGATATTAAGATGAATATTTAGTATTTACAGGTAGGGGGAAGAAGAACCAGACATTGTCCGCTGAGCACCTGAGACTCACGCTATAGCGGATGGCCTGTAGTTGACATCATTTGTGAGATGTACCAGCGTATAGCAATGTCGTTGCACGTCTTCATCACACGGGTGAGAAAACGTTTTTCCGACTTGCTGAGCTTCATGTCCGGCAGCTTCGCGATATATGGGAAGAGCTGATCGCATAGCGCAGCATCTTCGAGTTGCAATGGAGGCACGCTGTACTCCTTGAAGAGCGTGCCATAGAAGCGCCGCAGACGGTTCACCTCTGCATCATCTGTACAGTTCATGAAACCGTAAATGGCGAAGCACGCGGGTTCGGGATTAATGGCGCAACCGAGAGCATATAGCTTTAGCTGCCATATGGAAGAGATGTCGTCAGGCGATCGGGAAAGAAGAGACTCGAACTCGGTAGGCATAGCGCTGCGAGCAGTCTTCAACCCTTTTCTGTCCATGAGGGAGATAAGGGATGACGATGAGAAGGCTTCGCAGAATTCGTCGAAGGTGCACTTCTGTATAAGATCGAAGTAAAGTGACCGAAGAGGAGCGGCCATGTCGTCCTGGAACGTACAAAAGCCGAACTTCAACCAGTACTCTGGGAGTTCGGCTGTCGCTCCTCCACAGCTGATCACCATAGTATAGAAGCTGTAACAGAACCGTTTCTCGTCGGACCACGTTTCCTTCACTTGTTCGATCTGCTGTCGTGTGGCTCGGGGTGACCCTCCGATGCGAGTCCACACCATAAGTTCGATGACCGCGTCTCGGGCATCAACACTGGGCCCGCAGGCGGACTCGGAGTCGAAGACTTGGGCATTGGTGCGAAGCCAGAGGAAGTTTCTCTGTGAGGCTTTCTTTCCCGCGCTTCGATACTGGGCGATCATCTCAGAGTGGAGTTTCTTTTCGACGCGCCATTTATGGATAGTGAGAGGTTTGACGCCGAAGTCGCGAATGATTTCGGTATAGACCGCTACGAGAGAGTTGATATCTTTAGGATCAGCGACCCTGCAAAAGCCGTAATCGATGAGGGTCTCGACATCCGTGGAGACTTCGCGTGAGATTACGGTGGCAGCGAGACGATCTGCGGTCGTGATTTCGCGTCCGGGTTTGTCGCATTCGAGAATATGTATGGCCCAGTGTTTCTTTTGACAATTCGCGCTGCAATAGGCAGCCCTTGAGCATCCTCTACATGTCTTTTTAGTTGGAGCACCGCATGTCGTGCAGCTACGGGTCATGGTTTTGGAGACGGATTGAGGGGGGCAGAGCGATAAAATATCTGATTGAAAGCCATGGAGCTAGCGCAGTGATGGGGATGGAACGATACACACCTGCAACGAATTATAGAGCAAGACTTGCACAGGCTCAAGATGTCACTTGCAATACCGAACGTGGACGTTCGAAGTGGAGATGTAGCCCGCGACTTTGACGTGACTTCAAGTTCAGAGGGAGATGGAGGACAAATTTAAGGTAAGGAGTTTTGTACTGGAAGCCAGATGCTTCCACTTTATACTCAGCTACTTCATTCAGTGCATCGCCTTTACTCAGCCCAAATGCAGTGGAAGCGGCAAAGAGAAGAGAATACTAAACGCGTGACATCACAGTCACCGAAGTACACCGGCTTGCCTCAGACTCGGTGTAGCTGGAGCGTTCCATGGCATTCCAGACGACACGTACTAGGCTAAAAGGCAATGTGACGTCCAATGTGGAATATAATCCATTTTTCAGAGGTGACCGATAGTATGAAATACATCATAAATTACTCTACTCCAGAACATAAATCAAGAACAATCGTACAAAGTGAAATAAGATTGGGATTGGAAGTAGAATGAGGGCCTAATAACCCTGCTGAGCGAATGGTGATGGCATGTCCATCATACCTGGAAATCCCGAGAAAACAAGATTGTTGCGTTTCATCACGCGTTTGAAGAAGCGCTTCTCGGTATTGCTGAATATGACCTTTGGGAGTTTGATGATGTACTCATAGATCCTATCGTTGTTCGAGGCCCGCTCTAATTTAAGAGGCTCAACATCGTACTCCTGGAAGAGCCTGGCATAGAACTGCCGAAGACGTTTGCTCTCCTCCGAGCCCTGGCAGTTGGAGAACCCGTATGAGATCGAGACGCACGGGATTGGCTCGACGTAGTAGTCCGACAATACGAGGGCTTTGAGCCCCCATACTGTAGCTACATGATGAGCAGATTGTGAGAGTATGATTTTGAACTCTCTAGGAAGTTCCTTGCGGATCGATCGAAGTCCTTTGGCGTCCATGAGGGCGATGAGCGAACACGAGCGATACGCGTCATAAAACTCGTCAAAGGTGCATCTCTCAATGAGTTCATGATACAGCCTTCGAGGAAGAGGATCTTCTTCGTCCTTGGAGACGCAGTAACCGAACCTCTGCCAGCTTTCTGCAAGATACACGTTCGGCCCTCCACAGCTGATGACCACCGACACAAACTCGAAGCAAGCTCTCTTATCGAGTGGCCATGACTTTTGAGCTCGTACGATGTCCGCTACGGTGTCGAAAGGTGAGCCTCCGATGTGCTTCCAGACTAACAGTTGATACACGTCCTGTATCACAACAGCCGAGCCATCCAGAGATTCCATTTGACCGCGGCGATCGAAGACACTAGCATGTTCGCGGAGCCAAGACCAATTCCTTTGAGAAACTGTATTTCCTGCTCTCGCGTAGGCACTCAGCAGCCTAGGATAAAGCACGTTCTTGGTTGAGCGTGCGAGGGCTTATGGAAAAAAATTGGAAGGCGTCGGTGTAGATTGCGACGAGATAGTTGTAATCTTTGATCCCCTTGATCTTGGACATGCCATACATTTGGATTGTAGGAAGCTCCGGAACGCGATTTGCGAAGATGTCAGCGGCGAGATCATCAGCTGCCGTGACTTCGCGTCCGGGATCGTCGCAATAGACTATGTGGAGTCTCCAATCCGCTCGTTGGCACTTCTTACTGCAGTAGGCGGTCTTCAAGCATCCTGTGCAGGTTTTTCTCGTCGGGGTGGCACAGACCACACAGGTACGAGCCATGGATTTCTTGGAAATTGGGTCAACAATCTGCGGACAGTGTTCGCAAGTCCTGTCAATATATATTTAGTGGACATCTCAAAGCTTGCGAAGTGCAACTACCTGAGATAAAAGTTTACGTATTTAAAGGAACAATGCAGAAATCGGGTCCGGAGAGAGAGCGCAGCTTAGTTCGCTGAGGAACCTGAAGTATATCACAGAGCGTGAAGCTCAAATATATGGTTAAAAACGTCGAGGAAGGAACATTTGGTCTATGCCTGGCCTTTCGGCGTCGTTCACGAAAAGGCAGAGAAAAAATTGCACGCGTGACATCACATTATAATGCGGGGCCTTGTCTCGAATCTCGATCACAATCCAGTATGCAACGACAATACAAGAGCTGATACAAGTGTCACGGATTTCATAAAAGTTTGCCAGATGACCTTAGAGACCTGGATGAGAGCTGCTATAACACTTTCTCATAAACGGAGTCAGCGAAATTTTACCAAATAATTTGCTCGAATAATTTTAGGACAAGGGCGGAAGAAAAAGATGAGAAGAAGCGATGGCGCCTAGACTTACTCCTCTTCTTCTGAGCATTTAGACTTAAACTTCATTACATTTTTCCCAAGATAGGCGTCCAAGCAGACAGCAACGAAGGGACGAGAACGGCCGAAGTTCCCTGCCGATGGCGCCGGACTTCTATTTTAACCGGCGATGCCGGCATTGCCGAAGCTCTATGACCTGTCGAGTGCGTGAACCTTAGCTCTTCCCTGCAATGCACAAATATCTCTTCACTAAATTTAAGTCAGGCGCTTCAAACCCGCTCGTTCCAGGATTTCAACCAAACTTCGTCGTTTGACTGGGCGTCCAAGACTGAAAAGCTGTCCTTCCAAGCATTTCGATAAATTTTCTTACGTAGAAAGGGTGTCCAGAGCGCTGCATGGAAGGTGAGCTATCATTTCTTGCTAACCGAACCACGTCGTTGACCACCACTCATGACAGTCAGAACTCATGATAGCAAGCAGGGCCCGTTCACGATTGTTATCAAGCTAGGTGAGCAAGTCGTTTATAGCTGCTGCTAAAGCCACATCTGAATGCCATCTCAGGGACCTCGTCGATTGTCCATGAGACAACACACCAACCGCTTCTGTCGCTACTCTCTTCTATCGTCGAAACTGTGATCAAGTTGAAGGAACATGGCCACAGAGTGGTTCTCGTTAGCTCAGGGGCGATTGGCGTTGGACTGAAGCGTATGGACCTTCCAAGCCGTCCCAAAACGTTGTCAGGAAAACAGGTATGTCGACTTAAACAAAGAATCATTGTCTTCATCTCTCACATTGGTGCTTTTCAGGCGTTGGCCGCAATTGGGCAGGGACGGTTGATCGCTCTTTGGGACAATTTATTTGGTCAACTAGGAACTCCCATCGCACAAATTTTGTTGACGAGAGGAGACCTGTCAGACGTTCGTTGTCGCGTCACCTTTATCTCCATGGGGTGCTTATTCTGTCTTTTAGCGGTCGAGATATCTGAACGCTGTAAATACCCTGTCAGAGCTGATAGCAATGGGGGTTGTCCCAATCATCAATGAGAACGACACAGTGTCCGTCAGTGTGAGTGTCACTTAATCTTCTGATCAAACGAGACGCTAAAACTTCATCTGATAGGAAATTAAATTTGGCGACAATGACACATTATCCGCTATAACAGCCGCTATGCTTCGTGCTGATTACTTGTTTCTCATGACTGATGTGGACGGGCTCTACACATCAAATCCTCGAAAAGATCCAAAGGCCAAACGCATTGATGTCGTTGATTCCATTTCCGCCATTAGGTTACAAGGTGGGCAATTCCCTCCTAAATTATACGCCATTCTCAATTTCCACAGTGAGCACTCAGACTCTGGGTTCAAATCTTGGAACCGGAGGAATGGAGACCAAGCTTATAGCAGCGGATATTGCTACTGGGGCCGGCGTCACAACTGTCGTCGCGTCTAGCAAAGATCCGTCAATTATCTTTGATATTATTCAATGGAACATCCACTCCGCGCGCCTTTCAATGTCTCAAACTTCTCCTCCACATTCTCCATCCCCATCTCCTCCTATTCCTCAAGAAAGACCGCCCCATACAAGCTTCACACCATCCACAACGCCGATGAGCGATCTTAAATCATGGACATTCTACACTCTCACACCCGCGGGAACTGTGATCGTCGACCAGGGAGCTTATCGTGTTCTCTCGAAGAGAGAATCAGGTGGTCGATTACTACCAGCTGGCGTTCTGGGCGTTCGGGGAAATTTTGCATCAGGACAGGCCGTACGAATTGCTGTTCGCGTTCAACAATCGGATGAAGAACCTCGGTCGAGATCCCGACCGCGATCTCCGATTGATTCGCCTTTGACTCAACCTACTACTCCGACGTTGTTGGCGTCAATGCTCAAGTCGACGACTTCAGCTGATGGAGGGCTAGGATTGTCGAGGAGCTCTTCGGATGTGATACCTTCGACATCGTCGACAGCATCACTGCCTGTATCCGGAAGCATGACACCGGCGTCTGACGACGAGCATCACAACACGGATGATCGCGGAGACGAGGATACCTGGCAATTGCTCGAAGTAGGCCGAGGGTTGGCTAACTACAACTCTGCTGCTATTCGGCAGGTCAAAGGCCTCAAAAGGTACATATTCTTCTCTTTTCATGATCATTTTGTCATACGCTAAGATGGCTTCGCAGCGCAATGATTGCACAAACGCTAGGGTATGCGGATTCCGAATACGTTGCGGAGAATATTACGATCAGAGTACCCGCTTGAACATTATCAGACAGGGTTTTCTCATGGAGCATTTTAGTTATCATTTAGTTCATCTCTTTCATAGAATAATCTGGGCACATAGGCGACGTTACTTTTGGAATATCATGCGTCGATAGGGGCCTTTGCTGCCTCATCCTCTCTTGCTAGAATAGCTTCAATCTTTCGACCAGCTGCTCTTCTGCTTTCCAAAGGCCTTCGATCGGGAGGGGCGCTATAGCCAAGACCTAAGTGGGCAGAGTCGTTGTCACGTTTGAGATCGGATAACAGCTATAGAATGGCTTACGCAGGCTCTGATACTGCGAAGGAACTTCCGAGCTTCGTACGGGCAGAGTTACAAGATCAAGAGGCCATGAAGCCCCTATCCATGCTTTTCGTGTGTCGTGGTCTCTGCAGGAAGAGAGTAAGGACTAAACGACGGCTTATGAGAGAAAATCCGACTTTCGCTATAGAGATCGTTGTGAGAAGCAAGTTCCGGAAAGATGTGGATAAATGCGCACCTCTTCACGAGTTAACGGATGGACTAAGATGCTATAAGAGTCAACGATGAGTGCTAAGGCGATATGGCTGCGGAGAGGCCGTACCTCAGCTCGCCTCTGTGCATGCAAAGGTAAGAAAAGACGGAGGCGAAGGATTCGGAAGGACACCAGATCTCATAGGAGCCTTGGTGGGGATGGTTAGAGGGATGGAAGCGCTAGAGATGAGTATGCGACGTACCAGCTGGATGGGGGCCAATTGGGTCCACGTTGACTCTCCAAAGCGGGACTGCGACGAATGCTCCATCTCTTCGAAGGCGAAGTACAGCGTCTCTGAGGGCCAGGGCGGCTTCATGCTCTTTCTTGTTGCGTTGATGGAAGTATATATCTGAATACGTGAAACGTCATTAGTGCTTGTGCGTCCGAGTCGTGTATGTAGTTATAGGAGCTCACGAAAGTGCCATTCTCTGAATTCACGAGGATAGGATACGAGGCATGATAAGTCTGGGAGTCACGAGAGAAGGAAGGAATATACTGACTTGATTTCCTCGTCAAGAACTTTCTTCAGGTCAGTTGGGGGAGCCGCTGCGATCTCTGCTTCTTGAATGTCCTCCTGCTCCTGTTCCTCTGTGTACTGAGTGATCTGCATGGTTATAGCTTGTTAGGGTGGGAGTGAGGAGGCTGATGCGTGGAAGTACGAGCCTATTTGGTCCGATGGCGAATCGCACATGGTGTGAGCTGAAGTTGAGGCGCGCGGTCCTGCTCAACTTGCTACCACCTCCATCTGCTACCGCTGCATAGTAAAACAGCCTTGTCAATCACCTACAAACGAGATCTGTGCGCCGGCGACTGGTTTGCTGCATATGAGATTGCTCTGAGGGTCACCATAAGAAAATCAACAAGATCCGACTGTATATTCTTGCTGGCCGGGTGTCCATAACAATTCTTTTCAGCGAATCCTGGTCTTCTGAACAGCCTTTATCGTTTCAGATAGTCACATTGTCGTCTGGTCTAAACGTGTGATTTTTCTCTTCCATTGCTTGGAGGGAATTGTTATTCTGCTCAAATTTCCGAGGAAGTCTTGAATTTCGCGAGACACCTCTTGATATTATAATCGATTCTCGCTCTCTAAAATCACTGTCGACATTTCAATCAATGCTTGAATGCTCTTGAATATTTTCATGGATGAACGAATGACTTACCATGCTGTGTACTCTATGTGCTCGGATGTCGCCTCCCTGGCGTCATTATAGTCACGGAATTCCTGGCATTATGCCTTCTGCAGACCACAGAGAACAAGTGCCTCAAAAGAATCTGTATGTTGATCGGGGCGCTTTGGAAGGTATTCGAAGAATTTATGAGACGGGTCCTCCAGTGGTGCCAGATACGCCCCGACCAAGTTGGCCTTTGTACCCCTCAAGAATACTCCAACATGTCGATCCTTCAAAGCGAGCAGTCTCCAGAACTGTGACATATATGTCGACCCGTCCGCTCCAGTCATTCCTATTCAACTTGTCCGTGGCAGAACACGTCCTTTCAGCAAGTCCAGTCGTCGACAGTATAAGGCAGCAGGCTATCTTTTTTTCCGTGTATCTTTTGGCTCTCGGACTTTCGTTCCATCGACTCAAAGCTTGGTCAAAAGTCTCCAGACGAATCATGACAGCGTGTTATCGAGATCCCGAGACTGCAGGATTATTTCTGCGTTGATGAATCTGAGTATTTCAACGCCAGGCAGGCCGCGCGTTTTGCCGGAACCTCTCATCTCCTCCCATCATCTCCTCCCCTCTCCTCTTCCTTCACTCGATCCACTCCAATCAAAAGACATCGAAGGCCCTCCAACCCCTCTGTTTTTTGCCATCTTCAAGCTTCGTCGGATTATGTTCATCGATGAAAGGCGATGTGGGTTCTCGTACGTTTTTCTCCACTGTGCTGTGCATCGTCTTCCCGTCGTTGCTGACTTCGACACATACTCTGACAGACTACCATCGCTTGACAGCGTACACCCTCGTCAGGATGTGAAGACCACAAGAGGATGACGGGAGAGCTGCAAGTCTATGGAAAAACGTGTCGATGTCCTTCATCGTCACCGTCGACATTATACAGGTTTGTTTGATCTAATCTCAGCCACCTCTCCCCTCATATCTGACGTCTTCTTCGCTGATGCCACCCAGTCACCCACGGCGGTCCTTGACTCCTTCTGTCCTCGACGCTGACCATGACTTTATTCTTACTGGCTTGGTTGTGCTCTGCTCCTACGTCTACGGACAGTGTGTCTTCGTCAATTGGTGATTCAGTTATCCCCCCTTCTTCTCTTGAATATCAAGCTTGAGCGTAATACAGCCCTCTGAACACCGTTCACAGAAGCAGAAGTAGACATGCTTTCCTGAAGGATTTTCGTTATATGATCATCATGTCATACGCGCAGATCGTCAGGCTGCTAGAGACACTTGAGGGCTCGTCGATACACTGTCTCCCATTTCGAACTCCCGCTCTGC
The DNA here is from genome assembly GCA_001630475.1 of Sistotremastrum niveocremeum HHB9708. NCBI lineage: Eukaryota > Fungi > Basidiomycota > Agaricomycetes > Sistotremastrales > Sistotremastraceae > Sertulicium > Sertulicium niveocremeum. Next base: position 154,009 of record KV419394.1, read on the forward strand.
GTCAGGGTTGATCCCTCTGCTCAGGGATCATGCTCAATCATGACTCCTCGAGATCATGTGGGATACGGTCATAGTTACGCCGAGATCACCCCGGGAACTCCGTCGGCTGAGAATTGGCCGACGTTTGCTTCGGTCCGGTCTTCCACCGGTCTTCTCCGGATAAGAGTTTGATGTCCGATGTCCGCTCCGAGAAAGTCGCCACTCACTGGTAACTCCCCTTGCTTCGAAGTCGCGTGCCTGCTAACCTTCATTTTACCCTAATCAGGATGGCATTTGATCCGACGCGTGTTATCCCTGGCGCTCCTCGACACTTCCGTTCTCTCCGTGCTCCGGTCGGTGTGCATTCGTCGTCACCCATCCCACGGACCGGATCGAGTTGTTACGATGGTACGCACAATGGCCTACCTTATACTCGGCTCCAACTTACCCTCACTTCCGAATTATTTTCATCCTTCTCCTTCTGCGCCAATGGAATAGAATTTCGGTTCAGGACATTCTGTGCCTTAAAGGGCTGAAAAAAGCTTCACTTTGGTTCCGCCATTCAGTCTGTAGTTTCCAGGTTTCGAAGGCAAGTCGTCATCGCTATTGCTTAAGTACTTTCAACTGACTCCTTGACTTAAATCTGGTAGAAGTTCTGCTCCGCCCTTCCGAATGGCAAGGCCCGTATTATCAGGACCCTTAATATCCGCATGGCCGAGAGCGATTTCCACTTCCCCTTCATAACACATGTTAGGTCCGAAAGCATCTCTGCATCGCTCCACAATGTCTTTGCTTACAATATTTCCATAGCTCCCCGACGGTCCGATACAGTTTCTGGTCGCCGCGTTTAATCTTTCTAACTCCCCGCATAGTCATTCATCCAGCTCCGCCGAGAGAGGTGCCGTTATTCGCTTGACTGTTACGGTATATATCATTTTGCCACATTCGTCCGTCTGCATAACGATGTCATAAGGTTCTTACGTTACCACTTTCCCTCCTTCACGGCTGAGCGTAAATCAGAAAGCATAGTTCGGCATACTCCTTGGCATACTCCATTAAGACGGATACTTCGAATTTTTTGGCTCAGTCATCGACCCGTGGCACTTGGCGAATGCCCAAGTCAGCCGACGGACCGAAAACAGGCCGGATACTTCTGGCACAGCATCGAGGGACCCGAAGTGATTTTCGTGACGTATTGTCAACGCGCTAGTTTTGGGAGAGCGAAACGACGAATTAAGAAAATTACGAAGCAGAGTCTCGTTGAACGTGAGTTGCGCTAATATACAAATTTGAAAATGATAATAAAGATATCTCTATGACAGGAGTGTAGACATCGATGAGCACGGAGGCTCGATGCAACACTAGGGGCGGTCGAGTGGATGTAATGAGCTCCGGGCTGGGAAAGATCGTTCTATCTGCACACCCAGGAATAATTCTCCGTTCTATGCTTCGGTGAGCTCATTTTGAACGCGAAAGAGTTGAATAACACTCACGCAGATGCAAGTCAACGTAACCTTCATCCTCACGCGCTGAAGGTGGCATAGATCCCGTCCGCGAATAAACTCCAGCACCTTTTCTTCGTCGGCTAATCCTTTGCGGTAGAGATAGCGAGCGAATTCTTCATGCAGCACTGTGGGCACCTGAAAACTGGAACGAAGACCGAGGTGCAGACGCTGTGGTCCTCGTGTGGCATAATGAAATAGATGCCGCGCGAGATCATCGCTCAATGGTCGGATGTCGAACCCTGCGTCGACATCAATGACTACGCACTAGTTGATATCAGCAAAACAGCTCTTCCTCGCGGCCACTCAGTACTTACCTGCCACATATGGTTGCCTTCTGGGTTCATGCTGTTCATTGTGGAACGCCTGAACTGGAAGGTGACGGTATACGATGCGGAGGTCTGTGACAGGCGTGGTTTATTGGCGGCGGAGAAGGGTGTTGAAATGAGCAAGGCTGGACAAGGCGAGTTTTTGGTGTTGGTCGAGGGGGATTGGATGTTCGGCGAACGTTTATGTATGGAGGACTCGGCAATAACCGAAGCGTCAGGGATGGTGTTAGTATGCCACGATGCTGGATTGGTGGCTCTACGGCAAGCCGTGAGCATGCATCCAGGAGCGCATGATCAAATAATTCCTGTAATCTGGACCACACGAACCACGCTAGCAAGGTATGGATGAACGTGTCTCCTGTTATTTGTAGCTGAGACCGAGTATTCATAGGCTGTTGACTTGGTCGTTCGTCAAACGCGTTGCGGAAGGTAAGAGTTACCCATCAACCAGCCTCTCGAGTTCCGTTCGTTCTGAGCCAAGTTTGAAGAGTTACAGCGACATATTCGTGGAAGTCGAGGAGTAAAATGGATATCGTGAGTAATAGGTTTGTATACTATTCGATTCCTAATCTATGAACAGCAGGATCTATATATTTCCATGTAATCAGCATATCCCTCCTTCCAGCCTCCTGTGCTGGATACCTCTGGATGTACATCGGGAAAGCGGGGAGTAAGCTTATACCCCTGAGGTTTTCGTTACCGACTATCCTTACTTCATCGGCGGGCAAATTCCACTCTAGGTATCGATCGTACCGGCGAGCGATATCGTGGTGATATCTGATGTACCGGAATCGGATCACTGTGAAGCCGGTAACGCGGATATTATCCTAGACGATATGCGCTCGACTAAGTTCTCGATCGATCCAACAAAAATCAAGTCTCGTACCACTTCTCTCGTTATCGCAACCTCGTGCTCTACAAACAGATCCTCGTCACAGCCTCGGATGTCATACCCGCTAACGAACTGGCGGAGTCCGTTGGCGTTGTTTTGTGGGAACACGAAGTTTCCACAATTGACCTCAACAAACTCCACCATCGCGTTAGCGTAGGTGGAGTCCTTGACTGTGACGGGGTCTGAAGGAGTGCCGGGGAGTAGGACCTGTTCCCAAGTCGGATGGTGGACCGATAACCATAGGTCCTTTCGGACCTGTGCCTTAAAGGTCTTAAGGGTTATCAGCCAACAATCCACTTGCGACGAACAGATGACTTACCTCTTGTATACGCAGAAAAGGAACTCCTAATTCCCTATCCCCGAGCCTTTCGAGATTGGTAGTCTCTTCTAGTGCGAAGACTGCCATTCGGACGGGTCGAGGAGGGGAGGAGTTAGACTTGTGGGATAGTAGAAGCGATGGATTGTAGATGAGAGGTGTGGGAGAAGGGGATGATAGACAGAGGTATAGCAATGAACGAATGAGAAGGCACACGAGGACCATTTTATATTCTTTCGGAACTCGAACACAAATATACTCTACATGACTTATCCATTGTTTGCTACTCTGTCACGTTGAAAAAGGTTTGTCATAACTCATACTTTTGCTCGTTCAAAGTTGACCAAGCGATAATGCAGTGCATTCCCTCGGAATAACTTCAAGAATGAGGCCTTCGGTCTCTGGCCCGCCGTTTGCCATGTTTGGAAGGCATATCAACAAAGTCAAACAGGTTTGGACGTGTTCGGTCCGCATACGTTTCACATCACCCTGGTCTCGGAGAAATACCACTGCAGTCTGCATTTCCAGGGAATAAAGTTCAACAACCCTTTACGTTTCGCGAAGGAATGCGCAACCAAACAACTATGAAACCTTTGCTTAATACGGTAGGAGCGAGTGTCTATCCGATGTTCGCTTCTTGGCCAACGGGCTCGTAACCTCGATTAAACCTTCATTTTGATGGTAGTGATATATCCCCACCTTAGAACCGGTCTTTGATGGCTTCAGCGGTCTCCAGGACAAATAAACACTTATGTTACTATCGGTTCGTGTTTGCCTATGGAAGAACTATGTGAAGGCCGATCAGTGAATCCGACGAAGCTTTAAGGACCGGAGGGGATTGGGGTGCATACTTGTCCTGATTACTATATGAACCCTGAGGGCAATATTTGTTGATCTGGTCCAGAATTGTGGCGTGTCAAGGTTGAGAACTTGGCGCTACTATGTACTTAAGTTATGCCTCGATTTGGATATATCGTAGTATGTCACGACACCGAAGACTTGTCGGATTCTGATGCAAGCCGGCAGCTTTAGATCGCTCTTTATATCTCATGACTGAAACAGGCGCAGATCAATTGAGTACATGATAGTTTTACATTGAGCTTTGGTCCGAATGCCATTATAGTTGCTCTGGTTGGCTTCAACTTCTCCGAGCACATCTAGATTTGACTGCGCATATATTCGCTGTCGAACGATAGATATGTATGGATACCTGAAAGCGGACCTAGGGCGTGAATTTGACATCAAGAGCACGTGTACTAAAGGTCGAAATGAAAGAAAAGAATTTAACATGGGGAATTTCCTTGTAGGAGGGTCCCTAGAAAAATCTCGATTTTGGCTTCGCGGAACATGAGGCGGCAGACCGATATGGCAAGTGTTGTCTTCTCGTTAAGTACCAAAACGAATCAAAGGGGTACAGTCTCACCGCCGCTATCTACGGCTAAAGACGACTGAATGGAAATGCAGAGCGAGTGGTGGGATGGCCCCCGAAGTCCCGGACTTCCCCACTGACTGGAAATCAGGACCGCCTCACTTCCAACCGCAGCCCGAGAGGTCCGACGCTTCCGATCCTCAGGGTCACAATCTCTAGCATCCAGAAACCCCGTCAGATCGGGAGACGCTTGTCATCTCTTGTGCTCCAGACCTTTCCTGGGCTCCAGCTGGTGCAAAACTCAATTCGGTGCCAAACATTTAGACTCTCTATTGAAGACGTAAAACCTCGTCCGTACGCGATCGAAGGGACTTCACGTCATAGTGGATGCACACCGAAGATATTTTCGTTCACAAAGTACATGACTCCGGAGAAAGACAGTGGTGCTATAGCCTTCGACTGATTACGACTGTGCCGTTATCTTCTCTAGATATGTCCAGAGTGACAACGCTATTCTGGAGACTCGACTATCATAGGATACAGAAATTAGAAGGCGGGCATGATGAATGATTCAGATGGGGAGAGCGATGAGAAACCGACTGGAGTCACTGGAGTGTCTCGGTTTCGTAGGCATCCGAGGAGGCATAGAAGCGGCTTTGGTATCGAATTATCGCGAGGATTCCTCAGAGGTTTACCCTCGCGCACCTCTAGCAAAAAGTTAGACCCGTCAAACACTGATTGCAGCTCAGCCCGAGTCACCCGGCTGCTCACAGTTCTTCAAGTTTTCAATCGAAAGAATCTATGGAACGCATTGTTAGTTAAAGGGCCTCATGTTGACGGCATATCTTGGATCAGTCTGTTAATGACGCCAAATTCAGCTCGAACATGCAGTGAGTATGATGAGAGCCGTTTTCGTTCCAGTGGTAGCGACATGGTGTTCGAGTCGGAGGTTCGGAAGCTCGGGAATCAATTCGTGAACAGATAATTCCGTCGGATCTCGGATAGATTTCTTCGCATCCGCTGACGTAAGCGGTATTGCTGTTGATCGAAGACTCGTCGTTGAGCATCTTTTATGATCCTAGGTCAGACATGATGGTGTTCTCGAAAGTCGGATTTTGTGACTATCGCCGGGAGGAAATGTGGCATGTCGCATTGGCATGATTATGCAACGAGTTCAGTCATCGAACGTCGAAAGTAATGTACACAGTCGATAAGAGTCCAACGTTTCTCTGGAATAGTAGTCCGAAGTCGTCGTATGCATCTGACGTATCAAATCCGATCTCCTCAATGATCAAGAGCAAGCATCGTGAGGTAGACCCTCGGATGGTGTCCCATTCAGCTTCGAAGTGACCTGGTATCATCAAGTTTAAGCCGAAAGCTTATGTCACAGTGTGCAAGGAAAGACGTACAAATTGAGTGATGAGAGTGACCTGATTGGGCTTTCCCGTCCCAACTGCACAGAGCACTGTCGAAGTATTATGAGGATTCTTGCCTCCCATGTCGCCTGGCTCGCAAAGATTATTCAGGATAACGGCGGAGGCGGGTTTGAAGTGGTTGCTGTTAGGTATTGATAAGTACCTGGACCAGGTCCCAAATGAAATCCTGACCATGCAGGGGTCCACTTGTCACAAAACTTATGGCTCGAAATGGGATGATTGACGACTATACAAGCAGTTGAGGCGAAGGACACATGGCTTGATAAAGGGAAGCACTCACCGATACGATCATCCGCAGCTAAAGAGCTTCCAGCGAGGGCAAGAAATCCAATGAAAAGGGAAAGAAAGGCTTGCATCGTTGACAGTGATTTGTGGGTGGATTAGTTTCTTGATTGGTGAGGACCGGGCCCCTTATTTATACCACAGCGTGGAGCTTCGTCATTTACATATCGGAGTCATCCCCGTGATTTGACCAGGCATCGAACGTTTGGCAAATGAATTGAAGCTTCACTCCAGACACGGATGATGATCCCGTTGTCCAATGAGAGGACGACGCTGAAGCTTGTGATGGAGAGGCCGAAGAAGCGCCCATTGCCGGGCGGCACTTCGTTGTTGTGGTCTGTTTGCAAGAGACTCGGCTAACTCCGCTTCTATTTGTTCATGTGGACGCGTCGTTGCTATGGGCGCCAAACAATAGGTTACAAACAGAGCCAAATAACGCCTGCTATTGTTCCCATGAAGTCGAACAAGAACCAAAGACGGTATTGTCCTCATAGGGCCGACGCTCATAAACGCGTCCCCGCTGCGCTTATTCTTCTTGTTCCTTTACTTCCACCTCCTCCCTGCCTGTGGCATAATCCCCCTCCATAATGTTTTATTCAATATCACTCGCTATTGCACTTTCAACAATCACTACAGGTAAGCTCGATGCCATTCATAGGTCGACTAGAACGCTCATGACGGACTCCAGCGCTCGCACAATCTCTGAATAATGTAACAGTCGTATGCGTTGCAGGGCAATGCCTAGAAGGATATACTAACACCTCACGTAAGTCGCGATGTTTCCTCTACTAAGGATGCCACTAACCAGCATCTCCCAGTTGGCGAAATACTGACTGCTCCCTCATCACCATCTGTCCTTCTCCTCCCTGGACAATACTCAACTTCGACGAGTCCCCAACTCCTCCACAATATGTTAACTTCTTCACAAGCATCACTTGCTCCCCAAGCAGGCTTTGGAAATGCTTCACGTTCTTCGTCCACTATTCCTCTCCCTCTTTCAATCCAAATGCAACCTGGTGTTGTTGCCTACACGGATTCATTATATGGTGGACAAGGATTTTTCTCTTCTATTTCGGAATCCCCTGCTTCTCTTAACGGCACGTTGAAGCCACTTAATGGCGCCTCATTGTCGATATCATCCAACACCTGGGCTGCCCTCGAGGTTGGCTCAGGCTCAACCCTCATCGTTTGGAGCTCCATCCCCGACTTCTCCCAACTCCCTCCCACCGCTTCATCGGGATCATTCTCTCTTCTCGACATTCAATCCGGTGCTTGTTCTCCGCCTTGTGCAGGAGCTGGCGTGTGCTCCCTATCAGGAACTTGCACATGTCCTACAGGATTCACCGGTCAAAGCTGCGAAACATGCGCCGACGGATTCTTTGGTCCCGACTGCCTTCCCTGTCCTGCAGATTGTGAAACTTGCGATAGCGGTCCCACCGGCACTGGCAAGTGTTTGGTCCCAGCCGTTGCCAACGCGCCCAGCACTTGCAATTGTTTGAACGGCGTCTGTGGATCTAATGGCAGCTGCACCTGTAATGCTGGATGGACCGCAGCAAGCAATGGTACAGCCTGCGCTGCTTGTGCAAAAGGTTTCTTCCTTTCCAGCAGCGGAAACTGCCAAGGTACGTTCTCTCTGTCTTCCTTCTTCATGTTCAAACGCTCAAACTTCACCTCTAGTATGTTCCATTGGTTGCACCGAGTGCTCAGATGGTTCGGGTGACTGTATCACTTGTGCGAACAACTTCACCGCCGACGCGAATGATCGTACCAAGTGTGATCCCGTTCTCCCTAACTCTGCCAATGGTGGCACTTGTCCTTCGGGATCCTTTGCATCCGGGAACACCTCGAACACGGCTTGTACTGCCTGTTCTCCTGTGTGTGGAACCTGCACTGGACCGACATCGAACGAATGCATCACGTGCGCGTCCGGTTCATATCTTCTGAACGGAAACTGTGTCAAGGCCGACCAGAATGGCGTTTGTGAAGGGACGAACTTGATTGCCAATAATAACAATGGCGAATGCGACTCCTGCCCCTCGAAATGCACGACTTGCAATCTGCCTCAGTTCGCCGTCAATACCCAGATCGCCCAGGCTCAGTGCACGGGATGCGTTCCAGGTTTCGTGCTTTCGAACGGACAGTGTGTAGCTTCATGTCCATCGGGCACTTTCTTGAACCCCCAAGATAACCTGACTTGCATCGGTACGTGCTTATACCGACATTTCTTCGCTTGACGGCTGACAACCCTTTTTGTAGCTTGCTCCTCTTCATGTGGTACCTGCGCCGGCGCTGCAGACTTTTGTCTCAGTTGTCATAACAACCAGCTCGCATCCAACGGCCAATGCGTTACCTCGTGCCCTACCGACAGCTTCAGCTCGAATGGATCCTGCCTTCCTTGCCATGCTGATTGTGGATCATGTTCCGGGTCTGCTTTCAATCAGTGTTCGACATGCACTTCAGCACGTCCCGTTTTAACTTCTGGACGTTGCCTTCCGACGTGCAGTCAAAACCAATTCTTCGACATCACCAGCTCATCTTGCCAGACCTGCGATTCTACGTGTTCGAGTTGTTCAGGGACTGGTCCCAACAATTGTCTCGCGTGTTCAAGTGCTTCGCAGGTTCTTAGAGCCGGCAAATGTGTCGAGGCACCTTGTGCTGGGAATTCAACTGTCGTGGCAGGCCTCGGTGCATGTCTCTCCGAGTTCGTTGTGGTTCCAACATCCTCATCCGGCACCACTCTCGCACCTCTTCCCAGCTTCACTGGCATAACCATACCCACCACTCCCGTCGTCACGACTAGCAGTCATCTTCAATGGTGGCAGATTCTCCTGATGACGCTCGGTTGCGCCTTCATCGCCCTCATGGCGCTAATGTGCCTTCGTCGCCGTGCTCGTAAGAAGCGCGCTCAGCAAACTGCCATCTTTGCTCAGACGCTTGATCAACGTCAAGTTTGGAGACGGCGCTTCGCACGATTTGGCGCTCTCTTCAAGAAATTCAGGAGAGACCCGAACGCGGCGAACAGAGGGAACATGATCCAGAAAGCACTGCTGCTTCCTGAGGCGAGTGGACATATGGCGCCTCATGATCCGGAAATGGGCAGATACGACCAAGAGCACGAGATGGAGAAGCTCTCTGCTGTCTCGGCTCCTCGCTCAGGCTCTAGACGAGGAGCACCCAGTCGTACGGAATACTATCATGATCGACCCTCTTCAGCGCAACCCTCTCTTGATGATCAATCTTATCATTCTCGAGAACCTTCATGGGTAGAGCATGATGGACACGGAGGAGGCCGACTCACGATTCCCTCCCTGTATTCCCATATCACAGGAGAGCCTCGCCGAGGTCCCGAACCACGGACTACCGTCAAGAACGCACAAGCTGCACCTGCTCTCACCTCTCGGTTCTCAGATTCGACCATCGCTACTGCAGATATCTATCGGCAATACGGTGCGCCTAGATCACGAGAGACGATTCCGCCTGTACCTCCCATGCCGGAGACCGAAGCCCAACAGTACGCTAGCGCTTCGATAACAGTCTTGGAGCCTCAGAGAGTGGGTCTTGGTACCCAACCTCAGCAGGGTGTCCATTGGTTGACTCCCTCGCATACTGGAAGCTCAGGAGCATCACGCAATCCTTTCCGACAATATTAACGACGATCTCTGCATGACATTGACATTGTCTATTCCTACCTTATTCTTTCTCATTTGAGACTGGTTCTTTTCGGTTCACTGGATGTTTCTCTTTTTCCTTCGTTACGACACCTGACAATCTTTTACGATTCATCGGACTTCATATATTCATAGACAGTTTCATCTCCTTTGCACTCATATATCTGTAGCCTCATCATGTTCTATTAATAATACAATGTTTCAATTCCAACTACATCATCTGAATCTTATCTGAGCCTATCTACATCAGCGAGCACACAAATGCATTGCACGTCTAGCAATCTAGATCTTTGGAGAAATATTCGGCTCGAACATATCACGTCTGTCATGATCATTAACTAGGTCCCTAGTCTAAGACTGAGGACTGAGCCTTCGTCGTGTCCATCAAATCGTCGTCTAAATCTTCGAGTTCTTCTATCCTCCCTTCGAAAAGATTGAGTATATTGTCCAAACCCATCAGAACACCGTCGTGGACATAGCGTTCTGGGGTATATCGAGTGTGTGCGAAGTCGATCAATTTGACAAGACAGGCTCCCTGTCTGTCTGCGTTGTAGCTGCGTCGCACTGATTGATCAGCCTCGTCATCGAACGATTGTGCAGCCTTTGCTGAGGTTTTGGTGATGTTTCCAGGTAGGGTATATTCGAGTCCTTGACGGCATGCCTCCCAATCTGTCTCATAGACGATAAAGAGACTCGCCCCGGTGAGTGAGATCTCTGAGTTCGCGAGGACGTTTCGAATATGCTTGGTCTCGTCGCAAATCTTTCGAATGACCTCGTGCAGTAGAGAAGGTGGAAGACCAGAAGCTCTCGGTGGAGCGGATAGATCTATGAATTCTTGTGTCTTTGAATGGCTCTGACTTTTGGAAGAAGGGCATGGGCCTGTCTGCGTTGCAGTGGGAAAGCAAAGCTGAATAGCCCGCGGCAATTCGGCCGCCTTTAGCTTTCTAAGATCTTCTCGACGAGTGATAGCAATAGCATCCGTAGATGGATTGTATAACTAAATCGGTTTCATCAGCGATGTGGACCAATTGGGAGATATGAATATAATTACACATACACTGAATCCAGTGAGAGTGAGACCAGTCTCCCAAGAGGTCTGTGCTCGAGCTTTCTTCTCACTTCTAGCTCTCTTTTCGGGGCTGGCAAACTCATCGTGAATGATCGTTCCCAGTTTGATGTCTATGACGTTCGGATGCTTGAATCCATGTGTCAAATTTTCTAACGTGATGGCCTGTGCACATCAGGAAAGGCGCGTCAGGATCGACGAGACCTGGGCAATGAAGGTTAGACTCATCATCTGATTCGGTGCGTCCACGAGCTCGATGGACGCCCACTATTGAATCATTGCCAGTGTCTATGTAGTAGGCCGGAATAATATCCTTGAGAGGAGCCAAGGACGGTTCAGACTGGACAGTCTGATAGAATTTCGGCTCGTTAGGAAGACAGGGCTTGATAACTAGGCTGCCGTCTTGTGAAACCACTATTCCTCCATGACCACCGACCTGGAAAGCGAGGGGCCGAGGAGCCTGAACCATCGACTATGGCTCCCAGAATATGAGACGACAAGCGAGACGAGGTGGTTCGAATGAAGGACCAACGCAAGCTTTCGAAGCTTGCTTTGAAGGCGGTTGACGATGGGTCAATCGGAGCGTAAGACCACCTCGGCCTGCGATGTGGTATATGAACGTCGGAAAATTCTGCGCAAGGAGAAGTTTGGAAACTGAGTCGAATGATTCTTTAGAGTAAATACATACACAGTTCCGGCACAGTGCAGTCACTCGACGAGATGGATGTGCGGACCGTGTTGAGCTCGTGGCATGCGTGAACCCTCAATAAGCTTTTACGTTCGACAGCCTGAGGCAGCATAATATTTCCAACCGAAACCTGGATGTAATCGGAATCGGAATGGTATCGCAGCCTTGGGCTGCCAGTGCGTCTGAGTCAGGCAATCTGAGAACGCCCAAGACTCCCCTCAGTGCTCCTATAGGCGGTCATGCAGGGATAATGCTATCAGAAGATGGGAGCCTCTTCTTCAAACCTTGCTCTCTCAACGAACCGGAGTTTTACCAAATCGTCGCGACTGAGCCAGCTCTTGCACCCCTCAAAGATGTTATCCCTACCTGCATCGGCACACTCAAACTGCAGGGCACCATAGATCCTGAGGGCGAGATACCTTTGGATCAGAGCCAGAGCGAGGACCAGGGAAATGAGGAGCCGAATGATGAGTATATTCTGTTCTTTACGAAAAGTCACGTTGGTATTGACATTGCATTCTGATCTCTACAGTCTCTCGTGTTGAAGAACCTTACTTATGGATTCAAATGTCCTAATGTTATGGATATCAAGATCGGAAGAGTCTTACATGACGAGTTTGCTACTCATGAGAAAAGGGCGAGATCAGAGATGAGGGCACGAACGCAGACTTCTTGGGAGACAGGCTTGAGGATCACCGGGTTCAGTGTACGCCTTTCGAATGAGCTTATCTGTTGATTTTATTGATTTTGATCATTACAGTTGTGTGATCGATTCACAGGCTCGGTTATTACTACTCCCAGAGAATACGGCAGAAGCCTGAAAGCCACAGATCACCCCGAAGCCATCAGACGATATCTACCCATTGCGACCTCGTCGCCCTCTGCTCTGGAGCCTGGTTCGCCCTCCCAGGCAGTCGAAGGATCCGCGGATGCACCAGATCCTACAAACGCGCACGGTCTCCCGCCTTCCCTCCTTCGTGCCGTGATACAAAGGATCCACGACGAGGTCGCGAAAATCCGAAACATCCTCAGAAGCGTAGACATCACTTTGATCGGCTCGAGCCTGTTTATAGTCTATGAATCCGATTGGGACGCATGCCGCGAGGGCCTCGCAGCAGCGTCGTCTAACGACACCGAATCGTCCACAGAGGAATGGGAGGAAGAGAATCTGTCGGCGGAGTCATGGACGGAGGTTGAAGACGCCAATCCGGAAGATCAGGAGGCTGACATGGAAGACGAAGAAGATTATGAGGATGGCGGTGGCTCCATGTCCTCGCTTTCTTCATCGGAGTCTTCTTCCAGCGACAGCCCCGGGAGGAGGAGGAGGAGGCGGGATGCATGCCTCGTCAAGCTGATCGATTTCGGACATACTCGATACACACCTGGACGATCTGTCGACGAGGGTGTTTTTCAGGGGTTAGATAATGTCCTCAAGTTATTCGAGGGGCGATTGAAGGAGCTTGAAGGGCTGGAAGATCCTATCTCGGACCCAGAACCTTCAAATGGAGAGCAACGGGAGTAAGAGTTGATTGTATGAGGCCTTGAGGGGAAGATTCAGTTAGATGATTCGGCACAGATTAGACCTAACGATGGCCATGTAATATAGACTTTCACGCATTCAAAGCGAAGCAGAACGATTTTAAACCAAGATATATAGACATGATAGATGAGAGCAAGATGTGGGTTTGCAATATTAGGGAGATAAGGAACGAGTGACGATAGATAGTAAGTATGGATCCCCTCCAACAGCTGTTTCCGGTAGAGGTTGTTTTTCAAGTAGGACGGCGACGGAATTCTGACAAGAAAAAGGGGTGTATAAGCATGAATAACTGTGGCATGGGGGTGAACGTACAGATGATACATGTTAGCGACCAAGAAAGTAATTTTGCGGGACAAGATATTGAAAAGGAACGATCGAATGACGGTAAAATGGGAGGCCATCGAGGGGACAAGCTGTGTGGGAAGTGCGAGAGAACCAAGACGATAAGAGACGACCAAGATAAGGTGCCCTAGAGCTGCTCATGGGTCTTCGGATTGTCGGTCGCCAATATAGCGAGACATGAACAACAGCAAGCTCTGTTGAAATGAGTTGACAGCATTGATGATGAGTGACAAGATTGACATACCGTGACTTGCGGAATATTTTCTTGCTGGGGTCGAGCACTGCGTGTCTGGGTAGCTCGATCATATTCAGAAGCCACAGCGCTTTCCGAGTGCGCCGAGCCTGCGTCGGGAGCATGTAACGTCTGCGATAGATCCAGCATAGACATGGATGCTATATTTTCCAGGCCCGCGGGCGGTTTAAGGAGAGGTGTATCCGGATAGAGAAGTGTATCAGAGGGCTCGATTACTTCAGGCTGGGGTAAACGGGCCTTAAGATGCGTCGAATGTCAAATGGAAAGGCGGGCGAACCTCCTGATACTCTGGGGCGCGAAAAAACACCGGGTGACGACGAATGCTCGACTGAAATTGGGGGGCCCATTTTCTCGTCGCAAAGGCGAATTCGATGGAAGGGAGAGTCCAAGTGGGACGGTGCATGGTGGATCAGAGGGGGAAGAGAATGAACGAAAGAAAGAGATGGGACTCTGAGAAAGAAGATAAAAGATGACAGTGCACGAAAGAAAAAGGAGAAAAAGTGGGACCAAAAAAGTGTCCATTTTATGCCGCCGATCACGGTTACGAGCCAGCGAAACTTTTTGAATGGCAATTTGTAAAAGTGAAGCGAAGCCAGGGTCGCCATGATTGCATCGCGGCCGCGGTATGCCAAATAGGCACTTAACAAAGAACCTAGAACGCGGATAAGGAGAAATTTGATGTCCGATACAGTTCTTTCACACCCTCGATCCGCAATCCATATCATGAACGCGTGGGCGTGAGTGATTCTTTTTTCGTGACAGGGCCAAAGATCCTGGACCGCCGAGAATGCAGATCTTTCGCTTTAGACCGATGCTTTCAACGTTGCGAAAGAGGGCGAGCACCGTCGGCGGCTACGGCATAACACCACTGGCGACAGCATGGTCCTGGGACTGCGAAACGTTGGACTGGCAGCCGTCCCTTACAGCGCAAGAAGTCTCTTTTTCCGTTGGACTGGGGCCCGAATTTCTCCTGCTGGCAACAGCCCCTCGATTTAGGCAATCTCTTGACATACCTTAGTCTCCCGTCACTCCTCATGTTCTCCATTTATTGCATGCATTTCTCGGTCAAAATCCATCGACAATGCTCTCATGAGCCTCGGAACCGGCAGGACGCGGCGGGCGACTATGACTCCTATCCGTGCCGATTTGGGCGCTTATGATGGCTTGTCCTTTTCGTCCAGACGTCCATAACAAAATGTCGATTTCCACTCATGGAAGTGTTGAATGGTGTGTTGACTGCAAAGTATGCAAGACATGAAGAGTAAAGAACAAGGATGTGCCGGGTGTGCAAGAGATTGTCGGCGATAACTGCAAGAAAGACTGCCGGAAGACTGAAACACAAGCAAGATTTGTTTGAATGCTGCAAGTCGTCAAGATAGGACTGCCAGATCACTGTCGACGATGTTCAGAGAGTCTATGGGGCTTGAGATACACTGCAAGAGTGTCTCGCCCGAGCGCTTTCTTACTGGATTGCCAAAGGAGAATCCACGCAAGAGATTCAGAGCAATCTGTATAATGAAATGCTGTTTGAATGAATCGTAAACAGCATGAAAACGTCAAGACGTACCTCAGGAAGGTCCACCCCAAATTTCAAGCCAAAAGAGTGATTTTTGAGCCACCTAAGTCGACACCCCTTTCAAGCGGGAAATTTGACACAAATATTCTAAAGAGGTCGGTGTTGTGAAGCTAGTGCTTCATAATGTCGGCCAGAAGCATCATGAAGTCGTCCTGAGTACGTGCTCGCCGCCTGGACGACGATGGAGGGCGAAGGCAGGAGAAAATGGATGATGCCGGTGATCGCGACCCCAATATTTCGATTTGCTTCCGCTAATTCACTTTTGTCTCAGCCTCTTCCAGTTGCCAATCCATGTCCTCTTTCATCTGTTGGACCTCTTGGACCTCCCAGGAGTCCTGATTTAATCATTTCTCCATGATTTTGTCATGAATCCTGCTTTCGCGGCACCCGGACCATCGCCCTCAATATCTCAGCTCTCTCCTATCTATCCCATCCTCAAAATGCATCAAAGGGACATCATCAACGACACGAAGCCTGAGACATCAAAACAAGACAGTGCCTCCGGAATATCTAGGCCTTTGATACGATGCAGTTGCAAGAGTCGAAGAGAGCAGACTTGCAGCCGCTTCAAAACATCCAGTCCACCAAGCCACACCTCGCCCACACTCTCTGCACGCAAACAATCACAACATGCTGTTCAGAAAACTACGCGGAAAAAAGAGGGAGCAGGTGGAGGTGTTAAGAAAAGAGCGCGATTGTGGCTTTGAGATTTGATGTAGGCCGCCTCCCCATCGCGAAGGAGGCATCTGGCATGGTTCATGAGCATCAAATGTGCGTTTTCTTTGCTCAGTCTCAGTTCCTACTCTTGCCCAAAATAACCGCCTCTCAGGTCTCAGAAGAGGGCAGCCTCACCCCCGTCCTGAATTGACCGCCTGGCCTAGGGGCTGTGCTATCGTTCAGCGTAGTACTCTGATTTGGCAACAGAATCCCTTAACAACTACATGGGTGGCATTTACTACGCTACAACTTGCTCTGTGGATTCTCATCTATATTGGAACAGGACTCTCTCATCCATCGACGTGCTTTCTTCTCCCGACTTGTCTGGCCATAACGAAAAGGAATTTCAAGTGGCTCTTACCTGTTCACTTCGAAAGCAAGAGGAGCACAAACCGTCCTAGCCATATAGCCTATCCGCCCTTCCCCCTCTGCCACCCTGCTTTCCAGTAAGCCATAACGAATGGGAAAACGACACCATCTTTGCCAAAGGATCCAAAGTGACTTACTGCAATTCTTCCGTCGCTCCAAGTTACCTTCATGCAGGAGTGCTAGGTTCGCGCCACTCTGATCCCAGATCTATTGTTGCCAATATCTCTCGCCGTTGGCAATAATCACTGCTCGGTCAACAGTCAAAGTGCGCGAGCGGTGCGCTCAAGGCGTGCGACGTCTGCTTCAGTTCTTGCTTGCTTCCCGTTCAGTGAAAGGATGTTAAATAGTTCAAGTACGAACATCAACGATATGGCATGTCTATCATATATAGTATTGATTTATTGGTTTCTACGACTCACGAACTTTCCTATTTTGCGTAAGATACGAGTCATAGATCTTTGATCGTAGACTGAAATGAAATGTATGGCATGGATGCAATTGATCAGGACTCAACTTATCTGTTCCGCCCCCTTTCAATCACAAAACAGCCCTTTGCAAGGACATCCACTCTCGGCCTTGTGTACCGACTGCTCCTGCTCAACCCATTGCCCGTCGCCCGGACGGCTAGTGGACCAAGAACATCCTCGCTGACAGGAGAGACCCAATGAACGCCAAAGTTCAGACTGTCGTCGAGTCTTTGACATCCTCAGCTCGGGTCCACGAGAGGTGGACTACTACCACTGTAGCCATGAAGCAATACAGTCGCATGTTCTCAGGATTAGGAGGAAATTGGAATTCGGGTGACGCCTGAGCTTTTGTAGAAAGTGTGAGCAAAAACGGAAGGATTAGTGAATATCGAGCCAGATTCAGACAGGAAACATGAATGAAGAAGAGCAGGCCTAGCCATTCGGCCAGGATTGGTACCAAGTCAGATTATTGAACAAGGAAAAGCGGAAATATCGGACAGGAACTCACTTGTGTAGGTCATGATTCTTGGGCGATATCTTGATGATGGACTTTTGTACGAAAATTTGAGGAGAGTGAGACCAAAGGTAGAATGTCCAGAAGCTTGAAATCCAACGGCGGCACAGGCGACAATCCGGTCATCAGAGACAGTGAAAAGGGGTCGGATCAGGAGCTGAGTACGTAGTGTGAAGAATCGTTTCAGTCGCAGACACCGATAGAATGGAAGAAGGGCGCATCAGGACGAGCTTGTCGGTGCATCGATGAGATGCGCGAGGCTGCGTGTAGAGCGAGAGTAGGACTTCTGTAATGTCTGAGTATATGCGGATTTCTGAGACATTAGTGCCTTACCTGTATCCAAGTCCTCGTATTGAAGATTATGAGGCCACCGATTTCCATCGATCTTCTTCTGATTGGCGTCTTGAGCGACGCAAGAAAATCTGTCGAGCTCGGAATCCTGCCAATTTTCTCGGTCTTGAAGACATGTCTTGGTTGTCGACCAGCTCAGAACTTCTGACAGTGAATGCTGACGCTGGCGCATGGGTGGCCTATGAGGCGTAGTTCAGAAAGACGCAAAGCTGAGCTGAAGGCGAAGAGTCTGAGGTTCCGAATTTTACTTCCGCTCGGTCATGTTCAGCGACAACTTCGACCAGCTCCGCGACCCCTCTCAGTAAGATTTACACAGCAGACGCCATGACATCTGCACTAGCATAATCTTCGACGCGACTCGGGTTTCTTGATCCTGGTGCAAAATTCGAGCGAGCAAGCGAGAGGGCCTTTTCAGCCTGGCAGTATCGGCTATCAGTGCATCCCTATATTGCGCTTCAACGGTCCCATTGGCCGCCGATTGACTGGCCGGGAGTCTGTACTGGCATGGACCAGGGCTTTTATGCTCAGAGATGCGTTGTTGCGAGCCAGAGTCTCTGCCACGGATTTCTCTTGCTGGGTAGAGTCTTCAACAAATAGAATAGTCGGGACTGGGTGATAAGAGAAAATTTCTGGTGTGTTTCTTTTACTGTTCGAAGTTAGTTGTGAAGCAATTGCTGATGCCTCATCATTCTTGACAGACTCTTGAGCCCCGAATTCTTGATGAGGCCACTCTCGTGCCATGGCGCAAGTCGGACCCTCTTCGCGAGCAGTAGCATAGTGTCATATAATCGGCGTCATTCAACATCTTGAATCTTGTGTTTGGACTAGTCCTTGAGGCGATCACACTTCACAACGTTTCCAGTGAGTTGAACGACATATTTGTTCAAATCAAAGAAGAGACTGACTAAGCGCCCGTCGGAATTATAGAGTCATTGTCCTCTGAGCCGCTTTCGGGCCTGAGCAATAACGATCGGGCCTTGATAATAAATCCGAAGCTTGTGCTGCAGAGTACCACAGCCATGTGGATTGGGAGCCGATTGTTTTTGGTTGAAAAACAGGTCGGGATAATATTTGACGTGGATTTTCTACTTTCCGGTAGAATGGGTCAATTGCGCTCGTATGGACGCGTGAGGATACCTTTTATTGCTGTTCAGCGTGGTACTGATGGTGCTGTAGGTGCCTGGACTGTCCGCGGGTATACATAATACCATCGGCCGAGGACGATCATACATTCCTTACACGTCGAAAGGACAATGGGCACTACACTTAGTTCGAGAACTCGGCCCTTCTCAGGAAAGAAGTGACATACGCTGTTGCTTCTTGGCCATTGTTCATAGCGGTTCTGAGAACGAGCTGTGACAGCCCTTGCCCTATATCTTGCGCATAGGAAAGGCCCATGGGGCCCCTTTCCTGCTCTTCTTTCGTAACTTCTGCGCGGCATCCGCGTCCGAGTCAGATCTAATCGGTTTCGCACCCGCAGTATCGCCTTTCCGCATATAAAATGCACAAACTCGTTCCGTTCACTCATCCACAATCTCACAACCGCGTCACCCCTCCCTTTCCTCTCCCCTCTCCCCTCTCCTCCCCATCTTCATTCATTTACATCCGTACATACAAGAAAGATGACAGGAAGCAAAAACAAAACTTCCGAAAGTCAAAATCGAAAGCAGAAAGGCGGCATTCGTCGTCACTACACGCTCCCTTCAATCGAGTTCGTTCTCTCTACGAGACGATTCCCTCCATTCCTTCAACACCTCCTCCGTCGTCACCCCACTTTCTTCCCCGCCCCATTCTATCAAGAAATCCCCGCTCCTCCTACTCGTTTCCTCCAGGTACCTTTTCTCTCCCTACGACATCGTTCACCTGCTCTCCATTCCTTGTCATGGCATTCACTAACTGGATGCGGTGGCAGCGTTATCTAAATCAAAGTCCTCCTAATGCAGATGGATATCCTGCCAAGCCGATTCTGAAGCCGAAGAAGGTCGACGATATATATAATGTTGCGCTGAGATCTGTGTCTAGTTTGGACCTTGGAGATGTCATCGATGCTTTCCCTGAGACTCCTCGATCTCCTCAACCACCCTCTCAAGCTTCTCAAGCTTCTCAATGCCCACTAACTCAAGTTGCCGACGACCTGGTGGATGAGGGTGAAGCTGGGGATACGTTGGATGGAAGACTCGACTATCAAACTCAGGCCATCGAGGTATGCTTGTTCATAGTATGGCAACTCATCTCACTGAATGGCACACCAGCTTCATCATTCCTCTGAGGACCAGCATACCACTGCTTCCTTGCATGTCGCGCCATGCTCCATTGAAGCTTCTGAATCCCAAGTTGAGGTACGGGTTCTCCATCATTGTTGCCCAACCACAACTGATGACGATTCATAGCACCCTTCTTTCGACACACCTTTGAGCCCGAATCGCGAGACCTCCGAGGACAATGCCTTGATCAGTGCTGCCGAGGTCTGTATCCCTACTTTTCGTCCATGACACGCTAATTCAAGCTGCCGCAGCGAGATTGTACTGTCATCGAAGACGTCAGCCTTCTAGATTCGACTTGCGAGACTCATGGACCAGGGAGTTGCAAGATTGAATACGAGTTCGAAACGGGGGACCAAACCTGTTATCATCCTAGCAATACTGAGGTATATATACTTTTTGAGTCCGGCTTCGACCGATTGGTTTATATTGATCCAGAGTGATACACCATTCAAGACCCCCGATGAAGATGATGGCGCGGATACGAATGTCTGAGCGTCGTCACTCCGACATCTTGTCAGCGCAGTCGTATATCGTCTTTACACAAGTTTACTTCGTCTTCATTCTTGCCGTCTCCCGCCTGCGTCCGCATCAACATCCACCATGTACATCTCCGATCTTGCATTCCGCCCGTTCGTCGTCTCCGATAGCCCACCAACTGAATTTCCTCTATCAATCAATCTTGGTTCGTTGTCTCCACACAAGCCCCCGAAGACCCCATTCAATGTATGAATATCTTTGATAGTGTTTGCTCTCTTTTCCGAGGTTAGTTTCATGTCTTCGTAGTAGCGCATTCATTGACGGCATATTGTCAGAATGCCCCGTCCTTTCATTTAATCTGAGAATTCTCAGAGCTCTTGTTTCGCTTCGGACTGACTCCTCGTTTTTGGCATATTTCTTTCAACATCGATTTCGTACGTGTAGGCGTGCCGATATTCGATATAAATCACCCCCGTTGCCCTGTTCCTTGTAGAACGTCGTCTCGGTTGTCACAAGCCCATCGGTCAATAAATTCGTCGTCATTGATATTCATTCCTGCTTTCGTCTGATCTGTGTGATGGATCTTCAGCCTTGATCATCGATTGATATGGCGGAGGATGTCTTGACCAAACATTTCAAGCACTTTGTACACACGACGAATCCGAAAGAGTAGATAAGGGCGTTTCAAATCATTCTCATGCCAAATAAGCATCCATGCTTCAGGCCCGAGTTCCGGCGAAGACCTCTGAGGCTCTGAGATTTTCACTCATAGAACACGTAAGAAGTCCCGTATGAACTTCAGCTGCAGGGGCTAACTCCAAGAGATGAGCCCATATTGCATTGCGAAGAACGTGCTACGAAGTTCGCGAATTCGAAGTGTTTGATGTACGGATGATATGGATGAGACTCAGGAGAAGGTACCCTCGTTCCTTGATCTCAGGCCCTTTGGGTGTGCTTCTCGTTGCTTGAAAGCTAGAATCCCGCGGGTCGGGGGATTCGTACCGGAGCTTTGTACATGTAGCCTGTGTTGGGCTTGGAGGCTCTCGGGAGAGGGTTTATCGTCGTATATGCGTTTCGCGTGTGTGGTTGTATGGCACGTTCGTACATGGTCGTTTACGCTTCGATTTTCTTGGATATTGATAGCGGGCCGGAATGAACGGAAATGAAGCTTGGATGACGACGGGGCTTGAGAGAGCTAGAACGGGAACGAGAACGAGGATAATGATGTAACTTCTTCTTCTTTCATTTCTTCACATATAACGACGACAGGTTGAGATAGAGATAGAGACGAACATGATATCGATTGAGAGCAACAGTTGGAGAGGAATAATGAAGATGGGAGATAGGAACATCCCATGGGAGTAAAGGGGTAATATATGCGGGTTCCACGAGGGTTGGAGATGAATGGGAGGACTTTGAAATGGCTTGGATATTGGAGGGGTGAGTGTAATCGGTGGGTTGAACACCGTCGATGGGATTGGGGAGTATGGTGAGATACATTGACGTGATGTATGAGTCGATACATAATTGCGATTGGAGTTTGAAATTGGAGGGTGTATGCTGGGTATTGGGGTAGGTATTGCGGATTGCGGTGAGGATGAATTCGGATGATGCATGTAAGTTCAGAGCAGAGCAGAGCGAAAGCGATGAGCGGCGAAGGGCGTGATATACAGGGTGTGTGAGCGATGATGGTTGAAGATCGTAGTCGATGACTCGATGACGATGACTCGGCGGATGCAAATCTCATGCCAGTGACGACAGCGTGCTAATCGTCCTTGCGCAAAATAGATCTATTGCGCAGGATACGATGGACGAGTTCTCGAACGCTCTGCATTAAAGCTGTTCTATTATGACAAGAACGCTGCTTTATCGCCCATCAGTAAATGGTGTCGTCGTTCTAGTGGCGACGAGGACGTACATGATCCTGAACGGATTTGAACCGCACGAGAACTGCTAATCGCATCGTTGGATTAGGAGTTACATTCTCGTCTCGATCTCGACCTCGAGGTTCTGGTCGGTCTTGGAAGAGATGAGCGTTGACGCTTGGGGGGAGGTCGAGCGATGACACGGATGAGAGTGAGTTCCAATATATTGGATTCACGGGATGAAGAAGGGGTGCTTGGGGCGAGGGTAATGAGAGCTGGGGGTCGTACGAAGCCTACGAGATAGTTAGCTGCTGCGGCACGCTGGGGATAGTAGCTGGGGACGTACGGGGAGGGCAGTGGGGTCATGGGAGTGGGTATCGTTCGGGCTGGAGATGGTGTCGTCGTTGGGGAGAGCGTTGGGCGACATGATGGGTTGGATGCTTGGCTTGGGTATTGCTTGGGGACGAGGTGAGGATATATAAAGAGAGAGAAACGTGGGGACAAGACTGGACTGGACTCGGACGAAAATGGTCGGAATATGAACCCGCTCTCGCCAAACTCACGCGGACCTGTCCTCTCTCGTCGACCACGACCAGAGTAGTAAGTCGCCCCCACGACCGCCGTGTAATCTGACCTAACATGTCCTTTCGTCCAGTCCCCACCCCTCTCCGTCGTAAACCAAATTAGCATTTCGGACGGAGCGCACCCGGTCCATGCTCATCGATGCATCGATAGCCCTGACAATGGCCTGAAAAGGGCCAATGAGCTTATCCAACTGATCCGACAAATACCTTGCACCCTACCCTGTGACCCGGCACAACAGCACACTCACAATGCAATGAGGCTCTTCGGCTCACCATTCAGTTTTTTCTATTCAATGTTCTTTCCGAACGGTTCAGGCTCTTCCGACTCAGGATCCGACATCTCCATCTCCTCCCACCTTATCATATCCATCATACACGTTCGTATGATGGTACCATCGCATATTGCATTCACCTTCTCGGGAAGACTGGACTGCGCTTGGAGCCACGGCAGACCATTTGCTATGCTGAGCGGATAAACGAAAACGTTCGTTTAGCAGCTGTCATTCGGCAAGAAATGCCGTCTGCATTGTCGTCCTGCTATAGCGTTCCATCGCATTTCGTTCTCTCCCTGCTTCAAGCGAGAATGCATCAGAACACT
This sequence comes from Sistotremastrum niveocremeum HHB9708, assembly GCA_001630475.1. Classification (NCBI taxonomy): domain Eukaryota; kingdom Fungi; phylum Basidiomycota; class Agaricomycetes; order Sistotremastrales; family Sistotremastraceae; genus Sertulicium; species Sertulicium niveocremeum. The sequence continues at coordinate 177,453 of KV419394.1, forward strand.
TCAAAGAACCTGGAGTACAAATGCTGCTTTACACACCTATCGTTATTGTACTCGCTTCCGAAGTACTCCGTCCACCGTAGCTGTCACCAGCTACCCCTGCTCCTTCACGTCGCATGCAGTACCTGAGACGTCGAGGGTGATGGAGAGCTCTTGAGGCTACGTCGGGACTGGGGCTGTGCGGCCGGAGGATGCGGCCATTTATCATTATCTGAGTCTCCTGGAATCAAAAATTCGGCGATGGCGCCCCCAATTATATGGATGGTATCCATCGTATTGGCAAAAATCTTTTTCTAGATTACAAGGTGCTATATGCCGCGATTGCCCCTCTCATTGCCTGGTGAGTGTATTCCATCCGTTTTCCTGGACGAGGACCGCGCTAATCATCGCGTCCTCTCAAAAGGAAGGAGACCAAAGAGAACAATAACTCAAACATCCCTTCACCGCCCATATTACGAAGATAGATATACGCAAACGCACAATGTTTATCCTTGTCCATCCAATTCCACCCGATCATGAAGCAGATGTGGATGCCAAGGGACATCATGTCACCTACCTATTCGCAACACGTCCCGCCAGAAACACTCCCCATGTACACCTGAACACCGGGTGGAGATGAAATAAATCAACGGCGCCCAGCGCACAAGATTAGGACTATGGTATCAGAGGCGGGAGGTGGAGTTCCATCATATCGACGTCGTGTTTAGGAGACGTCTAGCAAAGAGCTCTCGGACTGCCTGAGTGAACCCCCAGCACGAACTCCACTGGGTATTCATGCTGGAAGATCACTGTACATTCCTGGAACCAAGTGAAGACGTACAACAAACCACACACTGCCGCAGGCGATCACGACGACAACAAACTTCGTCTCTGTAATCCAGCCTTTCGACTATCATCGGACAGAGCCGAGCCATCATCACCTTCGACTTTCGCATATATCTTCCAAGTCGAAAGCAGGAATATGAGAGTCATCGAGACTGATGGATCAACCGGACAGGCATCATGTCTGCAATCCCGCCAACTCATCAGACAGGAATGCTACTCTTATCTAGTTCGAGTCTCTCCACGATCTTTGGACAGTGCTGTCGCATCGTTAGCGTCAACTTCCTGGGCATGAAAGCTCAAAGCCGACAACAGGAGTATCATCCCGACGGATGGATCAACCGGACAGGTATCACTGTCGCTATCCGGGCGCCCCATCGGACAGGAATGCTACTCCTATCGAGGTCGAACCTCTCTGCAATCATTGGCAAGAGCTTAGCCATCATTGTCTTCCACCGTCGGTATAAATGCTCGGAGTCGAAAACAGGATTCGCATTCGGACTGATGGATCTCCCGTGCAGGTATCCCTTGTCGATATCCCGGTGATCCATCAGACAGGAATGCTACTCCTATCGAGGTCAAACCTCTCTGCAATCATTGAAAAGAGTTTACGCATTATTGTCTTCCACCGCCGCCATAAATGCGCTAAGCCGAAAACAGGATTCGCATTCAGACTGATGGATCACCCGTGCAGGTATTCCGTATCGCAACCCGAGCGACCCATCAGGCAGCAATGCTTCCTCTAGAAGTTCGTTGAATCTCTGAACTGTGTTCCAGCATAGACCGCCGTCGCTACCTTCGACTATCCTCTCATGACTCTCCGAAGGAAACTCGAAAGCAAGAATACGAGATTGTCAGACTGATGAGGAATTTCGCCAGGCATCGATGCTGGCAGACGAAATCCACATCAGGCGTGACCCTCACTCCCTCATGTTCCAGGTCCCTCCTACATCCGTCGGAGCGTCATCGTTTCGGTCATACTCTGTATCGTCGGGTTCAGCTGGAAATCTTCCTTTGATAGCGACGTTATCTTACCTATGCTGGGAATCGGGCTTCACCGCGTGTCATATGGGGCGAAGCTAGCAGGTCGTCAGTTTAATGTCAAAAGGCTTGTGTTGGACGCGTACGGGATGTAGTCTTCCACTTGCACGATTGCCTCCACATCGTCGCTGCACGTTGATTGTGACTATTCCTCTTCTACGGTCTGGATAATGAACTGACTGTAATGTTTCTTCAGGCGTGAATGATGCTGGAAGAGTTCAACTCTTCCTCGTCCTAGGAATGTCTCCCTGTCCAAAGCCTGCGCGCTATGATGATCATTTACGTATCAGCATTGCTGGCGCACCACAATGTAAATGCTAGCATGCAAAGTTCCCCGGCGTGCGTCGTTTGCGATGGAGCTTGCTCGATTCATCGTGGACTGGTCGGCTCCTCACTGTCGAAGGACCGGACCAGCCACATGAGTATGATCAATACACCATCAAATACGACTCGCACGCCCCTTTACGCTCACTCTTCGTCGGAGTCCGGTGTAGGGAGCTCGGCCAATTCGTCATCCGAGAATCTCCTCCAACATGATAGTAGACGACGATATTTCGGATGAGTTACACGACGAGATTGTGTGCGTGTCGACGCCGTTGCCCTTCTCGTGGATGTCGTGAATCAACTCTTCTCGACGAAAGGACTCCATGCAGCGCTGGTTTTCTCCGTTGCGATGCATGATACGCCCTCAGGCCGACTTGTCTTGCGGGATCAACGAGACCCATAGCCGACGACAAGTGATTGTCATGGCAGTGGCCGTTGAACCCTCTGGTCCAAGCGCTCGAATGACCCGAAGGCGAAGTCATCCTTTTCGACTCCTTAAGAGTCAAAGATGAGACCGTATCCGACATTGACGGCATCCTGGTCGGAGCGCAGTACAGGAGAAGTCTCCCGCGTCGCTCTAAAGCTTCCGTACGACCATGCAAGTGTTCATCGGAATCGAGGTCTCTGTACCGTCGACCAGGCCATCGTTACTTACTCAGATTCCCAGGGTGCCTTTCTCGTGAACGTGGGCGATAAAGGCCCGGCTCTCTATATATCGATCGACGAGCGCTCTTGGTCGATCAACAGTGCGGTCCCCTCTCCTCATCGGGAGGGCGAGGTTTTCCGCGTTGAACCTAAGGAACGCTCACGCCCGATATAGGAGAGCCGGGATCGCTCGTAGACGCTCGTCTAGCGATGGTCAAAGCGAGTGCCAAAGCAACAGGATCGACCATGGCCCAAGAATTTCACGTTGTGAAACGACCGTGCCATCGTCGAACTACGAGTCGGCACGTCCTCCCCTGAGGTAACGAGAAGACGCTTTCTGTCGTGGTCTGTCGCATCAGTTTCGACCACGCCGCCCCCCTACAAGTCCTGCTCAAAGCTTGATGTCAGAGGATCTCGCTGTCGTAGGAAACGATACGACCTTAGCTCTCAACGTACACTAGGAGTGTTGGTGTGCATCAACACCGTGATCAAGCTGGAAAGCACCATTAGATGACATCATGGGCGTCTAATGAATATCTGTTCTTACTCGCGTTTTCGCTGGACTACCAAGCAGCGATTGATGGAGAAGAGTGTCTAGCGTTGGTGAGCATCGAACACAGTGTTATGGGCCAAGCAGCTCATCGACTCGTTGACCTGATCGCGGTGGATACGTCATGTGAGGATCACTGATTGCATTTCTACATTGCATCTGATATTCATGCAGAGTTAGTTCACGAGTGGCAACGGCGACGTGTCTCGTACCTCGTTATGAGCGATTGTCAAAGAACGAGCGGCGTCTTCTATGGCGATCTGATGGACCGCATGTGAGTAGATGTATGTGCGCGATGACAAATTACTCAACGTAGTCATGTCTAGTTTATCATGGCTGCCACATGTAGTCGCTGCTCAGCATTGTCCGTGAATGTGGTGATATAGATATGAGGTCGACACTCACTGATGTCGCACATACTTTCACTCGTCTTGATCGATATTAGAGAGGGAACACAAGCGTGCTGTAGTGTTGGTGCATTAATTTATTATGACGACGTAAGCAACAATGATGATCACCTCTGATATCGAAGACTGATGAGACGATCTTTAGATGGATAAGAATGTCGAGACCGTATACGTGACAATCGTCCACCTGGTCGATTGTTAGGCAAGATTTCATACCGACGATCTACTCAATCTGCAGTCAATACTATCCTACAAGCAGCCGACGTTGCTCACCAGTAACAGTGCACAGGGGTTGGCGTTGACGATCGGAAGCTGGAGGAGGAGCCAATGCGGGACAGCACATCGCATCAGAACGGGGTCGATGGCAACGTGAAGAGAGCCAGTACAGACACATCGATCCATTGGGGGCACAGGAGTTCTGTATCCTGCTCGTATGTCTTCGATGAGAGCTTTCTGTCTGATGATGCGATGCGAGAGCGTCATGCCCCCCGCCAACTGGGGTGAGAGATGGGAGGCGGGAAGAGGAAGAGACATGGGGGGATGAAGGAAGGAGGGTGGGGAGAAACGCGAGGACGTGGCCCTTTTCAACATGCGGCGGGCTTTCAAGTCACCCCATTGTTTTCTCACTGCACGGATTGCCGGCTCTTCCCTTGCCTGCATTCTTCACGCGAGATAATGTGGCACTGTGGTGGCAATATCTCGTCTTCTGGCGACTCTATATCACTGAGCAGGCTTAGACAAAGTATGCCTATGCCTTCTTGTTCGCTGACCTTCGTCTTCTCTCCCACTCAAACTCACGTTTCGAGTTGCCGCTCCTTCCAAAAATATTCTACTCCAGCACCCCCACGATTGACCATACATCCCACTCTCCCAGAGCCACCGGTGGCACAGCACCATCTACCCTTGAACACCCATACAACACGCCGGTTCTCACATGAACATAGAGTCGGAAGGAGAGGCTCTCCCTGTTGGCAGATCTGCCACGGAGTCGCGTTCTCTGACCTAACCACTGAGGATGCACCGAGCACTTTGCTCGCCTGCGAGGTTTCTTCCTGAATCATTGACACCGCTTTGCCACCGCTATTCGAGTGCTCTTCATTGAGAGGTCTTTCTTGCCACTGTCGCCATCCAAGCTCGAGACGGATCACATGTGCTGACAGAGTCCTTGTTCTCTGAATCCTCAGGCTCGGTCCATTGTTGCAAGTTCTCCATATGATCATCTCGTTCGCTCACAAGGGCTTGATACACTATACAAGTAGTATACTGGATTTTGAAGTACCGACGAGCTGATTCTCAGTACGAGGCCGTTCTTATTCACAACTATCTGCATACACTGGTAGAGAAGAACCTTTGGACAGCTGTTGATGGCAAGGAAGCTGCCTAGTGGATCTGAAACCTGTGGCAGGTGCTAAACAAGGGAGAGCACAATTGATCGCCATGACCCTCTCGTACTGGCCAGCTGCACTGTCACAGTCGCCTCGTATCTACATATCCATTTGTCTGCATGGAACTAGTGATCTAGCTATAAACATGCTACTTCCGCGGAACGAATCGTTTTCTCTTGGGGCGAATCGCGATGTCATCGATCTTGAAACTGTCTACCGGTGCATCGTCTTCTGAACTTGAACCCACCGTGATCCAAAGTGTGTCAAATCTATGCTGAACCAAGTGTTAGACACTTTCGACCACATACGGCGGCCTTGCGTATTCGTGAAGCGGTTTTGGGAGCGGGAGCGGAGCTGTTGATGAAAGGCATCTGTAACAAATTGGACCCTTTTGATCGAAATTTCTGAGGTCATAGAGGGCTACACAGCGTGGCAACTAAGTATGGTGTCGGTATAAAATTACGCGCTGGATCTGTCGCTCGTCGAGGCGACTAGTTCAACAGTAGGTCATGGTAGTCGATGTCTCGGCTCTCAATAGTCTTGTATGCCGACACCGGTTCGGTTCCTCGGCCGATCACAACTAACCCGGGCCGTACCCCCGGCCTCCGCTAAACACTTCCAATACACATGTTTGACAAGTTTACGGCTCTAATTCTTCATCATCTCAGCTTTCAAGGAGCCACAAAAGGAGATAAACTTGACAAAAAACTGGATGGAAGATGGTGGATGGTGAGGTCAGGGTCACACCTGCCGTGTGCCGACGAATTTACGTCTCAAAGTACGTAGTATGTGCTTGGGCTGAGAGCAGCTGGCGTGCGCGGCTTCTGCTGCGACATTATCCCCCACGAGCATATTTTTCTAGTGGAGAATGCCCCGTCCACTTTCCAATCCAGAGATCGAAGAAATTTATCGGCTCTTGAATATCACGTTCCCTGGTTGGGCAGAAGAGACAGGATGGGTACGTTCGTCGACAGTTTCACGTGTTCAGAACAGCGAGCTCAATCTAACTAATATACAGGGAGAGAACGAAAATAATGAGGCTTTAACCCAGAAATACATTTCGGGCTCAACGGTACATCTTCTCAGTCTCTTGTCAGATATATCCCTCGTATGTGTTCGTGATGGATAGATCGAAACTTTCCAACTTCACAACCCATCAGGATCACGCTCAGTTAAAATCAGTCATACTATCAGCCACTCATTTCTCCATTCGATTGTCTAATAACCTAGCGGAAAAGACTCACATACTCGGTAAAACCGCATCACTAACCAAAGCCTTACTTCATGTGTATGCTGGGTACTACTCAGACGCGCTGTCAATGGAGGTGACGAGTTTTGCTCCAAAACTAATATCAGTGTACTGTACTAATTCAGAAATACTTGCTCAAGCCCAATACAGATACGGATGGAGCAAGATCCTTGACACTACAGAAATTGAAGGGCTGGATCGACCTCGCCTGTTCCATTGTGATGTCCCTTGGCGATACGTCGGTCGGTCGCATGCAATCCGATGCTCTAGTTCGTTAAAGTTATTCCTTTTCTAGATCGTGCCGGTTGCGACAAAGATAGAAACTGTGATGATACTGGTTCGACAACTAATTTTGTTGGCGAAACTGATGGAACGCAATGAGGCGATTACCTCAGAACCTCCGCAAGCCAAGCCGCCAGTCGAGAAAGTGAGCCAAGCATTCATTCATTTTGATACTATTCTGACCCCCTTCCAGGACCCGGGGCCTGAGACATTAGAGTTGAAAAACCTTGTGGGTACTGGATTGTGTCCACGGAACGATAAATCTGTTAACAGAGATTCAGTTGAAAAATGCAAAATCAGAGATTAAAGAGCTGAAGAAGAAATTGAAGGCACTGTCGACGGTGTGTGAACTCGCTTGTGAACTCAGGTTCATATAATGCCTATCAAGATATTGACCGCTACATTATGGTAGGAACCGAATGATGGTACTGACGTTCGTGCGACTTCCACGAGTGGCACGGTCATCCGCATGGAGGACAACCCAACGCCACCAAGAATAATCAATGTGCGACTTTCGTTCAGTCCGACTTCGTCGCATCTTTATTGATATTCTTTCCCCGATCATTGGTCTTCAGATTCTTCCGCCTGCTGTCAATCCCCATCGACCATGGGACCAAGCTATCACTCATTCGCCCGTACTTCTGGCTCAAGTGAACAAGAAGCATCTCAGTCGTTCTCGGCTAGATCAGTTGTTGGGTCGTGGCGAATTGGACGAAGCAGACAAAACGAGTAAAGCAGGCCACCCTGGCAACAAAGGCAACAAAGGCAGCAAAGGAAAGACAGAGAAAGGATCTAAGAAGTCGGACCAGGATGGGGGTGTCACAGTGAAGTACGCTCGGTTCCAAGTTTAGTCCTATCATCGCGACTGATAGCCACTGTTACAGAGTCAGACTGATGCGACCCCATATAACCGCATTGGCGCTAGAGCACAACGTGCTACAAGTCTTATACAGCGGGTGCGCTGAAAACCCAGATTGCCCTAGGGAACCAGGAACCTCAGGATTCTTGAATTTTGGCTTTGGAAACTTGACAAACAGCTTCCTGAATCCCCAGTTCGTTCACTTATTTGTGGATATTAGCGCCCTGCAAAACCAGACTGGATACTGCTACATGGGACTGTATAAGTGCACTCGTCGGCAGCCTTTCCCAGCCTCCAAATGGAAGCAATTAACCAAACAGGTGAATATAACATTCACCTCCTTAGGAACTGCTCTCGATACTGAGATTCTCACAGGAACAGCTTCTCTTTGCTCGACGCACAAGAGAGCACACCCCCGACTTGGCCAAGATAGGTGTTGAGGTCATATGTGCTCATTACGAAGCTGGCTGGTTACTGTTGCCATGCTTGGAGCTCAAGTTCACGGAGTATAACATTCAACTTGCCCAGGCATTGGCCAAAGACCCAGAAACCTGCGACAGCGAATCTCGTAAACGGAAAAGGGAAGAGAAATTAGAGGCCAAAGGACTCTTGCAGGAGTCGCTCGCGGTGGATGTGAAAATTTCGGGCGGACTTCAGTCGACAGATCTCGATGCTCAGGGCAGGACCAATGCGCGATGTGATGAAGCGCAGGAATCCAAGGTGGAGACGCGCAAGAAATTGAAACTCGAACACTAGTCAGTTGAATGCACATGGACAGTAAGCGTTCATGATCAAAGACGTACAGTACTGAAGAGGAGGCAAACGAAGAAGAGAAGGTCTTAATCACATTTTCATGACAGCCAGTATCGGTGTTTAGTAGTCCAAGGACGCATGGCAGTGCCATTCGCCAGTCATTCGCCAGTGTCTGCATGCAGCGCCAGCTCAGTATGAAATTACTATGAATCCGCAGCCGGTAGCTACGTATACCTGATATTACATATCACAGCAAGTGCAGAGCACACGGATCCTATAGCTAGAAAAGACTGCTGTGTTTCAATCTCATGAACTCTGTGGTATTCATGATCAATATATTATTTTGAGGTACGACTATCAATAATGCATGGGCCATATTATTGGCTCAGACTGCATCACTACTGCATCGGCTGTCAGGACAGTCCGATCGAGTCTAAGAAGCCGCAACGCGTCCAATTTGCAATTGCTTCCGCCGAATTCGTCAACCCACATCTGTATGTGTGCGGTGAGCTCTGGCCACGACAAAGATGACTACTCTACTTTTTGGCCAGTCACAATATGAGGACATACGGGAGGTATTAGAATTGACATATCCGGATTTTACTGAAACAGACGCATGGGTATGCCATTCTCCAATCAATTTCGCAACTGCAATCTGATCCAGCGATGTTTTTATTGCGCCCTTTGTCAGGGTAAAACTCCCTTTCGAGATGTTGTAGACCAAGGTCTATCTGAGGCCTATGTCTGTGACACCACTGCACGTATCTTGGGGTTGATGAAGGAATTCTCTCTGGTTGGTTCGTTTCCCAACAGCATGTTCCACAACGGCGCTAAAGCCTATTCCCCATCATCCGCGCAGAAATCCACGCAAATTAAAGCCATCGTATTATCCGCAACACGCTTGTCCATACACCTGTTTCATGACTGGGCGAAAGAAATCCAGGCTGTCGACGCAATCGCGTATCTAGTCAAGGCCCTACTCGATGTTTTCTACGCTTACTGCTCGCGTGCAAGTTCTTTTGGGCTGGAGGTCAGGCTTTCTTGATAAGAAATGTGATGGGCTACCGACACAATGATGTAGTCAAGAGCAGAGGATCTTGGAGCAACGCGACTGATTGTCAAGAAACTGCAGCTGTGGATAGAGCTTTCGGGCGAAGCTCTTGACTCTCTGAAAAGGATCCCTGTGAGACGTTTCCTAGGTTCCACATTTCATTATCTCATGCCGCGATTTTTCAAGGTGGTCCCCAATGTGACTAAAACAGAATCCATTCTAAACTTGGTCACTCAGTTGCTCTTCCTTGGCCGAATGCTCGAGTCTGAAGAGTCGAAGCGGGATTATATCCATGAGTCAGAATATCGCTCCGTCGAAGAGGTGCGTTGACATGCAGTGGATGAACCTATTCCCAGTGACGCAAACCGGACATGGTCCCAGGTGAAATCATTGACATCTGCTATTGATAAGAAAGACGCCGAAATCGCTAGTCTTGAACAAGTTGTACGTTTTTGGGCCATTGCCCATGCATTTCGTTCAAGTAATTGTTGAGTTCACATAGGGAAACGTGCTGGCTCGTCAAGTGAGTGTCCATCTGTCGTCAATGAGCACAGCGGCAAATATTAAGTTTCTTCAAGGTACAGGATTACGAAGTCACAATATCGGATCTGAAAGCGCGAGTTCGTGACATCTGTTCGAACCAACTTCAAAGTTACGCTGACTACCTGACTAGCTAGAGGCATCAAAAACAGCGCAGAAGGAAGCGGCTGAGAACAGAAGGCAGGTGGAGGACTTATTGACATCCGTGAGTCCATCGCTACGTCCCACCCAATCATTCAGTCAAGTACTTGTAATAGTTTCCAATGCTGAATTCAAAGCAGCCATGTCTTCCCGATCGAAAGCCTCTCGTGTCACCCGCTGCAGCTTTAACTGAAGCCCCCGATGATGTGAGGACATTGGCTCCTGTTTGACGTCTGGTACAATCCGTTGATTACTAAATGATGATAGTCCCTTCCCCTCCTCGTGAATCCACATCGACCATGGCCTGCTCTGGTCTTACATGCACCTGTAACCTTGCATCGTACGGAGATCAGAAACTTCAGTCGTTCAGCACTCGCCGAGCTCTTGGGCGGCGGGCAACAAGCAACAGTAATGAAGTGGGTCCCGAGCATCCTTTGCCCACTAAAGCGAATCTCGAATATCTGATACGTATATTCCAGCATTTCCGACAAGAGCCTGAAACCAATCGCCGCCGCTCATGCTGTCCGACAACTCTTGTACGCAAGTTGCGTTGGGAATCCTGGGTGTCCGCGACAGCCGGGGATGTCGGGGTATGTCAATATCGGTCTAGGCCGCGACGTCGAGCAATTTCTCAAGGAGGAAATTCGACACCTGTTTGCTGGAACGACGATTAACAGAGGCAAGACAATGTATTGCTATATGGGAAAATATAAGTGTAGGCGTCGCCACCCACTCCCAGTTTCTAAATGGCTAGAAAGGACGGACGAGGTACGTTACATTGTACCAAACTTGGAATATCGCTGACTGCGATGCCGGAATATTAGGAGCAGCTCGAATATGCAAGTTATACTCAAGCAAAGACGAAAGATCTTCAAACGCAGGACATCAAAACTATTCGATCTCACTACGAGAAGGGGCGCCTCTTTCTTCCTTGTGTGGAGGTCGAGTTTATCGAATACGACCTTGGTCTGGCTAAGGCTCTCGCGGAAGCGGATCCTGGATGTAATGAGAATGCGAACAGCCCTCAGAAAAGGAAAACGCGACGGAGGCGAACGATCAGTGAACCTGTGTCAGACTCGGAATCAGGGGGAATGATGGACGAACTGGACGACTCGGATTCCGACGAATCGACGACAGATCAAAGGTCTCCGAAGAAGAGTAGACAATGCTAAGGGGCCTCTCTTTTGTACTCAGAACTGTTGTATCGTCACTGTGTACTTTCTTGTCACTTCTCTCACAGCAGTAGCATAATCCAGACGTCTGGCTTGATTCGATGCGTATACAGGGCGGCCGAATTTGAAGTCACCAAGAGAGAGAACTGTAGATAGGTTCAGGTCGTTTGCTTCAAATTCAATTACGGTCGGGCATAATACTCACCGGACACTGTCAAGACTGCTGTCAAGTTAAATTCCTACTGTGATCGAGTTTACTAGCGATGAGCACCAGAAAGCTTGATGCATTGACAATCATAAAAAACCAATGCCTGCCGTCCGTCAAACGTCAGGAGCGACGACGCACGACATTCGATGAGTTGTATCTTGTGTTTCCCCATGCCTGCCTTCTGGATGAGCCGTAGGGCAGTAAACGAAAGTCCTACTGGCGTTGATCTCTGGGCTAGCTCTTTGTTTTGAAGTCCCCGCACCGCAGCGCGACGTTGGATGCATGAAAAAGCATCGCGGTGTGAAGCGACAGCGAAACAAGGTCTTAACAAGGTCTTACCAAGGCAGTCATATCAGCCATAGCCCCAGGCCACGGAGGTCCCAGCCTGAGCTCCGAGCGAATGCCAATGTGAAAGTCCTCTAAAATGGTGCTAAACGAGCTGGGTCTCGTTCCATACAGGACGACAGGCTGAATGCCTCTTGAATAAAGATGGCTGATATAGCATCAAATGAGCGTGTCGAACCATGTACTGGGCAAAGGAGAGGAGTGACAATGCGCCGCAACTCGAAGAGAGTGCGGTCACCGGTTGCTCCCGACTCTCTCGCAGTAGACACTGCATGTAATGCTGGTACCTCAGACTCCCGCATATACCGCCTGCTATTCTATGCCTCCTGTAACTAGTTCCATGGAATCCTGGAAGACGGGAACAGTTACCAACCCTTTGTAGACGGTGATGCCGCTTCTACGACAGCCATAACTGGGTGCTATTGTCTTGGATATTGTAAGATGACCAGCAAACAATAGTGGCGTAAAAATCACTCACCTTACTCTTACAGTTCCCCACAATAAATAGTGACCGCGACATTCATCGACGCACGAGTGATGCCATTCAACAACAGGCTCCTGCGATGCGGTTTCAGTCCTACGGGGTCCAGAGGGCGACCTTACATTCACAAAACCGCACAGAGAGAGTAGAGAATAATTTTTCAGATCCACTTCACTGTTCTTGATGCGTTATCATGAAGATAGCAGCTCGATGTTGGTCGGTTTCTACTCAAAAATTCTTGTTTCACTCGAAGAGGCGTCATGAGCAGACTCGGAGGTTTCTTATTGGGAGACGAGGAATTGACCTAACGGGAATGGAGATGTCAAAAAGTGTTGGTTAGAAAGGCGAGTATGTTCTCGACTGTCACTCAACCGACGTTGACCTTATAGCAGCCAGCCCAGATGACACTGACGAAGCGGCCTCCCATTTCGGATATCCCTTCATTTTTGATGAAAATGAGAACCATATCCTGTCGGATTCCCCCCGAGGTCGAACACTGGGTAAATCGTTATATTTTAGAATCTTCTGGGATTTGACTGGAGCATTGGATAGCCATATTTGGATGCTGCGTTCTTCGACTTTCGGACAAATTTTCATTTTCATTGTGTTTCCCTATCATTCCTTCAAATTGTGAGCCATCTTCAGAATCGACTTCTGTTGGGAAGAATACTGACCATAATACTGTTTAGTTCCCTCCATATGGCTCGAATACCAACACCTCTAATCAGTCGATAGTGGTCGGTCGATCGCGACAACCGGTATCACGAAGCTCATGAAGGTCGAAAGTCCAAGGTTTGGATGCGTCGGCCTTGTGTAGTGAATTCTGACGGTATTGCGCTGCCACACCTGCGTTCCCTATCCGATAAGAAAGGGAGTTCTCACAAGGCAAAAGAGCGAACATTACAACATATACCATTGTGGCTATTGCGAATTTTTGTTGAGAGTTTGCGCTTTAGATCCAATCGCGGAGCTGCGCCGACGCTCGGCGTTCACCTTCTCTCATGGCCAACACTGCATGTGCTCAGTATGCACCACCCTCAGATGCGATACGCGAAGCAGACAAGACGTTCCTCGCATGAAGCACACCCCTTTCGATCTGGCTCATTATAATGAACCGGCGAAGGGGTGAACGAGCTGTCGAGGATTGATCCTCCTGTCCTCAGCATCGATCCAACATGGCCAAACAGAGATGATGCTTCTGACGGTGAGGATTACAATGAACTCCACCTCACCTCTACCACAGACTGAATTGTCACCAGTTGCTTACGCCTAGCCTAGCCTGATTGATTTCATGCGATCCCTGCTGAACTCCTTCGCTGCAGTACGATTCTAGAGTGTCGTGAAGCAACGATGTTACTCAGTTTTGCAGAAGGCAGAAGAGTTTGAACCGTCGCATTCCTCAGTCGATCCTGTCCGCGAAGTAGGAGCCTCGAGTCCTTGGTGATGGCGATCGACCATACTGCCGGTGCCTAAGCTTCCGCGTCCCATACAGAAGGAGCGAAGACGAATTTCAGACATCCACTCTATGCATCCACATAAACCGTGATATCTTCCGGCTCCTAGGTTATCATCCGTGCAGCGCAGAAAAGTGAGTATTCTTCACCGTTCATGCCTTTCAGTCTGTCTAACATGGCCCGCGCAGAGACTATGTAATGCCTGGCGTCGGCAGGAAGCACGACACCGGCATGCTACACATGGGTCTTCTATGCTTCTTCAGTCAATATCCTGTACCCCGAAGTACGTCACTTACGATCAAACCCATGTCATTTTTCCTGTCGCCATCAATTCCATCGAGGTATAATCAAAAAGATGGTCTTGAAGAAAATCCAAGTCTTGAAGACTGGTAACAGGGACTCGCCGTCAATCATACTGCCAGTTGTCGAACCAGGTATGTCCTCGATACGGCTCACGAGCGTTGTGAAGCCCAATGCCACGCTGGCGAGCTCACTCAAGGCTGGGCGTCGAGAGGGGAGGCCGATCTTCGTCAAAGGCAGCTCTGTGAGGAGCCTGACCTCCAACTTCCTTCAGGGTGGCACCGATAGCCTTATCGTAGCGTCGTTGTGGAAGAGGATGAATGGCAGAGGAGGGGGAGGGATGAACTTACATTCCCAACTCGAAGCGGGCTTTCAACTCGTTTTGCTGGATTGGGCTCCCAGGCTGAGGAGGCAGAACCAGGACAGCGGTGGTCTCTGGCCATCTCAGACAGTTTCATTTGACCTTTATGCTCTGCTTTCTATGACTCCCTTTTTACCAATTCAACCTTCGTCGCAAGCCAAATTGACGCGCCTTTTATCGCCCACTCACTAGAATGGTCCTCTTTTTCGCGTGGCTATAGCGGCTTGGATATCCCGTCTTCTATTCCACCATGTTGAAGACCGGTATAATTCCCAGACGCCTTGTTATGAAACCGAGAAGAGATGGAAACAACGGAGACGATGTTGAGAGTGTGTGTTCGGAATTGATATGCCCGACTTGCCCGACAGAGATATGAACAGACGACTACGGAATCGACTTAGACTCCGCTCTTTCTGGCTTCAATCTAGCTTGTGTGGCACTGGGACGTTGAGTTATAGGTCAGCCTACAATTTTAGCTTTGCTTTGGCATCTAGTTTGCTCCTCAGTCCATGGTTCAATAGTATCCTGCACACCGGGATCACTTTTTGACGCTTTTTTCCTTGTCCTCGTCCGCTCGTTGGACGTGTTGATCTGCACCAGTCCCTGAGTGGCACGCGAAAGTGACCCTCGTGAGTTGTCCTAGTTGTTGTCTTAGAAGAGACTGGAAATTGTTGTGTCAGTGCCACCCCCGCAAAAATCGCGTTATAGCCTCCTAGGGCCGATGTTGAAGTACAAACATGCTGCGAATCTGCCCTCAGAGCTCGAGGAACCTGCTATAGCGTTCATGTGCTAATTCCGCGACTGACTTTCACTTGCTTGTCGCTATCATGCGACTACGTTCTTCAACCTGTGCCACTCAGTCGGATGACTCCGATATGATTTCCCTCAGCTGCTATCACAAATAATGCTCTGATTAACCATCGTAGATGGTTTGGGTCCCTCTCAACAGACACGTCTGCGCCGGATGCTTTGCTCTTATCTTATAATGTGAAACTACTTTGAGACATCATGTTGGTCTCGAAATTGGTTGCCAATAAGTAAATCCCTCTCGTTTTCCAGAAAGTCTCACTATGATAACGCTAGTATATCTGAACAACTATTACTCTCTTGACGCCTGTCTCGTGCCCCGATCGCTCTTCTGGAAGGCTTGCACTCGAAATTCATGGATTCGGTCCGGCTGGGTCGAATGAACATAATATCCAAGAGGTATCTTCCGTCAAAAGACGCCCTTGGCAGGAGCAGAACTTCATATCCACCCTCAAAGCCTAATCGTGTAATGCACTACGCCTGTCATGAGTTTGACGCCCTGAGAGCGTCTGTGGAAAGCGTAACGCAATTTTCGGCCCACCGGATAAGAAACTCACAGAGCTCCCCGGGCCGTATCCGGCTTTTCCGACTTGCTGCCGTCCTGACGGTGACGCTACGTTTTCTCGTGAAGGTTGTCTCACAAGCGCTGCTGCGCTTCGGAATATTGTCGCAAGATATCGACCACACGATATTCGGCATTTGCTTCCTTGGAGTTTACCTTTACGACATCGTATTCTGTCAGCAGGCGATAGAAACGAAGAGGATAGCCTCGCCTAAAGCTCTCGAGTAAAACTTCGATTCCATAAGGCTCTCAATTCTATGCGCATGACTGTGCGTCTCTCTGATTGGAAATCTGGCACTCTTATCAAACTGGGAAAACTCCATTTTTCACACACTGCACCTTGGATCAATCTGTCTGTCTGGTACACACGTCTTCTCGATTTCAATCATGAGACTGCAGTCTCCACACTTCTTTACCTTCCTATCGACCCTGAGTGGGGTATCTACGTGTTATCCTGGTTAGTTTCCAGAGCGCCTGTTCAATCTGAGGCACGTATCAAAAACTCTGCCGACAGTTTGGCTGAACGGCTGGTATGCATACTGGTTGAATAGGCGACACCCATTGATCATATGATCGTGATGCATCTGTACGTCCAAGCTTGAGAATTTGCTTCAGTAATTCATTGACTGGAATGATTGGATTACTGGACCTGATATCTGTTGGTCCTTTCCGAGTTCTGTGCCTGGCATCAGCATACCTCTTGAGCGACCCTGAAATGATAGTCGCCTCCTCGCCTGCTAAGATCCAGGTATTGCTCGTCTCTTTGGAAATCGTCACGAGATCAATAATCAACACTTAAAACACTCGATGCGCAGTCAGCACGGAAACGGAACACTAGCTCGTCATGAAATAAGAATATTCCATTTCCCCGCATTAGCACTGCTTTCCCTTCAGGGCTCATGATCTCCAAACATGCTTCCGACTCAAGCTCGTCCAAGAAATTCCAGAAGACCTCTTTCTCCTCTTCGCACCTCTTTCTATTTAGAATTCCACCCAAAAAAGCGCTGGCGCGTAAGACTCTAGTGAGCACCGCCACACCGAGCTTGAAGAGACTATTCTCACTCGAGTACGGATTTGGTTATGTTGTCCCCGCGATACTCCGAAATATTCCTTCTACATCCGTTCTTTCCGACCTTGTCGCTCATTTTGTTTGATGACCGTGCCGTGATGCCGTCCTCCGCGTCTTTTACGCTACGCTTTTAGTAGTGTGGTTGTATGAGCGTGTGTACGGTTATATTTTGGGCTGTGTTATGAGCGCGGGAGGATAGATGGAATGTTTCTTTGAAGAACACGCTATGCATGAATGTGCGAGTCGCGTCCGAGTCTTGAGCGATAGTGGGGACGTGTACTCAGGGTTGCCAGAGAAGAGTAATAACATTAGTAGATTTTGAATCGCCTTCTGGAATGCATACAATGACCTAGCGATATTGCGACAACGACGCAACAATGGTGACGCAGCCTGGAATCTGGTGGTACTCGGGCTATCTCCAAGTCCCACCATACCATACCGTACCATAGAGTTCATGACCGTAGTATAGTCAAATTGCAATTGCGCCAAGTTACTCAGCCTTCTTTCCTTTTCCCTTTCCTTTTTCTCTAACGTCGCCACCCAACCAGAGTGCACTAAAGATGACGAAACCAATACTAGTGCTAATTGCACCTGCGTAATAAGGCCATGCCGAGCTCAGGAATCGGGGATACCCATCATGTCGGGGTGGGACGAGTGG
Source organism: Sistotremastrum niveocremeum HHB9708 (assembly GCA_001630475.1). Taxonomy (NCBI): domain Eukaryota; kingdom Fungi; phylum Basidiomycota; class Agaricomycetes; order Sistotremastrales; family Sistotremastraceae; genus Sertulicium; species Sertulicium niveocremeum. The sequence goes on from KV419394.1 coordinate 194,916, forward strand.
GACTACGATTGCACTATGCAAATGGGTCCATCTAAGCCATAGTAGCCATAGTGTTAATATCGATTACGAAATGATATGAGATGTGAGAGAGAGGGTACGAACCCTTTTCGTTTGTAGTCTACGACGAATTTGAATACGCCATGTCTGTCGGGGGCACGGAATGTGACTGAGTAATGGCCTGGTGCACCTTTGATGGGGGGCAGGGCGGTGCGGATGTGGGGGTCGAGCATTGTGTATTCGAGTTGGAGGTCGGTTATGCCAGAGTAGGGTTTCCAGGTTGATGTTTTCGCGTCGAATCGATCAATGTCGATGCTGTAGACCTGAAGTAACCTCAGTATTCTGAATCTAATTAAATTCATAAAAACGCACGATTTCGTCTTTGGTTGTGTAATGGTCACGAGGGTAATTCTCGCCAAGGAGATGGTGAGAGGTGTTCGCAATGCGTAAAACGAGAGACTCCTGGAACGTCCAAGCAGCTACATCCTTGGAGAATTGTTCATTCCCAGATTTAACGCCCCTGTACAACTAAATCAGTCATGACTTCACACAAAAATGAAGAAAACTCACTCAAGAGCCTCAGCATTAGCAAATTCATCCCCAAACACATCAACCCCTCCAACCCAAGTCACCCTCGCCCCACTAACAGTCTGGAATCCACTAACAACGCCCATCGAGCCTCCCGCCCAAAGACCCTCTCCTCCTTTCTCCACAGCGTCAGCAATAGACTCAGAACCCCTATCACTCTCCGTATCACTCGCAAAGCTCTCTTTGGGAGCTTTGAGAATAGGTACCAAGCGCGGATTTTCACCGTACGCGTGTGAGATGCCTTTGAATAGTACTGGACCGAGATTTTTGGAGAGGATGGGGGCGTTGGGGGTGTTTTGGGGTGTTATGGCGAGTGTTGTTGGGGGGTGAGGGCGGGAGGGGAAGTGAGAGATGAGGGGTGTGTTTGGGGGCGGGAGGATGAGTGAGAATTCGGCGGCGAGGGATGAGAGGGGTGTTGTGGATGGTGAGAGTGCTATAAGCACGTTGACGCGGTTTTCGAGGAGGGTTATTATTGATTGAGGTGTTATGTCGGATGCAAAGTCTTTGGTATCGTCGTTAGCTTCTTAGGTTATGGTTAGAGAACGCACGACGTACTTTTTGTTGTTGGTGCAAAGAATATGACGTGCGAGAATGCGGGGATGTCATCCTCTAGAATGACTGGTTTTTCGTCTTTTGGAGCGCGGAATGTAAGGTCGTAGCCTTTCGCTATATATAACGAGAATAACGATGAGCAGAGAGCATAGGTATCGTAAAGCCGAAGTCGTACACTCAAGACCGTCAAAGAAGATCGAGAACTGTTCCCGCGAGAGTTTAGGCTCCAAAACGACCAAGACAGAATTTCCAGCCGAGCTAGTCGCAGCGCTCAAGCCCACCAGAAGAGCCGTCGTCAGCAACGAAAGGAGACGCATAGTGTCTACGAGCGTATTGCCAGTTCTGCTACACTCGACTGGAGAGACGGACACGTATTGACGCTATTTCCGGAACGCGTGTAATACAACCAAATAGGGCCAAATACTGTCTACAGGCTACAGCTTGCGATGAAGGTGACGACAGGAACGAGTCTTGGCTGCTAGACTCATCACGAGTCGAAACACGTCAATCCTGGCATCGTATCATTCACATTGAAAAAAGTACATCGTGTTTCGTGTTTCGCGCGTATCAGCTGACTCGCCATCCATCCTATGATTCCCATCCTGGACCAGTCGTGCGTCAGGATTACATGTCGATGAAGATGTCGTGCATCGTGTATGGGGTCGATCAGCCACACATACGATTGCTCAGTTCCAACAGAATGTTCAAGGTAGAGCTATCCACTCGTGTAGTAGAACATGATGATAGAAAAGTCAGAATAACAGAACAGAACGCACAGTACAGCCTCGACACAGCCTCGTTCGTAATCACCAGCATGATCCCAAGACATCTACTAGCGCCATGAATATTCTCTAGGAAACGACGAACAACAGCCCTGCTCGTTCGCCGCGGACGACAACGGCTATCCGGCTCGGACAATGACGAAAGGGTGTCGGGCACGTCGAGGACGGTGTCGAAATAAATATATTGAAATTTTGGGGCGCGGGAAGGGAAGAGTCGGTCGCCGGGCTCGGGAATATTCGGAGATTTTATTTTATTCTGATTTGATAAGCATGCTATAGCAAGTCCGGCAATATCTCCGTTCTAACTCCGACCCTCTTTCAACCGACCACGCCAACGCTATCGTCGACGAGCTAGCTCGTCCAGAGAATAGAGAACGGAATGGCTCCTTCAGATGAGCTCGAGTATTTGAAAGGGCTCGTTAGCCAGCTGAATAGCAAGATCAAAATCCTTGAGGAGAAGGCGAAGAATGCAGTCTCTGAGACGAAGACCCCTGCTCAGCAGCTGCGTATGATCCTTATGGGACCGCCTGGAGCCGGTATGGATTGAATTTCTCGGGGCGAAATTTAGTCATGGCAATTGGACTGACGTGATTTTGTTGGATTGGAATGACAGGCAAAGGCACACAGGCACCTACGATCCGGGACAAATTCTGCGTGTGCCATCTTGCGACCGGGGACATGCTGAGAGAACAGGTTGCCCAGAAAACGCCATTGGGTGTGGAAGCGAAGAAAATCATGGACGCGGGAGGACTGGTGTCGGATGACATCATGGTAGGGATGATTAAGAGCCAATTGGAGAATAACAAGGACTGCAAGAATGGGTAGGTCTACCTGCTCGCGTGCGGGTTGTGCAGGTTGCTGATGGTGAGCCGGATGTCGGGCAGGTTTATTCTTGACGGGTTTCCCCGCACGGTGCCGCAAGCGGAAAAGCTTGGGTCGATGCTGGAAGAGAGGAAGGAGAAGCTGGACCACGTCGTGGAACTGCAGATCGCGGACCAGCTGCTGATTTCGCGGATAACGGGACGGCTTATCCACCCAGCGAGTGGCCGGACATATCACCGTGAATTCAAGTGGGTGTTCTGCTGTTTATTATATGCAAGTGCTAACAAGATGCAGTCCTCCCAAAAAACCAATGAAGGACGACGTGACTGGCGAGCCGTTGATCCAGCGGTCGGACGACAATGTCGAGACGCTCCGGAAGCGGCTGTCAGCGTTCCACGCACAGACTGGGCCGGTGGTCGAATACTACAAACGGCAGGGCATCTGGACGGGGGTGGATGCGGCACAGGCGCCCAAGGTAGTGTGGGAGAAGCTGAGTGCGATCTTCGAGGGACGGAAGTAGGGACAAGTCCGGGCCGAGTAGAGCGATCGATATTGCAATAAAATAGTCGGCGGCTGTACGCGCGCCTGATCTGATGGAGAGATCCGCTAGCACACAGACACAGCTTATATTCGATTCAGAAACCTGATCAAGTCTAAACAATGCCCGTCCTCTGATCTCACCGCCATCCACGAGCAGCACGACCTATATAACAGCGTACATCCAGAAGCCATGCCTCCAATGCGCCAGTCAGCCTCGTCGAGAAGAATGGACCCCACCCCCCAGTCACCAAAGGCTGCCTATCCCCTCCAGCGCGGCTCAGCATGTTTGAGTTGCCGGTCAGTGCTCATCGTCGTCGCTTTATATTCATACTCACTTGCCATCCAGGAAGCGAAAAATGGTACTATCACCTCCTCTTCCCACCCCCTCCTGCTGACCGAGCCCCAGAAATGCGACGCGACAAAGCCGGTCTGTCACCAGTGTCTCAAAGCAAACCGCGGCGACGAGTGCGAGTACGACGATGGCAAGTCCAAGAGTCGTACCCAGATGCTCCAGGACAAAATGGCCAAGCTCCAGGAGCGCATCCGCGAGGCAAGTCATCCTCAACGTACAACGTTCGTACATCGTGTCTCATCTCTTCCAGCTCGAGGGTTCCCAGCAGCCCCAACTAAAGCCCAATTCACCTCCTGTCCATCATAGACACAACACCTTCCCCAATCCCACCATCGTCGCCCCCCACCACTTCCTTGACGACTCGTCGCTCGCATTCGACATGTACAGCAACGCCCCCGTCCCCGGCGTCCACTCGCACACGCCCTCACCATCGACCCTCCACCGTGATCTGGTCATCCATGACACCTCCCGCCTCGAAGTTCCCTATTCTGGCTCGGCAGGCTTCCGCTCTTCATCATCATCAAACTCTTCCGAGTCGCCGGCACCAATTGGCTCAGACTGGGGCGGCGACAGTCTCCACCCGACGCCATTCGATCTCCAACCCGCTTCCATCGATCCTCTCATTGACTCATGGGACATCAATGGCATGCCGTTCCCCACGGGCCCTTCTCCAGCTCAATGGTGGCAATCCGAATCATTAACTCCCCCAATGCGTCAAAAACTGTAAGCGCGGCCCCTGAACCCACCACTTCCTTAACTCTTTATCCGAAAAACGCGCCAGATGAACTGATGCTCTTTCCTTTTCCAGCTTCGACATCTTCTTTGCCCATCGCCATCAATGCGCTTTCGAAGTCCACATCCCACGCTTCTTAGCTTCCATCAACGGCCCTCCAAAACAGGCACCCCACCCGACCCTGCTCAACGCTATTTACCTCTTAGCCTGCCATTTCTCACATCAACCCCCATTGATCCAACACGAAGCGCTCTTCCTCGAACGGGCTCTCTCCCGGCTCGCAGAGGCCCTCGAACGATCCGACCGTCTCATCAACGTCATCCAAGCTTCATGTCTTCTCGCTACCTACTTCTTCGGAAAAGGTCGTCTGCTAGAGGGATACTACCACGCCAGTTCCGCCTCACGACTCGCTGTCGGGCTCGGCCTTCACCAGATCCGATCGCAGGAATTCAGAAATATCGTTGGAGAGGGCGGACCTGATGATGTGTCCACTTGGAACAATGCTGTCACCGGCGGGATTTTGCCTGTTCCGGATGATGCGATTGAATTGGGCGAGAGGATTCTGGCTTTCTGGCAGGTTTTCAACATTGATAGGTGTTGGGCTGTTGCTACGGGCCTGCCAAGTGGGTTGGCAGATGATGATCATCCTAGGACGATGATTGAGACGGTTTGGCCACGGGATATCGAGGATTTCGAACGGGTGAGTTTGTCTCGTGCTCTTCTCTGGACTTTCGAATGCTTATTGTTGCATAGGGCCAGATATTTGATGCGGACTATGCTACCGTTCGCTCGTTGTTCTTGCCTAATCCTGCTCCGACCATGTATGGCCGAATGGACTCTTTGTCCACTCTTCGCGCCAAGGCAACCACTCTTTTCGAACGAGCTTCGCGGCTATCAGCAAACTTTGATCCTGGTACGTCCTTCTCTCGGAGCTCTAATGGACTTGTGTCTGATCTCTTTTTTCCAGTGACGGGCTCGGCATCAGATCACTTCTGGAAGGAATTCCGGACGCTCGAAGGTGCTATTGTACAATTCCAAACTTCGTTACCCAAAATTCGCTCGACACCACGGAATTCGATGCATTCCTCAAATCCGACAACTGCGCATTGTCTAATGGCAGTGCATACGTTGACAATGGTCGCGACGATTCAACTGCATCATTCGTTCGCTGCTAGTGATCCCCCTGCTCAGCAGAGATGTTTTGATGCGGCGATGTCATGTGTTTCTATTATCGCTGACATGGCGGATGAGGATTACGAGTATTTGGATCCTATTATGGGGGTATGTCCTTCTTTTTCTATTTGATTTCTGTGACACATGCTGACTTCTTTTGTTTGAAAGACATGTTGGATGTGTGTTTCGGATGTTCTTATCCGTGAAATCACGAGACGACAAGCATTGGGTGGTGGCCACGAACAAGGCGCAGCGGCAATGCTTCGAACTGTGATTCAAGCAATGCACCGGTTGAGCCGTGTTTTCCCTCTTGCTGGATATCAAGCGACGAAAGTGGAACAGTCCAGACCGCTAACAGCGTTCTAATCTTCTTCTTCCCTACTGTCTTCTTCATCTCCGACACATTGTTTATCGATCATGTGCATCTCCCTCACTCCTCCCCTTCTCTTCTTCTCGTGTAAATCATACGACTCGAAGAGCACACCCGTACTCACACGCCCCCTCACCTCATTTACCACATCACCCTCGACATCATCAGCATCAACCTGAAGCGCGCCGATCACGTACGACCTGACCTCTTGTCCACATGCACATTGCGCCTGCGGAAAGGCACGCAACGCCTTTTTTCTCAGAGCAATTATCTTGAAACCCAATCCGCTGGGTTATCCCACCCTTCTTCACGCCAACGCCACTCATGACATGATCGCTGATCGCTGAATTCCCTACGAAATCCGAACCTCATCCCGCCTCCGTGGCCGTGTCCGCCGCCGATGCCTCTCGTTGTGCTTCTTCCCTGGTCCGTGGTCGATCATAGCATTTATTGTCAGGGCCCGGGGAAGTTTGTCGCTTGATCGACTTGTTACATATGTTCATATATTTTATATCATTGAAGGGTCTCGTCATGTCTTGTGCCATTTATATTAGTGTACTACTACTCTCCTGATCTATTTCCACTCCTGCTTTATAGTGTTATCTTAGAGCTCAGAGAAAAAATTATAAGAGAAGATAAGAATATAAAAATTTTACAAACATTTTTAGGCTTCTTTTGGAGCTGAGCCTTGTGTCGAGTTGTGTGCGACGAGGTTCTTTTTCTCCAGGTACACGTGTGTGAGGCTAAGGGGGTGATTTAGGGAGTGTGAGAGAACGGCAAGCGAGAACCTTTGTGGTGAGCCGGGTGGCCAATTGGAGACCGAATTCGGGTCCGAAGTTTGGCCGGCTTCCGTTTCCGACAGCGATCGCGGCTAGGGACTGATCAAGACCCCGAAATGGAAGACCAAAACAAGCAATGCGCTCGAGGAACAAAGAGGGTATGTCTACTGAATTAATCCGATATCTATTGAAGAGGGGTTCATTTATGATGGCAATATATGGCAAGTGTGTGTTCCGTTCGGGTCTTTCATCGCGCTCTGTTCATGGAAGGAGGCGTGCAAGGTCCGACGACGTCAGTGACGGAGCAACGGACGATACACAGATCCGGATATTGGTGTGGGGCTTTCTGCTATATTTTTTCGATCATTTAGTGGAAAGAAGGTCGCTTGTGGATCTGACATGCCGAAGGTGAGTCGAGAACGGCAGGCTTTTTGTTCGATCCGCCAGGGAAATTTTCATTTGAATTGCCGATATGGATATGGAAGGGAGGCGGGAGGCGGAGAGGGTGCTGCGCGCTGAATTTATTTCTCAGGCTCGTGGAGAAGCTGGGAATGAACTGGGAAAATGGGTGTGTGGATCACTAGACGAGCCATGAGGATAACGGAATATTGAATCGTACGATGTCAGATGAAGGGCGTCATTGGGAACCCTGGTTGTGGACGGGGCGTGTTGGAGGGACATGATCTTACGTCGTTGATGTCTTGTTTTGCGTGCCCTTGAACCCATTGGAGATATGAGACAATGAGTCTGGCTAAATGGATAGACTTTATCCATGCGATTGTGCGGATCAGTCCAGCTTTGTTAGAATGGCAAGGGGCCGCGGAGATGTGGGAGGACAAATGTGGAAATGTTGTTGAGAGCTACTGCGGTCTGAAATTGGCTAAGGGCGTATTGTGATCGATAAGCGTGTCGATCTGATGGGCTATCAGGGATTGAGGTCGTCGTCAAGTGTGCGTTTCAGATTATTTTCCGGGCGACTCGACACGAACATCGGTGCCTTGGATGGCACAAAGATTTCCATCACGAAACGAGCCTTTCCCCTTTTTCGTGATGTCTTCATCAAAGATAGACGTGCGGAGAATCACAGAAGCCCAAACCCAGAAGCCCCCATCAAAAAGCACTAATCATCAAATCATCAATCGCATTAGTGATAGCAGGAGCCTGAGCCTGTTGAGGATATTCGTCGCGTTTCTTGCTGACGTCTCAGCGAGATCATTTGAACCGATAAGACTTGATTGAGGTGCTTGCTCGCCGAATGGTCTATAGCAGGCAAAATGAGCTCGGATCCCAAACCAAGCTCGTTCGATCGGTCCTGGACGGCGTTGTAAGCATTGAAGGAGTAGTCATTGACGACAACATATTGGCCAATCCGAGACAACCGAATATCCAAGGGGAAGGGTACAACCAGACAATGTCATCAGTAGTGTGACCAAGAAGATAAGCGGGGGCGCTACCATCCAGTGACGCCTGTCCTGCCTAACTCGTCCTCCGCGTCCAGCATTTGCTTCCGACGTCGAATCGAACTCGAATCGCTGCTTATGCTATGGATGCTGCTTTTCTGACACCCCAGGAAGAACTGGAACTGAGCTCACACATCCATGGCCTTCTGGATGATTACGTTTTGACCCATCTGACCATCGACTTCATCGAATACACCAATTCGGAGGTATCTGACGTATGTGCTTTGTCTTATTCTCAGGCTGGCTGTTTTTTCACGATTGGAATGTTATCCAAAAACATGCAGATCCTCTCCCAGAATTTGGCTTTTGTTCCTGTCGATGCGCCCGGTCAAATCGCTCCGCATGCTAACCCTTACGACGCATTGTCACGGCTTTGGAAACTCTCGTCACTAAAGCCCTATGATCAAAAATGGAGTATGACCGACAAGACTATCCAATGGATCCGTGATATCAATGCAATGAACAGTCGTCGCGGAGATACTAAAGCGGGGAAAGTCTGGTGGGAAGAGGATCAAAGCAAGTGAACGCCGCTTCTATCCTTTTCACAGACTATAACGCGTCGATTTTACAGCAGACTATCTGAACGCTCCCCATCGTCCCTTGACCCCAATTCTTACGCGGTCGTCGATCCGTGCTACTCCTAAGCTCGGTCTGAACACGAAGAAAAAGGGTCGGGGACCACCCACAACTCTCCCCCACGTTCTGGAGCAGACCGCTCTACATCAGATCAAATGCGACCCTGTCGAAGAGCGGGAAGTAGTGCGTGAAGAAGTTCTGTGAGAAAATTGGTCCTCCAATGTAGCGCATACATTCACCCCCATTTTCATATCTCAGGAAACTCAAATTGAGTTTCTCTGCCTCGATGCAGACAGATGTATTGGATTGGGTTAAGCAAGCGGCGTTCTCTGAGGCTCCTGACTCAAGAAAGGATATCGTGGAAAAATATGTCTTGCCGGTGTCTCCGTCTACGAAGATGCCTCCTGGCCGCCTGACGCCGCCATTCTTCACAAAGGAGGATCGACCAGGTTCTTCCAACCAATCCTTCCTTCACTGGGATCTTCTTCCTGTCCTTCCGCCTCCGAAACCTGAATTACCTGTTGAAGAGACTGAACGCCATATAGAAAATGCTCGCGTGATAGATGGTCTTAGTGAGTAGCATATTATCGGGCCGGTATAGTTCTGGATCTTCGCACAGACTGCCTCAATCTCGAAAATTTCTCAGACGATGAGTATCCTAGCACCCCCTCCTTGGTCCGGGGTTCGTCTCTGACTGTATCCGACGACTTTCCAAAACTCCTTCCCTCATCACCGGGAACTTTCCTAATGCGACATCCAAGTCAACATACGTTGAAGGCGGCTAAAATTGGTAGGTGCTCTTGGCCGGAAGTGTCAAAGCATCACTAACGATTTCCTTAGAAGAACCTCTTCTGCCACGGAGCGCGCTTCTAGGATATCGAGAACTAGAAGATCCCAGGGCCGTGGATCTGGAGAGGTAATGCTCGGTAGTCACATCTCATTCCAATATTGACATTCCGACCTACAGCTTTCACGATATTATTGGACCTCTGATTCCGCCGCCGCCTTCTCAACCACCGATAGCTCACATCGAAGCCCCTGAAGAAAGTCGGTTGTCGCCGTCGATGCTTACAGAAAACTCCGTAGACGAACTTGAAGATGACGACTTGGAAGAACCAAGCGTCGGCCGATATCTCAAGAAATATTCCGAGCCGGGAAATGTGAAGCAACAATATGACAATATCTTCCGAGAGAGACTAGAGAAGACGGATGGTTTGATGATGAATGGTGAGTCCTATACTCATGTGGGCTAAAAAGGCTTCTCTGAAGCATCTCACGCCGCTTACAGTGATCACCCTGCCATCTCCCCCTTTCGGACAGCCTAGCGAACTCACCGTGACTAACTTGAAAGCGCTTTCTTTGCCTAAGAAAAAGAAAGGCGAGCCGGATCCTCCGAATCGTAGTCCGCTCTGCGTCTTGAAGAAAGTAACTGGTCTCCAGACCTTGAACTTGGAGCTTAGCTGGAAGTGAGTCCACACGTCCAGTTCTGGGCGTATTAATTTCTCGGGATTTCAGACCCTTTAATTACAAAAACGGAAAACCTACTCACGAAAAGCTCTGCTCTGTCATGTCATTCTCCGATGCCACTCAAGAATCGAACGACTTGATCTCAGATATCATACGTGACGTTCCAGCTTCTCATGTCCACGACTTTGAATCGGAGGCCTGGCTTGATTCCGAGTTACTCGATCTTGACAATTGGCGTAGTCAACGGGCGCCACAGGAGGAGCTCTTTTTACTCACTCGAAAAGAAAGGGAAAGGCAACGCCAACCTCAGACGGAGGTCCTTCTAGAAGACATCATCAACGTCGACGCTCTGACAGACGAAATTGATTCATCTGATCTTGAACTGATTATGCCACCGGCCAAACGAACTCGCCACGAACAAATGTCTCCGCACAGCTTACTGCAAGGCCTCCATCATATGGCGACTTCTCCTATAACCTCTACTCACCTTTCTGACTACACCGAAGAAGTAACGTTCGCGGAGCGTAGGAAGCAGATTCCCTTCACAAATCCTTACAATCGCGATGTTCTTCAAGGAGCGCCTATTATTGACGTCACTACTCCGGATTATCTCCCTCGCACACCCTCGCCCGTAAAGGAGCACAGAAAAGTAACACCGATTACGAATGCTATCAGAAATGCGTCGAAGTCATTGACCGCCCTTCCTCGCCCAGAAGCCGCTGGTTTTTCGTTCTTTCCGGATAACACATCTTTTTTCGCGCTGCGAGGTGGTGCTGGTCCAAGCATTGGAAACGCTTTGCATGGAGGTCATAATTTCCCTTCGAGCAGTCCCATAACCTCGCCTAGTCCGCGGATTATTGTCGTTCCAGATGTGGAGCCTGATACGGGGCGTTTCTGCGTACCTGCCGCGCTCAAAGAATGTGGTCGACTGCAATTGCCACAAAACTGGCGACGTCCAACGACGGTACATCGATATATCAGCTCCATGTCTTTGGCTCGCAAGCATGCTCTTCGAGATGTTCTTCAAAGTGATCAATGCTGGGTAGATCTCGTCGAGAGAACGGAAATGAGAAGCCCTGATCTCGTCGTCGACCCTGATACGGGCATCATCTTCCATGGTCTGGCGAATCTTCCTATGGATCACAAAATTTTGGCGGCGGAGCTCAACCGATTATCCTGGCGATTCCAGACTATAGTGGTCATTTTCGAGGCTTTCAGGGGTTACCGCACAAGAGACCTTTCAGCACACGTCGAGAAAGAAGTATATCCATTCGCTGAACCTGTTACGAAGGTCGTCGGACGTCTGAGAAGAAATTTGGGGATCGCAGAAGGGACATCTAACAAATCGCCTGGGTGTTCCGTCTTCTTCGCTTTTGCTCGGGACCCGAAGGAAGCTGCATTGATAACACGATTTATTGGAGATGAAGCCGAACGACACTGTCCACTTGATAGAAGCATCTGGGATGATAGAGCTTGGCTGCAAGATGAATCTTGGGAGGTGAGGGTTTATGAGCGGCTTCAGACGATTGACTGACGGCAATGGTCAGGGAGAGGATGAATTGGCACAAATGGAGACCATGAATTATTTTGCTGCAAATGTCATACTATGTCGTGCCGACTTCAACGCGTTCCTGGACATGGATACTGATAGTCGTTTCTTAAATTTTGGGCAGTTGATTGGAGTGGACAGAATGGTGAGCGTGGTTACCATATGAGCGCACATGATGTTACTGACACAGTAACGATCCTTAGACGATTATTAACAATATCATCTCTCAGCGCTTGAGAGACATGGTCTTATCACCTTCGACGATTCAGATGGACGAAGGCGCGGGGAACTATGATGCATATATAATGAACTGAAACACGGAAGTGTAGCTAAACGATGAGGTCTATGTATGGAAATTCTCACCTTAATATTCTATCTTCAAAGGCATATTTTATACCAATGAGGCCATTGCGTGATGGAAGTGTCGGACCCGTAGTCGACACCACCACTGTTAGATAAGCGCCTGGCGTCTTCTGTGTCCTTGGTTCAGCCCTCGATCCTTATTAGTCGCACCTTTACCAACCCCTAGGCCACCCTTCATTTCCGCCTCATGTCAGACTACGACGAAGACGACGTTGATTATTTGGGAGGTTCTGATGAGGTATTTTGGCTGGTGACCGTGGAGCGAATATGTCTTGATTGTGGCCTTAGGACGACGGCTTTGACTCGCCTGACACGGGTGACGATGACCACGACTACGTGACTCGCACATTTGCTGTGAAAGAAGAGGCAAAGAAGGAACTGGAATACGAGAGTCTTAATCCCGAGAGAATTCTCCAGATCATCGAAGGGGATGCACAGAAGGTCGTCAATATCTCGGGCCTTGAGGTTCGTTTCCTTGTCTATATTATCGACATCTGGGCGTTGACGACTTGATTAACTGCTCTCTCACCCTTGGAATATCACATTTGACTCTCCCTCCAGCTCGGCATATGTCAAATCCTGTGTCGCGTGAACAGATGGAACACAGAACATCTACTCGACAAGTACATGGATTCCCCGGGCAGCACACTAGCCACTATTGGAGACAGATGGAGCGCTAGTCAAGACTGTTACGCCCCTCCTCCGTCCAAAAGGGTCCGCCGAAATCAACCAGCAGAGTTCGTATGCGACATATGCTGCATGACACCTGACGAGGGAGAAACATTCAAGCCAAGATGCGGACACGAGTTTTGCAAGGATTGTTGGGGATACTATTTGGACACTAAGGTGACGGAAGGAGAATGTTTGATTAAATGCATGGGGGAGGCGTGCAAGGTTGTTCTTGTGGACTCAGATGTGAAGGCGAATTGCTCCGAGAAGTCCTGGCGATTGTAAGCTACTCCATTTTTCACTTACCCGTTTTTACCGACTGTCCATAGGTACCAAAAACTCATCTCCCAGATGTTCGTCAAATCCAATTCCCATCTGCGGTTCTGTCCATTCCCAGAGTGCGATCAAGCCGTCAGCTGCCGCGATGTCTCTGAGTCTTCGTTGAACACGCTGGTTCCTACTGTGTACTGTGTCAATGAACACCCATTCTGCTTTGGCTGCGGCATGGATTGCGACCATAGACCCGTAATCTGCAAGGTTGCTGCTATATGGTTGCGTAGTGCAAAGGAAGATTCGGGAACATCCCAATGGCTCAAAGCGAATACAAGACCCTGCCCTAAGTGCAAGCAGATGATTGAGAAGAATGGTGGATGCAAGTGAGTACCCGCCTGGCCTTTTCGAACTATATCTGACGCCACTGCGCAGTCGTATTATGTGCCAGAACTGCAAACACCAGTTCTGCTGGGTTTGCAAAGCCGATTGGTCCTCCCATGGGTATAACAATTCTACCTGCAATGCATTCAAGGAGTCGGATAAAGCAGACTATGAGCTGGAGGCTGGGTCGAAGCTTGAGCGCTGGTTGCACTATTTCGACAGGTACAATAATCACGAACTATCTGCGCGCTTGGATGAACAGCTATATGAGCGAACTGAGGAGAAGATCGTGGAGGTGCAGAAAGCCAGCGGGTTGTCTTGGATTCAGGTACGACTGAAATGATATTCCGGTATAAGTCATCCGCTGACGCATGGTCGACGTACAGGCACAGTTTATGAAGAACGCTGTTGTTGAATTGACACAATGCCGGACGACGTTGAAGTGGACGTACAGCATGGCCTTCTACATGAAGGCGGGGAACTCCAAGGAGATGTTTGAAGACATTCAAGCGTAAGCTCGATTCCCAGCGCGCTGTGTTCGCCCTACTGATTCTGAGAAAGTGACTTGGAGAAATCCGTCGAAGACCTCTCGCAGATGCTTGAGATCGAGATCGAAGACATCAACGTCGCGGAGCTGCGTCAGAAGATGATCGATAAGACGGTAGGATTCTCGTATGTGACTTGAGATTCGAAGGCCCCTTATCCTTATTCAGGTTTATGTGCGAAAGAGGCGTGATATCGTTCTGGAAGACACTGCAAAGGGCCTACAAGACGGGAGATGGGAATGGATGATAGCGCTTGATTGATACAATGTACACCTTAGCTTCTTTCTTATTCATAGCTCGACGAGAATTGAGATTTGTCAATGATGCATGAGGAGGGCGCCGAAGGTATCAAGTCAGGAGGTCAAAATGACACTACTTAACAACTACACCGTGGTGTAACGGGCTGTAACGGCCCTCACTCGGGAATGCGAGGTGGTGTAAGCTTCAACGGACCAATAGCCTGGTGCGCTGGTTCAAGACGCTCCCCTCCGGAAAACTTGGTTTCCTCTTAACTCGCGGCGTAAGCCATGAGATCTAATTGGAGTAATGGGTTTGTAACTTGTCAGGGAAGTCATTCCGCAGCAATACAAGTCCGCCGAGTTGATCTTAGGAGATCAGGGGCGTTGTCAGACGCGCTGAGCTACCGTGCCTCTCGCAAACTTTTGACCTATTTTAATTTCAACTTTTGTAGCAGACTCAAAACTTGTACTGCCGTTTAGACTTCTCTTGGCTTTCACCTTTTTTATTCAGACCTCTTTCGTTTCTAGGAGTTTCTATACGATATTGTTGATATGAGTGTATACCATCAAGTTACAGATGATGTTAGCACTGAAGCTAATAGAATCATTGGTATTACGATGCTACTCTAGCAATACAAGCGTACATATGTAACCTTCGGTCGACTCGTACACTTCGAACTCCGCCACCAACTTTATCGCGTGGAACGCCGGTCGTCATTATTGCGCTCACCTTCGCGGGATGAACCAGCAGTGGTCGAACCAGCAGCCTGGGTATCAGTATCCTCAACAGACTGGTGCGCCAGGTCCTGGAGGTTTCCAACAGCCTGGATTCGGAGGTTTGTTACCGCAAAGGACCGGATTTCCTGGACAATTCCAGCAGCAACCACAGCAGTTTCAGCAGCAACCGCAACAGTTCCAACAACAGCAGTTCCAACAACCGCGACTCCAGCCTCAGGCAACAGGCTTTGCGCCCTCTAACTTCCAGAATCAAAATCAAGGATTTGGAGGCGGTATACCGCCCGTCCCACCGCTGCCGTCCAACCTCACCGGTCGTCCAGGCTTCCAGCCCTCACAGCCCACTCAGCTGAACACCAATGCATCTCTGCTCAATCCTCAGCAGCAGCGTTTCCTCAGTCCATCACCTGGATTCGGGGCGTCGCCCATCTCCTCTCAACCCACGGGATATGGAGGCAGTGGGTTCAGTGCGCAGCCTCTTGTACCGCAGATGACCGGATTTGTCGATCCACGGCTGCAAATGATGTCCAGCACATTTATGCCAGCTAACACTTCTGCTCCATATTCTCAAGGCGGCGTCCCTCAGTTCTCGGGTGCGGGCGGACCTCAGCAGGGTCAGTCCTTGCAACAGTCTTTCCAGCAGCACAACCAAGCACAGAGGGGCAATGCTGCGCCCAAAATTCCTTGGGCTCTCTCTAAGGCTGAGAAGAAGAACTACGATCAAATCTTCCGTGCTTGGGATCCTCAAAGTACTGGGTTTATTAGTGGACAAACGGCGCTCGAGGTCTTTGGTCAAAGCGGTCTAGAGAAGAACGATCTTGCCCGGATTTGGTACGATTGTCTCCTCACTTTGTGAACGTCGTACTCAGCAGTCGACTCAGGACTCTTGCTGACGTCGATAACCGAGGCAAGCTGAACCACGCTGAATTTTACGTGGCAATGGGTCTCATCTATCGGCGTGCGTATCCGCCTCGCTGCTGATAGTCCAGACGTCTGACATATGTACAGGCCTTAATGGAAATGATATACCCGATGTCCTACCTCAGGAACTCGTCCCTCCTTCCGCTCGTGATCTCGACGAATCGGTCAACTTTATCAAGGACGTTCTTGGGAAAGATACGTATTCGAGAGCGTCCAGCGGCTCCGAGAGTCCAGTCTCGGCGCTGAAATCACGCTCTTTCCACGAGTCCACGGCTCCTGGCGCTGGATCGCGTAAAGATGCCACCGTGTACAAACACGACAACGCACAACCTGGCAGCAACTACAAGTCTGCTCTACGTAATTTCGATCGACGAACTGTTAGATCAGCAGCTGACGAGGATAGCCCGGCTGCTGATTTATCGGATATCAAGCGTGATCTCGAAAGCTCTGCGGAGCTCCTCGAGAAATCTGCCAGTCGAGACGAAGAAGATGCTGCCTTGGATCAGGAGATGGACGACCTCAAATGGCGTGCTAAACGTCTCAAGGAAGATCTCAACCGTGTGTCGAAGGGACCAAGGAGTGTGGCCCGAGACGAAGAACGAAGAAGTCTCGAGCGTGACTTGCTTAGACTCCTTCATGAGAAGATACCCGAGGTTGAGAAGAAGATCGAAGAAAGAGAACGGAGGAAAGAGAGGGAGAAGCGCGAATGGATATCAGAACGCGATAGGAGGAATGATCGTTATGGAAAGTATGACGATCGTCGGGATGACCGAAGATACGACAGTCGCGACCGCGAAGAAGAAAGGGAAAGAGGCTATCTGCGTGGCACCTTCGACCGAGACGACGACAGGGAGCGTGAGCGCGACCGTGATCGCGATTATGATCGCGACCGCGACTATCGTGACCGAGACTCAGACCGCTATGGTCGTTACGATGATCGTGACCGCGAACGGGAGCGCGACCGAGATAGGGATAGGGACAGGGAACGCGATCGCCCACGTAGTCCCCCAGCAAGCTCTGCTCGGTCCCCGCCACCTGCACCACCGCCAGCATCGTCAAACACTTTGAACGCACCACCGCCAGCGCCACCTGTACCAGCGGCCTCTCCGGCACCGAAGCTGAAGTCCATGACACCGGAGGAGCGCAAGGCCTATATTCAACAACAGGCCCAGCAACGTCTCGCAGATCGTATGCGCTTACTAGGCGTCACGTCTCCCTCCGTTCCATCTGTGGATTCGAGTGTCGAGGATAGGTTGGCGAGAGAGAAGAAAGAAGCTGAAGAAAAGGCTCAGAAGGCCGAACTAGAGCAACAGGAGAGGGAAAGGGCTCGTCGAGAGAAACTCCAGGAAGCTAAGGGTATCAAAGAGGACACTCCATCCACACCTTCGGCTCCTGTTGCTCCTGCTGTCGTAGCCCCTCCTCCACCTCCCCAGGCAGCAGCACCTGCGCCTAAAGCTCGAGTTCCAGCTCCCCCGCCGCCTCGTTCACGACCGAAAGCTCCCCCTCCACGGTCAGCTGCTCCAGCTGTGGCTTCGCCTCCCGCACCTGCACCTGTCCGAGCTCCGGTTCAGCTTCCTGCTGCTCCAGCACCGCCCGCAGTTGACCCCGAAGAAGAAACATTCAAAGCTCGTGAAGCTGCTCTCAAAAAGGCGAGAGAAGAGCGCGCTGCTCGTCTACGCCAGCTTGAGCAGGAAGAAGAGGAAGCTCGGCTTGCCGAAGAGGAATATCAGAACAGACGGAAAGCACTTGAACGCTCAGCTACGCCTACTCCTCCTGCTGTCCGTTCTCCTTCTGCCCCTATCGTGCCAACGCCTCCTGTGGCCCCGTCTCCTGCTGCTGTCTCACCCGCTGAAGCCCCGCCACCCCCTCCACCACCACCACCTGCACCTGCACCTCCATCTTCGGCTGCTGGAACAGGATCGAGCACCAACCCGTTCAGTCGCCTCAAAGCTCAAGGGAATGGAG
This sequence comes from Sistotremastrum niveocremeum HHB9708, assembly GCA_001630475.1. Taxonomy (NCBI): domain Eukaryota; kingdom Fungi; phylum Basidiomycota; class Agaricomycetes; order Sistotremastrales; family Sistotremastraceae; genus Sertulicium; species Sertulicium niveocremeum. The sequence continues at coordinate 212,747 of KV419394.1, forward strand.
CGGCCTCACCTGCAACGCCCGTTACGAACGGTGATAAAAATCCCTTCTTCCGTCCTACCCAGGCCGCGGTAGCTGTTTCACCCCCTGCACCAACGCCTCCAGCTCCTGTAGTGCCGCCACCTGTGCGCGCTGCATCGATACCCCCTCCCCAGAAATCAACTTATAATACTGCGCCGAGTGAGAGCGGTGATGAATGGGATGATCCTAAAGAAAAAGATGAGGATGACAGTAGCGAAGACGAATATTCTGGAGCTCGCAACCTCCGAGATAACCTTGCTAAGCATGTCTTTGGCTCCATAATGCCTGCACGTCCCACCTCTGCTGCTGGAACCTCAAAGCCTAGTACTCCTGCTCCTCCCAGTGCTCCTCCCGTAGTTGATACTGAGATACCTTCTGCACCACCTGCTCCTGGACCGCCTCCCCCTCCTGGACCTCCACCGCCTCCTGCTTTCACTGCGCCAGCTCCTTCAGCTGACCCCAATGCTGGAAGAGGCGCTCTTCTTGGAGCCATTCAGGCAGGCACTAGATTGCGCAAGACTGTTACTAACGATCGCAGCTCTGCTCCAGTGGCAGGCCAAGTACTTGGCAGTGCTGATCCTCCGGCTCATGTCATTGCGCCGGTCCGTCCTCCATCTCCTCCATCCCCTGTTTCGGACGATGTCGAATCTATACCCTTGAACTCAGCCACAAATTCTAATCGTCAGTCTGTTGATTGGTATGCAAGTCTTGCGGCTGACCATCAACGTGTACCGACTCTGCCAGCTCACGAAGAAGAGGCGGAGGACGAAGAGGAAGCAGCACCCGTTATTCCCGACATCACCATTCATGAACCTGTCAAAGCGGAATCTCATGATGATCCTCTTCAAGATATTGATACGTCGTCCGGTATGTCCTTCCTTCCATGACCTCAAATTATAAGTCAAACCATGCTACTAGAATTCCGTGTCCGGACCTTGTACTCCTACGAAGCCCAGCGTCCCGAAGATTTGTGTATGTGAACAAAATTATTTCTGTTCTGTTACTCAGTAGAACCATAGCGTTTGCTGAGAATTTGATCCTGATCGCCCATCCTTCAAAGAGCGGGAGCGACTGGTGGCATGGAACTGTTGTCCGCGACAACAAATCCGGCTTCTTCCCGAACACTTACGTTCAGAAACTTGAGAGTGGTGAGAGCCATTCCTACTTCTCCCGAGAGCAACGCATTGATGGACGTACAGTGAAAGCGAAGGCAATATACTCATATGAAGGAGGAAGTGCCGAAGAGTTACCTTTCTCGGAGGGCGATGAACTGACAATTGTGGATCAAAGCGATGCAGATTGGTGGAAGACAGAGCGAGGTGGTGTCGTATTCATCGTACCTGCCGCTTATCTAGAAGTTATTAATGGTTAGTTTCTGCTACCCCCCTCTCCCCTCCTCTTTCGTTTACTTCTAAGGCGCAGGCTAAAGTTTTGCTTTTGTTCTTTTTCATGTATGCTCCTCAAAATCAAAATGTTATTAATTTCATCCTTGCGTTGGACCGTGAAGCGTCTTTGAGTATTTCATCGAATCAGCCCAGTCAACCTCGCTCGTCGCGACCGGACCCTGAGGAGCAGCCCCAACTTCAGCTTCCGACTATTAGCACCGAAACCCCCAGCCAATCTGATCTCGACGCTAAAACAGAAGGCACTATGGAAGAGGAAGAGTATCATTCTTTCGAGTCCGATACTGACTATAAGACTGTAGAAACGGGCTCCGACGAAGATGATAGCGATGACGAGGATGCGCAGGCGCGGGAAGTTGAACGACAGAAAGTGATGGAGGCTGCTGGTTTGGTTATCAAACCTGACCCTGCAGCGCCTCTCGTTCGGGCAAAGTCACTCAAGAAACGTCGACCGCCGCCTCCGGCACCGGAAAGAAGTACAACTACATCTAGCCAGCCCATCGATAGAAGTCTACCTCCGACACCCTCTACTGAAGAAGAGCCTGCTAGCCCTGCAGAACCTATACACGTCGACGATGCGTTCGAGCGATATGAAAACTTCAAACAACGAGATCAGCATAGATTCTCTACTTCGACTATCGAAAGCAATCTGCCACCTTCCTCGCCTGTTTCGCTCGCGCCATCGATGAGTCCTTCGGTTTCCAAAACGGAAGGCGAATCGCGATACAGTGCTCAATCATTCTTGCATAGCATCTTGGGCCGTAAATCAACCCCTGGCGCCGAAGATAAAACTGCAAATATGTCCCGAATTTCTACCGCCTCGATCTCCGGACCGATTCACGCTGCGTCGTCATCGGCAGATATGTCACGGCAAGGAAGTCCTGCTTTGGGATCTGTGAGCCTGCAGTAATAAGATACGCATCATGCTGATAGTGTCAGTAGTCTTGGTCAAGTCTCATTGGGAAAGATGCGCTGGATGGGATCATGCCGGAGGAACGGAAGCGGCAGGAGGTGTGCTGGCTCTCTTCTGCTCTCCGGAGAAAAATTCATTAGAATGCAAGGCGATATTTGAACTGATATATACGGAGAGCGCATACGTGCGCGATCTCCAGCTGGTCGTCGAGGTAAGAACCTCCCGTTGCATTTGACTCGCAAAGAACTAAATGTCATCGCAGGTCTTCTATGCGAGCATGCTGTCGCTTCTGGATACCAAAGCTATCACAGTTATCTTTGCGAACATTGAAGACATTCTGTTGACTAATACAGTACGTTTAGTACCTCGTGCCCAGGGAGTACTCGACTTATCAAAGTGCAGGCATTTCTGAGTTCTTTGGAAGAGCGACAGAAGGAATGTCGGCTTTATATTGACGAGATCGGTGATGTATTGGAAATGCACGTGGCACAAATGAACGTGTACATGGTGAGCACCAGCATTCTATGGCCAAGGCAAGATTGACATCTGGCTAGCAATATTGTGTCAACCAAGGGGGTGCCATTCAAGTCTTGCAGTCCCTTCGAGAAACCAAATCAGAGCTAGCTGCCCATCTTCAGGTAAGTTCAACGATTCTTGGCTTCCTTTGCACGGTTACCTGAGGACCTAATTCTTTTTTCAGAAATTAAGAGATGACCCCGTTGTCCGGAATCTTGACCTGTCAAGTTATCTCCTCATTCCCAGTTCGTTTCCTTGCACGAATCATTCACGGCCTTCTCATATTCGATAAATAGTGCAAAGAATCACGCGTTATCCTCTGCTCATTAGACAGGTGTGCATCACAATGCTCTGCCGATTGTTCCCTAATGGTCTTTTTACAGATCTTGAATCATACTCGGGCAGATCAGGACCGAGATCAAGTTGGGCGAGCTCTGGCCGCTGCCGAGGGCATACTGGCCTCCATCAATGAGACAATACGGGAAGAAGAAGGAATTCAACGTCTCAAAGTTATTTCGAAAGAACTATGGGTCGGTCAAGGGTGTGTTGTTCCAGATCTTCTTTGACCACCTGGAGGCTTATCAATCTCTTGCAGGCGGCTTGACTTGAGTGAACCGACGCGATACATGGGGCGAAGATTACTCTTGCGCGAAGGAATACTTCTGAAAGCCAAGAGTAGCAAGAAACTCAGAGCGTTCTTGTGCAGTGACGTCCTTGTTCTCACCGTTGAGGCTACCAGAACGTTGTATCGGATGGTCAGTTTCATATTCAGACGGCCAGAAATCATCGTGTGCCTAATCTGAACACGTGCAGCCTATTCCCTTGTCCGAAGTACGGGTGACGGAACTCGTCGGAAAACGAGGTTCGTTTTTCTTTGTGCTGGTTTCTCATGCGGTGGATATATATGTGTTACTGAACTTGGCCTTACCTAGATGACCTGGCATTTCAGCTTGAACTGGCATACCCGAGAGGAGGCGACGTGATTGCACTACGAGCCACTTCTGCCAGAGACTGCAAACTGTGGATGTCATCGATTGAGCAAGCTGGCAAGAAGTGTGCAGAGGCTGAGAGACGTGCGGCCCGCCGTGTTCGAAGGAGATGAAACTTTTCTACTGGTCATCTTGTATATATGTACTTCTTGGGCGCATTGTTGTACAATATCATCAGAGTCGTCGGTGACGTTGAAACACCAGACATTACGAGCGGTGGATTGGATGTCGATTGCTGGCGCTCACATCATGATAACGGCTGTTGTTCTGCAGATGGTAGGACGAAAATCAATGGTCTCATTGGCGGCGAAAGGACAGCCTTGCTCTTGATATCAGGCCAAGAATTCAGGTGCGTGTTTATTGATCAGGAGCTCTCGAAACTTGCTCATTGTCTGTTGATAGAAACCTGGTCTAAAAGTCCGAGGGGTTCCGAGTCTACGAGCTAGCTTCGGCTCCGAACTGACATAATTGTTCGTAAATTTCAACAACACTGAGGACACTATTCCATCCTGGATCAGGTCATTTAACGTCGAACACTAGTATCATCATCGACTGGTGGCATTCAGGTCGTGGTTCAAGTGAGGTCGGCGGAGATTGAACAACGACTTGACCATTATGTCGGAAGACCCATTGAATGCTTTGCGAAATAGCATTCGTTCAAAGCGTTCCATCACTTACCTCGAGAACGGAGAACCCTCCAAGAAATTCATTACTGCATCTGACCTTCGACTCTCGCCATCTCTGACTTTTCCGAAAGCCACAACCACTCGACTTCGCAAGCCAGGAACCAATAGTGTTGACCCCACCGCCAATCCCGACGATTTCATCTCATTAGGAGCTGTTTACCTTGCTTGGCTCTACAAGGATGTATCTGGTGCCGAATATATGAAACAGATGCGAGAGAATGGCGCTGGAAGCTCATTCGTCAGTGTTACAGAGAAGAAGAGCCTTGTGGACTGGTTAGAAGGCAAGAGATCAGAGTTGGACAGTCTTGCGCCATTGCAACGTATGCCTCCAATCTTCTGACCTCATTATAGTCACTAATATGCACTGCAGAGGAGTCCGGGACACCACCTGGGTCACCGTCGCGCGGTCCTGGCACCACGCTACCCACCACACCCGCCGCAGGTGTAAAGCGGCGATACGTCCCAAAACCTTCAGATCTCGAAGCCGCAAAGCGAATAAGAGCGAACGAGATTGAGTTGAGGGATCGCAATACCGTCCTACGAGGAACAAAACCGAACGTGCGTTCTCTCGTGTTCATATCAGCATAATCCCTCCTTACCAGTCCGCAGAATTTTACCTCCATCCAAAAGGTCTACGCTGACAAATTACGGCGAATCCGAGAAAGCGCCAAGTCAGGACAGTCTGCCACTGCATCAACACCTGCCAAGCCCGTCTCTGATCCCAAATTGGCCGCTCGAAAAGCCAAGAATATGCATCCTATCATCATGATATCCTCCTCCCCCACTTCTCTTATCACCATGTACAACGTCAAGAAATTCCTGCAAGACGCCGTCTTCGAAAGCCCAGCTGAAGCCCGCGAGAAGGCAATGGCAGAGGGAAGCACCAAACCGGAGGACATGATTCCGATATATCGGAAGAAGACTCAGATAGGACCTGGTGGGAAGGAGATTGAAACGCGATCGCGATATTTTGTGGTTGATGGGACTGACGCGCTGGGCAAGTTTGGCGCGGATGCGTGGTGTGTGCTGTCCTCTTTTACACCCGTCATAATTGAATGCCGACGGTCTCAAAGGGACAGAGTGGTATGTGTTATGACGACGGGTCAAGCATGGCAGTTCAGACCATACAAATGGAGTGAGCCTCGGCAGCTGTTCCATCATGGTGAGTCACCGGTTATGAATTCACATTCGAAAGCCGTTCTCAGCGATCCGATAGTCAAAGGTGTATATGTTTCATGGTCCAATGATCCTCCAAACACCAAGATTCAAGATTGGAACGTGACTGAGCTCAAAGTACGTCTTCTGATAACACTGCCATCCGAGTTCGTTCTCAGGAATTCCTCGTAGATCGACCAGCACCGACGACACGTGGATAAATCAGTTGTCGCGCATTTTTGGAAAATTCTTGATACCTGGACGAGTGCGAACAAGCCATGGCTTGTTTCATAGCACCGTTCCGGCGGTGGCAACCGTTCTCATCGCGCTGTGATGGTGTCTCATGAGTTTCTTGCGTTGGTTTGCTCCCCTGTTCTGTCATATATCTTTTCTTACTATAGTACATCCCGAGCCATGTCCTATAGCCTCGCTTTCTATCGCAACGTGCGAATAATGTTTGTAGAACTAACGAAGAACTTATTGATTGAAACTACTAGTATCTATGGAACAACCAGTGCTCGATAGATTGCTTAAGATGAAAGAACGAAGGGCTACGATTGAATCGGCGAAATCACTGGAGATAAAGAGTATGATTTATATTTTCTGAGTTTTTCACGTCTCTTCGCGGGCTTTGAAGTTCTGAAGGCTTGAAGATCACACATGCTTGTGAACGAAGTCAATGAATCTCTGAAACTTCATTGAAAGTTAATTCGAGATATAGCTGGCGTACAATGAAGACATACCCAAGTCGACATCACGGAGGCTCTGAAACTGGAGCTGAGAATCTTCGACGTTTTCCTTCTGATGACTTTGATCTTCGATGAATGCTCGTCTTTGGGCTTCTCGGACTCTTGAATGTGCTCGGGCTTGATGCTCTCACGATCTTCGGTGACTTCGTCATGCTTTTCCAAAGCAGCACATCTCAGGAATTCATAGTATCTATCGATACGATCGAATGTATATTTGCTACTGTACGACGGGGTGTAAATCTGCGACGTTTATCAGCACTGTAAAGACACGATAAGGGGATAAAGTACCTCGTCGGTGAAGGACCTGTCAACGCCTTCACTCTCTTCGAGATCGTCAACGACAGCTGGAGAAGAAGAGTCGCGGAAAAGGTAGGAATGAGGACGAAGATCGGATCGGGAAGGAGAGGAGAAGGAAGCGGTAGAGACGACGAGGTCAATGGAAGGGAATGGATGTTTCAAAGCTCGCTGAGGAGCTTGCATAGCTTATCGAAGGAGAGGAGAATTCGAAGAAAGGAAGGGTAAGATGATGGTAGGGGACGAAAGTGGAAAAAATTTGATGGGGATGTATTTGAGATGGGTCCAGAGATCGCGTAGCTTTCCGAGACCAAGAAAGGTTACTTTGAGAGGAGTCAGAGATACAGAGACGGAATTAGGCTCCGAGTATGCCTTGAGGCGCGTTTCGGATCCGGGATCAATTGGAGCGACGCGTCGGGTTTATTTCAACGTCGAACAATGACAGGAGGCCCTTCGAGAGTTTGACAACAAGCTTTCGATGTGAAGAAGATGGCTTGATCAATGAAGACTTCAAATAACAGTTTACTAGTGTCCGTCAGCATGCATCTGGGCCAAGATCGAGTCCAGCCAGAAGCCATCCAAGAGTCACTTGGCCCTTGACACACAGCAAGTCGCCTGCAAAATGTCACGCAATATAACCGATTGCCATATAGAATTCGAAGAATTTGGGATCCCGGCTTCGTGAGTTGGCCAGGCGTCAGCCTCTCGACGGACCATATGACTTGCGATCGATTTGCCTGTCTTCATCCAGGGTATAAGAGGCTCTGATGGCGATGAGATTTTGCAAGATGAAGACCCCCGTCGACACAAGAAAGGGCCCAGTAAATCGGCAAGTCGAGTACTGGATACGGCCACGATAGTCCTCAAAAGCATCCAAATCGACGTGATCGATGCCAAAGCGGCCACAAGCACTTCTAACAGTTAACTCTCTGGTTAAGCCATAGACACCAAGGCTAGACAGATCCAGGCATACGCAACTCTGGATAGCTATGGACCAGTAATGGGCCGATGAGCCAAATGTCAACAGCAAGATTTGGACCGCACTTACGCATCAGACACCAACACATCAATCCACAGAAGATCTTCAGAATTTTCGTGTTGGCAAGTCCACTTAGTGACCTCAGGGCATGGTCGTTTTTTCCATCGTCGCTGCATCGGTGTCTGGCCGCTCTCTCTGCATGTGCCCAATCCATTTGGTCTGATGACCATGGCCACTGCTTGAATAAACTCCAGCATGGTGATGCATTCAGCGGTGGTGTGCCAGTGAAATATCGATAGAGGACAGAGCGTGGTCTGAGACTGTCGACTTGAGTGTATGCATGTGGTCGGGAGAGAGATGACTTCCGCTTCCGTCCTTTCGAACTGGTCGAGTCTTTGACTTCAAATTTCCATCAAATTGGCAGCTCAGCTCTGTGCCACTCTAGCTCGTCGGTCTGCATATCACGATCACCCAAATCGCGTTTCTGAGGCGGGATCGCGGCCACGAATCGTCAGCGTCAGTCATTTTTTTTCGTCGTGTTTTGGGTATTTGCAGTCGCACCCCGAAGCTCAATATTCCTAGGATCAGCTCTTTGCCTCAGACATTACATTCTGAAGATCCCTATCACTCTGTGAGGGCTGCATGGCCTCCTCAAGGATACCCTCCGTGAATAGACACTCCCTACGGATCTCACTCTGGTGAAGTTTCTTCGACAAACTCCAAGCTCAACGATGAAAGCTTCCGACTCATTGCCATCACGGCCTTATGGGGGAGCTATACGTGATCTACCCAATGTTGAGATGCGTGGACTATGACTTACAGGCAGAGGAACCCCAATTCGCCTGCGCGAGGAAATCTCTGGAATTCAGATTGGAGACAGCACTCCGAACAACTTCAGTGCCTTCAATCGAAGACCCAGCTGTCGTCTTGGGTGCATCTAGCATTTCTTGTTGGAGACTGGACGGCAACTGCTGAGTTAACCCGACACCTACTACCATGTTCAGTCAGGTCAATAGAGCTCTTACGCACGAAGCTGCGCTGCTGCCTTCGAACCCACGCCTTGGTCTTCTTCTTGCTATCGACCTTCAACGGCTAGTAGATGAATTCGTAAAGCTCTATCCAAGATCGCTGCCATCAAGACCGTAACTCATGCCTTTCATTATGGTGCGCGATCCGTTCACTTCTAGCTGCGGATACTGACCGTTAGACGGTAATAAACAGCTACTAGTACAGGCATATCGAAGATCCCGTCGAACTCAACAAAGTCAATACGGTCATGTCTGAGACTGCTGTCACCGCTCTCAGGAAGATCAGTGCTGCCTTAAAGTATCTCATGCTCTAAATGAGCGCAAAGGCGGGTGATCTGCTAGCTTCCACAACCTTTCCATTCATGTACGATCTTCAGGGTTGCGGAGCAGAGTTCTACGGTCAAGTTGAGTTCCCTCCTGATCCTCTGATGGAGTCCACCCCGCGCCTTCCCGAACCATGCGCGTCCGAGGTCTTCGGCCTCTACTTGTCGTTCTATCGTGCAATAAACGACGGCGGCGCAGAAGTTCTCTCCCCAGCCACGAATGCAGCTTACAAACTCATGACAACGGAGGTCTCCACTGACACCCTTGCCAAATACCAACTCCACCTCATGTTGAACGACGACAACTTCTTGAATGGCGAAAGCGAATGCTACAATGTGTGCGATAAAGTCGCGAGTTTTGAGACCAAATGGCCAGCTATGACTGCGGACTTTAGACTGAAGTGTCTTCCTCCTAAGTAGGACAATTCTCAGCATGTCATGGAGGTTCACAAGCATGCTGAGACGCGGGCCGAGCTCGAGGCTCAATACGTATCCAAGTCGGGTGCAATCCGAATCGAGGAACTGGTTGGTGCTGCAATAACATAGTTATCTGAGCTTTCTTTGGCCTCCCCTTCGACCTGTTTAAGACGAAACGCGTGGGATGTGAGGAGGATGATGCTACTGTCAAAGGGTATCGCGCTGCGTAGGATCTGTATAATTGAAGAAAGCGAAGATCATTTCCGAAATCGACGCTGACATATAGTAGTAGAAGAATCGTCTAGTTCTAGAATCAATAAACCAAGATTTCAATTTCTTTTGTATATTATTCAGTCTGGAGGTCTCCGACCAGCTTCAGAGGTCCATGGTTGGCGCTTGTTGTCGAAGGGAGCTCACCATGACTCCGCTGAATCCGCTACGATCACCTCGAACGTCACGATGTTGTTCATAGGGCGCTGCTAACTGTCTCTCTTTCAATGATATCGAAGTGTTTTATGGAACCAATGTAGAGTGGGAAGGCGTTGTCGTGAGATGAGCGGGATGGATGCGGCGGCCTGTGCAATCGAACGATCTGTTCAGTATGTAATCCTTCAGGTACTTGTATTGGCTAATCTATATGAACACGAAGTAACATCGAACTCTGTGAAGTCTAGAGCACTGTTCTGCTCATGGAGGTGTTAACGATCCGCACACTAAGCCCAGGTGCAATCTCGCTTGCTTCTGTCGCTCTCATCAATACGTCTGGCACCTATTGAACTCCCAGATATCACCATACGACTCAATAACGCCTATAGAGAGGAAATCACGTCAGATTTTGGGAAAGGGCACTGGTCGCCTGCCGAACAACGTCTGAAACACTGGGTTCAAGATGAGTGCCAGCGCGTTTTCTCAATCACATCGATGTCTTTTGAGATGGAAGACTCATATATGCATTCAATACAGCTCAATACTTGATATTCCTCCCACTTTGCCCTGCAAATATGGCCTGACACGTCAGTGAATAAATCCTCCCTTTTTCTGCGACTTTCCTGCCACATCCGATGGCCGCCTTCCGAATAAGCGCCCAGAGCGCGCGGACCCTGAAAGACCCTGACTGCGCATCGTCATCCACCATCGCTTGCACTCTGGGCGCCCGGCTACGCGTCGAAACTCCGCAAGATTTACATCATTGACTTTCCTTTCTTGTCTGGACCTGCTCCCGCTCAAATCTTCAACGATTTGGACCTCCCAAAGCCTCTGGACGTGTTATGGCGGAGTTCCAGCGGGGTTCCAATGCTTCCCAAAAGGTATAAAATGTTGATATTTTTCAATCTCCGCTTTCCCTAACTTGACCTGAACTTGTTCAGAGATAGTTCGGTAGCATCGCCTACTACTTGCACGCTTTATAAGCATTTTATATTATGTCTATTGTTCACATGACATATCTTCCAGGATCATTCGCTGAAGGTCATCCAGGCTCAGAGATGACCGTCAACGCATTGTTCTTGTTCGTGGTGACTCTGCACGTCGTAAGTTGGCTTTCGTCATTCGCGTTGTATGACCTTGTCGCTGTTGCAGTTAAACTCCTCGGAGTGGTATTCATCGTGTCCGCCTCCATCTCGTACCACCACCGTGTCAACGCCCTCATCGTGGCTGATGAGGTCGCTGATCATCGGCAGATGCAGATGGACACGGTGATTGCCCTCATCGACTCAACCACAGCAGCCCACTCTGGCGAGGTGGCTGTGCACAGTCAAATTCGTGAAGAATGCGATGTGCAAGTGGCGGTTCTCAATGCACTCTTAGAGCGCATCGAGGTCCTCGAGAAGATGAACGAGGTCAACAACAAGGTCGTCTCGAGGATGCAGGAGGACAATGAAGATGTTCGGAGAAGCCTCGAGAGGGGGGAGAAGGAGGCCTTGTGGTTGGAGAAGGCGGTGGAGGGTGATAAGGAGCGTGTGGTGGGTCTGGAGCTTGCGATTGTACAGAGATTGGCTGATCTCACTGCTGTGGGTGTTCAGAAGCGTGAGCTTTTGGATTCCTTGGCTTCGGCCAAGCAGTCTTTGACCGCCGCTCGTGCAAGAGTGGAGCACTGGACTGGGAGGGGGGAGTTGTTCGAGGGCATGGCGGCCAAGGGGTATGCCTCGGGGTCGGCTTGAGTGGGGAGAGCCGCGGGGGAGGGGGCGACCCGGAGGCGGTGGTGCGTTTTCATGAAGGGGGGGACGCTTTGTTGAGCGCCTTCCCTTCATTCAATCCTACAAAGGTGAGTGCGCTGTCTACATCTCTCGATAAGCTTTACTAACTCTTTTATCTCTACATCCAAGCTACACAAGATAAGTCATTTAATCGTTCCATTCAATCATCTACTAACACACGTTGCAGATCACCATTCCTTATCACGACATGGCGCATCAAGCGCGTCATGTCTTACATATATATATATACTACGTTGATACAGTGTACTTTTCTTCTTCTTCCTTCGCTGTCGGGGTCATTGTAACACCGCACGAATATAAGTTGAAGCCGCTCAGTGCGTGATTTTGAATGTTACGTCTGAGTGTAACACAATGAGGGCAATGAAACAGGTTCAAGAAATAACAAATAGCGATATATAATACATGAATGGACTCTATGGTAATGAATGACTACTGCCATATCAAATACTAGTAATGCTAGCGCTCAAGTGCATACCCAGAATGAGCACGAATAACCCGAGAGGCTGATAGCCCCATCACACCGGAGAGAACGGCTACTCAAATTGAGCGTCAACGTATCAGGAGAGATGAAGAGTGAATGAAGAAGGGCAGTTGAAGTCCGGCAGTATTTACTTTCGGCACTTTCAATCTATGAGCGATGGTTCATGGGCACGAATGGAAGCACTTACGATCCAATTTGGATAACTCTGTCCGAGAAGTAATCAGGGGTTAATGATCGACGACGATTTTGGATTATCAATTGTTGTATATGGAGGAATGACAGGAAAGTGATGTGATAGCGATTGTATTTGCAAGAAAGCGTCCAAGAAAACGGATATGTGTATGTGGCACGAGTGAAGACGCTGATTAGGATTGAATACATGTTTACGAAGATATGGTCAAATAGCTCACAGTAGTATGCAGAACAATTCTATCGTTCCTTTTCCTCTTCGTCTTCGTCCCGGATTTCACTGGAATCGTTGAGGTCCAGGAGCGACATGGACCTCTCGTGCTGCTCGTACGGGAATATAACTGGTGTCGCCGGAGTAGACTAGATTGGGGAATTAGAAGATCCGCACGAATGCAGAGCGCGTATTCTTACGGTATCAGTTGCGGCTGCATTGCGGGTGGGCGCGACTTCACAGTAAAACGGTGCGGGGAAAAAGAATGGGTGTCGACGGAAAAGCGACTGGACGTGAGGTGGAAATCGTCGAAGAGCGAGGACGAATTCTATTGAAGGGAAAGTCCAACATTTGCCCATTATCAGAACAGAATATTGAGCGAAATGTATGTTGGAGGATTGCGAAGGAGCGGAAGAGAGAGTGGATGTCACGCTCAGGGAACGGGGGGAACGGAAGCAAGATATGGAAGTAAAAAGACCCCCTAATTTATAGCAGCGGTATTAGCTTCCGGATCGGGAGTGACCAGACATCGCGTCGATGGATATGGGCCAAGTACGATATCGGCGCAGTAGGTTATTTGAGAAGACCTCGAAAGGCACAACTACACGATTTCCGGAAGAACTCGAACGTGAGAAAGACGGGTTTCGAGGGTGTTTTGATGGCATTGTCATGAGCGTCCCGATTGCCTTCCAAAGTCGAAACCCGCATCGGGAAGTTGTTCATATCGAGAATTGTGGGATGCCGTCGTCACCTACGAAAGTTGAATCGAGGAGCTTTGATAACACAAGATGAGTACAGGGTGTCCGAATAATAATATTGACTTGATTACCAGAACGCAACGGTTTGCCTGCGAAATTCGAGTAGTTCCAGCAAGTTTTGAATCGGATGCCGTGGCCTTGAATCGAGGTACGGCCGTTATCAATCGACATGATAGAAGCTTCTTGAGAGAAAAAGCCACTGTCGATTTCTTGGACTGTCGATAAAGAGGACACGGCCGTGCCGACGATCTCAACACTGCCCTGCGATCGATTGGTCCCGAGCCCTGAAGATCTCAACGTCTCTCCCATCGACCATCGACCATCGTTATCAACATGGCATATATTTCTTGCGTGTATTTCTGGTGCACTGGGTACATATTTAGTGTCCCGTAGGGTGACTCGACTTCGGCTATTGGGCGCTTACCGCACTTTCTTCGTACTCTAACAGAGCTGGTAAACTCGCCAGGATATCCAATGATTTGACTTCAATAAGACCGTCTTTGAACCTCAAGAGTGGAAGCAAGACCTCTAAATTGCACTTCTTGAATCGTGAGGCCCATGCAAGCTTATGTGCGCCGCAATAAGGTTCCATCAAGACAAACAGGCTGAACAAGACGAGCTCGTCTTCAATCAATGGTTCTAAGCAATGAAGACTGCAAGACTCACTTATGCTCTGGGATCCTGACTGACTCTGTTCTGCCCTTGTAACCTCTCGCTGCTTCGGACGGGGTGGTCAACACCATCTCTTCAATAATCCGGCAGTGTCAAAGTCAGCTATGACCCTGATAAAATGTTACTATATGCACCAAGAAGACATCAAGGAGCATTAGGACTTACCATTGATGGTCTAAGCTGCCCTATGAAACAGCCTGAAGGCCCCGTGCGCCAGGAAAGGCCAAAATGCCCCATCAAGAATCAAGAAATAATGGATTCATCGCGAATGAGCCCACATATCATGGCTATGATCCTTCACGGCCGTACGTGCGTATCAGCCACTGCAAAATGGTGGCCGTAATGCTGCTGGCGTCCAGAGCAACGGCCCAGAGAACGAAATCGGTGATTGAAATCTGATCCCGTTTTTTTCGCCCGAGTTCCAAGCTCAGCCTCGTCCGACTCATTCGCGCTCTTCAATCGACAAGCCACGACTACGAAGACGCCTCTCAGACAGAGGGCGATCAACGAAACTATGACCGAAATAATCCGGGAGAAAAGGAGGTGGGGTGGCTTTTTGCGGAGTGGATGGAGGACATTCAGCCCTACATCAGCTCCTGTAGCCTCAAACCATCTCCTGGCTAACTCGAGCTGGACGACCCAAGAGATATTGCCCTATGGATGATCCATCGCCCTTCACTCAGAAATCTCAAGGCTTCAACTCCACCAGACGTAGCCCGCCAACGACCGAGCGCCAGCCTTGCCTACCCTCTTTCCCAATGCCACGACAACCCAATCTCTATTAAGGACCTGGACCTCGAGCCTCTGGAGAAGTAGAGGAATGGAAAAAAGGCATAGGGGCCCTTCGGGGAATTTTTTATGGCGTCTCTAAAGCGAGGGCGTATGATACACCCGGAGGGCAAACGGTGGCTACAGGATTGCTGAACTTTCTATCCACCCTCTGAGTCCCTCAAATTTGGTCAGTCCACCACAGCTTCCCAAAGCTCAGTACCCCTGTCTTGCCCCTCTGTCAAAGGTTTCCATATCGCAGACCATCCGCTTCGCAACTAGCCTCACGAGCGTCTGCATCACTATCCCCCTCCCCTCGCACTTCATCCTGCCGATTTCAACGGCTTGCGTTCTGCTTTCATCTATGAGAAGCAACCTCACCTACACTTGCCTCCTGTATCGCCTGCTCGCTTCGCCATTCGAGCCACCTGCATCGACAATGCTCTACTCGATTCAAATTTCTTCCACGTCCATTCTTCCGTGGCGGTTTCTATCGAGAAAATCCATGCCACTCCCATCCGATGCTCACTCGGACTCCCCACGACCGCCCTGGCTACATCAATCGCAATTGCTAGCGAACTTATCAATCAACTCGAGCACGCTGACAAAAGCGGAACACATGAGAGGGATATAGAGCTGGTCTCATGCACAGAAAAACCTGACGAATGCTGTATAAACCAGAAACCCCGTAATTGATATCAATATTGCTCATGAGGCAACGCCCGAGATGCCCGAAAAAGCTCCGACATATAATTCCGCTGCTATAAACGCCACCGAGGCAGCTGCCTTCGGAATATAATCCGGCACCGGAAATGTCATTCCTCAGAGCTAGTATACACAGTACCCTACGAATGCCACGCCATGATGGGATGCTTATGCCGATTCGTTTTCTCTACTATAATGGGGATGGGTGTTTTCATATTCGTCGTGGAGGAATGCTATCGAACCGACAAGGTCGCGAACGAAGACATCTACAGACGCTTCTCCAAACCTCCTCATGATTCAGTTGTGATAAATACTATCATAAATTCATTTTTGGGCATTCATTGAGTCGTGCCATTGGCATTTCAGAGCTCATCACAAGCTTTTCGAGCTGGTCGGACGCAGAGAGTCTGAAAAGCATGGAAGACAGAATACGTGCAGAGATTTCAAGCAGAGAGTGCAACACAGTCAAAGACAGGTAGAAAAGGCGTGGCATTGAGGAGCGATATATAATCATCCAGGAGTCCGACAACTTGAACGGGCAGAGAGAATGAACAGCTGGATAGACAGATAATACCGGAGCGGAGGTCAGAGAAAATACGAGATTTTTGTACCAGGATCTGCCGAGAGTACGATCATCAGGAGGCAGGCGACTGAATATAAGGCCAATCCGACCTGAAGTTTCAGCAGCAGCGTTATGAGTTTCCTTGGGACGGCTTGACGTTTCGTTTCGAGGATTCGAGTACTAGTAGAACGCAATTGATGACGCAGTCTCGAAGAAGAGACTACATCCACTTGATTGCAGCCAAGCCACAGAGCTGGGCGAGCGACGAAGACAAACTTTGAATGAAAATCTTGAAAAGAATACAGACGACGTCTTGAAAGAAGAGATAAAGCGATTTCGTACCTGCAGTCGATCGCAGACGTTTGAATAGTCGACGGGTCAACTCCTGACCACCTTTTGAAGCTCTCCGTGCCACCTCCTCTGCCACGTCTCCCTACACTTCTGCTCCCCATGTCTTTTTTTGGCGGAGACCTATTCTTGATAGGTTCTGAACCCTGGCCATTGGATGACTGTATCGATATTGAAGTGAAAGAGCGGAGTGTGGCTGGGCTGCCTTGAGTTAAGGTGGCCCCACGCTTTGAGGCCCCGCTTGGCGAAAATAGTTCTTTCATCTGTGGAAGTAGCTTTGCTATAACTACCTGTGTGTTCTGCGGGTTGTCGATGTTGTTTGAGGTCGGAAAACCGTAGGGGCGGCCGGTCAATCCGAGGTGAGCGTTCTGGGGGCTCCACGGACTGAATTTGAGAATTTGCGACATCTCTTGTGAATTGAAGGTCGTTGCTGATTCCGAATTGCAGTCGATAGCGAAGGCGACATCCAAAGGAAAGGAAAGAGATGCTTTGGGGCAACTGAAGTCAGCCCGGAAGCAAAAAGAAATAAAGTTCGCAATTTACCGGCATTTCCATTCTTGCCGATCGTCCATCGCCAGCTGCTTCGTCGCCATCGTCGTCGCCTGGCTACTGATAGCAGGAGGTTGTCCAGGTCATCACGGCCTTCATAAGATACTGTCTTTCGAGTTTTATGGGACAAGGTTTCGATATTTCAAATTCTGGCTTGAAAATCGCCTGAGACGGTCGATAATGGACCGAGCAGAGCTTCTTGGTGCAGAGCATTCTTCGGGCATGAATTTGAGGTGCGTCTTGATGTTTTGAGTGGCGATTCTCATCTTCCGAGCAGCATTTCAGTATAGATTCACTTGCAAGAGACCCAAATGCTTGAGGCGATATCCATTATTTTTTCCGTTGGTAGTCTCTCCAGTAGCTGCACCACCAAGGTCTTGGAGTCCCAAAGATCTCGATGGTCAGAAGGCTCATCAGCTCTTCTAGCATATCGACTTGCTTCTTAGTCCTGTCAACAATGCCCTGCTTGCAGTCGGGTCATGTCTTGCTATCTTCCGCTCTTCCTTCCAGAGTGGTCTTCACGTCTTGCTGTTTCGTTTCACGCATCATCTGCGTTCACATCCTTTCAAAGTTATATCAGTCAAACGACCTTTGTTATGGTTGAAGGTGAAGACCTGTTGGCGCCCGTCGGCCCTGAGTCATGCTCGCTCTTTCCCACGGCATCCTGATGGGACCAGATGGTCAATTACTGGTCTGAAGTAAGGAAACGAGGCACGCCCCAGGTTGTAGCAACTCAGGAATACGAAAGCATCGCCGAAGGGATGGCGTGGCCATGGATACGACTCAGCAAAGTTTACAACCAGCATGGGCTCCGTGTCGTCTGCGAGGCAAAAAGGTTCCGTCGAACCTGGGGGAGTCAGTTGTTGCCAGTGGACGAAATTCTTCTCGCGAGCTCGTTCAAATGACCTTCGCAAGAACTAGGAGCAAAAGTTGACACAATCGACCCTAGTTCGGTGCCAGTTGTGGTATCGGTCGGGACCTGGGATGGACCTTTGGAGGTATTCCACTCTGGTGCCGCATGACAGCATCGCGGATCCTGAGAAGAACGACGAGTTGCGGCCATCAAACCGACCTTCCAAACAGACAACGCCCCTTTCTGCCTATATGTGTTATGTCTTCGATTTCAGCAATATTCATTTTCTGCATTCATGAAAAATCGGTCCAAAATGAGGGTTGGCCGTATACGCGTATCGTGTTCGGAACTATAAAGTCGGACTCTAGGTATGCTTGACCTGCTCTTCTACGTACTTCCATCACCTCCCCTCAATCTGGCCAGCGTCTCCTCTCTTCGCTCATTCATCTCGCTCAAAACTATCCCATCATGGGCTCTAGCAAACGGACATTACCTTCCATAGAGCTTGTTCTTGCTACTAGAAGATGGCCGCCCTACATCCAGCTTCTTCTCCGTCGTCATCCTGTATTTTTTCCGGCGCCTGTCTTCCGAGAGGTTGATTCTACACTGTTTTCGATACTCAACTCAATGCACTGACGCTCTCTTTTTGTCCCATTCGTAGCGCGACTCAGTGCCTGCTTTGGACAGAGCACAATATCCCGCCGCTCCAGTTCTCAGACCCCAACCTCTCCCCGAAACCGAAGATCTCACCAGCATATCCTTATTGGATTTGAACGAAACAGTCGATGGCGTCGAGGCCTCAGCTTCTACATCCCCCGAATCCATGGAAGCCGGGGTCGATGACACTCCGACACCTAGTGATAGCGAGAGCCCGACTACTTCTTCAGCTGACACGCCTGTTCTCGAAGAAGAGGATCCAGGCAAGCGGGAGGTCACTGTGAGACCTATCTTCATCTCATGGTAGATCAAATACTGACCTCCCAATAGACTATCGCCTTGAGGATATCCCGCTACGTCGGTGACAACGCTCAGTCCTAGACATTCGCATACAAAACATATTCCCGCGACTCTGTCGCATTTCGTTCTTGCCTTCCTCCTCCTCCTCGTTTGTTGTTGGCCTGTATCATCTAATCATCCTTTCTTGGACATCGACTCCTGCTCTCCATAGTTCTCACTGTCCTCTCTGGTACATTCTCTTATTCACCCCGTACGTACAATCGCCTGTTGAACTCGCAGAATTGACTAACAATCATGTGGAGGCAGGCTCACTCGCGTCCGCATTAATACATAGTTTTCTTTGACACCTCTTCCTCACTGCGTCCTCTCAATCCTTTCGATCATCTGCCTGTCTACTTTGTACAAAACTTCTTGAAATATATTTGTTGTTCGTATACTTCTTCGGTCCAACCTCTGACCTCCGGATTCTCCCCATGTCAACGCCCCTCGGCTTGACAAATGCCCTATAATATATTGAGATCGTAATAAAAGAACGAGAATCTACAGGAGACCTAAGTGATGCACCGGATAAAACGAAGTAGTGAAATCTCGGTAAAGACTAATTACACACATGTTGACTGGAGTGATTCTGGAGATAGTAATAAAGATAACGGAAGTAGAGACGACCTAAACAATGTGCAGCGAAGATAGGATACCCGCGACAATTCCATGCCACCGAACAGTATCGACGAACGAACGATAATTGTGGCACCGGATAGTGCGCTCAACATGTCCCGCTTGCCTCGTATTCAAGTCGGAGACATCGCAGCCTGAGAAGTTCTACCTGCAAAGTGCAACGTGAGTGATGTCGAAAACAGACGAGATTGTTTGTTCACCTGAGAGTTTCACTAATCTTGGACATGAGCCAGGAGTTAGGCCTCATGTAGAGGACCATACATTCTGCCAAGGCTTTGAGTTGAAACAATTGATCGGGTATGGAGGTCCATTTGCCGAAAATCATCCGGTTGTGTGTTTTGAGGACGCGTTTCAGAAAACGTTTCTCGACTTTGCTCATCTTTACAGCTGGGATACTGTTCACGTATTCAAAGATGGCATCGTTTTCAGCCGCTTTCTGAAGCTTGAAGGGCGCATCTTCCCATTCTTTGAAGAGCCTTGAATAGAAAGTTCGTAGCCGCTTCACTTCGTGTGGGTTGCGACAATTGGCAAAGCCGTAGGGAATGAAGAATCGATAGTCGTCTCCGGCGTCGTGCCACGCTATGTAGCCCTTCAGTGACCAAATGGTCGAGGTCCATTGCGAGGGCGTCGAAAGGATCAGCTCGAATTCGGGAGGGAGGTCGCTCCGGTCTTCTGTCAGACCTTTACAATCCATAAGAGCAATGAGGGATGAGGTCCTGTAAGCTTCGCAGAACTCGTCGAAAGAAGATCGATGGATGAGATCCTGATATAGGTCGATAAGCCAGCAGTGTCTTGGCTCGTTGAAGACACAGTATCCGAACTCCAACCAGAGAGAACCTTCTGTATCCAAATTTGGTCCCCCAAGGGAGAGGACCGCGATGTAGAAGAGAAAGACGCGCTGCTTGTGCTTTGGCCAGCTCGCGACTCGGTTCTCCAGCTCCTTCTGGGTCTTCCCTTCGGCACCTCCGATGATCTTCCAGATCTGCTTATACACGTCCTCCATATAATTAGTCACGGCAGAGTAGTCCGTGAGAGGCTTATTGCTGAAGACCTCGGGTCGCTGGATAAGCCAGCGGAAATTTTTACTGGACGCGTCTCTTCCAGACTTTTTGTAAAGCGCGACTATCTCTTCGAAAAGTTTGCCTTCGCGTTGCCATCTGTCCAGGGTGAGAGTTTTGACGCCGAGGTCTTTTAGAACTTCTTCATACACGGCGCCAAGGGCTTCGTACTCGGGATCCGTGACGAGCTTGGAAAAGCCGTAATCCTGTAGCGTCTCTTGGCCCATCTTAAGTTGTTTTCTGAAGACCGTCGCGGCGAGGTAGTCTGCGGACGTGACTTTGCGCCCAGGGTTGTCGCAGTCGACAATGTGGGCGCTCCAATCTTGATTCTGACATTTTTGGCTGCAATACGCTGCTCTCGCGCATCCTGTGCACGTCTTCTTCGTTGGGGTGGCACACACATCGCAAGTACGCGTCATGACGGACGAAAAAGTGTTAACAGGCTGAAACTGACGCAAACAAGGTAGTTAGTTTTGACTGTTTTGATGACATCGGTGATGGAAGATAGAACGTGGCTTACCTGCGACTAGGGTGGCTAAGTGATTGGCCAATTGGTGGAGGGGGTGTATCGGCTGAGTACCGTTCTGGAATATATGTGGCCAATGAAAGATATTGGGGAGGATGAGGATCCGTTGATGTGATGGATGTAAGGTAGGATTAAGTGCAGATTTAAAACGCGCAGATCTATAGGATCATGTCGAAAATTAAGGGCGTTGAGCATCGACGTCAATTCCTGCTGGAGATGACGGAAAGACACACTTTGATATATTTTAATACATGTAGAATTTTTGAAGAGGCCGTAGGTTCCGTCGTTGAATATACAAGAATTTTTGTGACTGTGGTGGTCGTACAGGCGAGACAGCTTCAGCGCTAACGTTCTTGTCCCGGTTCCCTTGTCTGGCATTTCATGTGGGTCTTTCTCGCACTTCAAAAACTGCAGAACATACGCTTTTCAAATGCTCATCCAGTGTCTAGACTACGCTGAAGCATAGGAATGTGCACGTCAATACCTCGACCCTACGAAATTTTCACCTTGAGCCACAGGTCTGATTGCCTTCGCCTTGGATGTCTTCATGATTAAGCGCGTCGTTCAACTATGGCTGGCCTGCTATTCTAAGATAGCCTCTTACTCTTTGACGTCTTCCTGCGCGCTGGACTGAAAACCGCCCCCTTCTCGTCAAAAGCCATCTTACATGCGTCTCGGGCGCTTAGTTGCTCTTATTACGCTCTATCTTTGATCTTCTCGTCCTATTGAATGGATGGTCTGGGGATGTCTTCATCCCAATCAGAGCCGGAGGCGAGCCTGCAGGCCAGAAGCAGAGGAGAGGTCAGCTGCAGGGCTTCCCAAGTTCGATCTTTCCCACTCCTGTCGTGATATCGATGCTATCGATATCGCACCGTTCCCGCATTTTGGTTTACGTCTCCTTTCAATTCAAGAGATTATATACTACGATCTCCGAACTGCGAGAGTTACTGGCCACTTGGTGATCGCCGTGCTCATCTGGCTTTCAGTCGTTGGCTTTCTGTATCGAAACTCTTGCGGCTGTTTGAAGGTGACGAGATTTACCTGATCGCAAAGTTTTATCTCCCTGATTCGAAGTCTCTTTAGCACATCAGAGAAACCGCATCTCACGAAACATGGCGCGTACTTGCGAGGTTTGCGGCGATCCAACGCAGAAGGGCTGCACAGGTTGCACACGAGTTGCCTACTGTAGCTCAGCGTGCCAGAATGAACATTGGCCGCTTCACGTTGTCCAGTGTGACAACCCCGGCCGTCCGATAACCACCGGTGATCATTTCGTCGCCTACCACATGGGAGCCGAGCTCCATTCCCAATCGATGATGGACTATGGATTCCTCAGGATTAACGATCCGATGGAAATGCCCCTCCTCATCGACATCTATGTCAAACTCATCTTCGATCTCGGCGTGAGAGGTCCCACTCTGCACAAGTGGCGCACCACGGGCACACTTCATGCAGAGATTGTCGCAAAATTTGAAGCAGCCAAGATTCTCGCTCCCATGGAGTTTCAGTGGCTCGTCCAGAACCCGCAGATCTTTGTGGCCAAAGCTCCCCCAGGTCGTCCCACGTTCCTCAAGTCGGTGGACAACGAAGACGCCGAGATGCAACGCAGGACATGGGTACGTGTGGGGGGGTCGGCCACGGATTCCACGGCCGACATCACTAGGATTCAAAAGTCCTGGTCCAAAGATAGGAAGATCTGCTTCAAGTTCTTCACGGAAGTGCTAGGAACGGGCATTCCGTCAGAGCGTTCCGCGGACTCATGTGTCCCCTTCGCCTGTTGCCTCTATTCAGTCAAATTCCCCGAAACGCTGTGCATTCTATATTACACTCTCATCCAACGATGCAGCTTTGACGAATTTTGCGAAGCATACACCACGTCATCTCTTATCGCCCTCATGGATCGGAAGGGCCTCTACCAGGAGCGCAGCGTAATGGGCCCCGACTTCGAAACTGTCTTATCCCAATCACCTCGCAGGATCTCGAGCGTTTGGTATCTGAGGGCGTATGCCCACTGCCAAGACGCGGTCCCCGATTTACGTCACCTCGTTCCCTACGGTTTCGGCAACACTCAAGATCTCAAAGAGATGGAACGCCTTCGACTCTTTTATTGCAAACTCTTCAAAGCCGAGCTCATTCCGTCCCTCGAGCTCTTGGAGGCTGCCAACGGCGGCCGACTCTTTGAGCGTATCATGAAGATACCGAATTTGAACGCCAGCAAATCTGACCGACGCTTCTTGAAGCGTGTCATGGATACGAAGCAGCCCCGCGCGACAGTCCGCGAGACTACTTACAGGAACTAAGAAGCTGCACCCTACAATACATATGCTGATCTCTCTGGATTCTGCATCCTGTATACTGTTGAAATATTTAAATCATGCTGAACAATGACATTGATCTTCTTCAAGAAGCCTACTCAGGTCTTGAGAGATACCGTCGCGGCGAGGTAGTCGGGGGACGTGACTCCGCGCCCTGGGTTGTCGCAGTCGACGATGTGAGTGCTCCAATCTTGATTCTGACACTTTTGGCTGCAATAAGCTGATCTGGCGCATCCTGTGCATGTCTTCTTTGTCGGGGTAGCACAGACATCGCAAATACGCGTCATAGTTAACGTGAAAGTGTTATGAGGCTCAGCAAAATGCATTAAGGCTAGTCAGCTCACACTGATAGGATAACATTGGCGATGGAACTAGTGTGGATAGGTGATCGACCAATTGGCCAATTGGTCGACAACGATGTAGCAGTTGGAGGGCTGGTCTGAATAGATGTCGCCAATGAAAGACCAGATCTGCAGATATTGAAGAATATGAGGATCCGTCAGTATGATGCAGATGATGCAGATTTAAGTGCAGATTTAATGTTACTAGATCTATGGGATCACGTCGAAAATTGAGAACGTTGAGCAACGACGTCAATTCCGGCAGCATAGGAGGACCGACACACCTTTATATATAGTAATAAATGCAGGATTTTTCAGGAGGCCCTAGGCTCTTTCGTTGAATATACAAGATTTTCTTGTCGCAGTGGCAGTGGTACAGATCCAGACGAGACAGCTTCAGCGCTAACCCTCGTGTCCCGGACCCTTGTCTGGCATTTCATTTTGGGTCTTTCTCGCATTTCGACGCGGTCCCCAAATGCTTGAAAATGCTCTAGAATGTCTAGAACACGCTGAAGCATATAGCAATGTGCTTTTCACTGCCTCGGCCTTGACGAAATTCTTACCTTGAGCCACGGGTTTGGTTGCCTTCGCCGTGAATGTCTTCATCTCTAAAACAGGTCATTTAATTATGGCTGGCCTGCCATTCTTAGGCAGTCTTATAATCTTTTCATTTTCACCATCGACGCTGTCCTGCGCGCAGGACTGCGAATAGCCGCATTCTCATATAAAGCCATCTTCCACGCGTCTCGCCCGCTTACTTGCTCTCATTACGGCCTATGACTGCTCTCGCCATCGTATTGGGTGAAATGATTGTGGGATCTCTTCATCTCTTTCCAAGCCGGAGCCGAGTCTGGAGGCCAGAAGCAGACGAGAGGTCAGCTGCAGGGCTTCTCAGGTTCAATCCTTCCCACCCCCGACATGATATCGATGCTATCGATCTCGCACCCTTCCCTCATTGTCATTCGCACATCCTTTCAAGTCAAGAGGTTATATACCTCGATCTGTCCGTGGGCTTTGATCATCGAAACCCTTGCGGCTGTTTGAAGGTAACGAGATTGACTTGATCATAGTGTGTTGTCTCCTAATTCGAAAACCATTTAGCACATCAGCGACAGTCTTGCATTTCACCATTAATGGCGCGTAGTTGCGAGGTCTGCGGCGCTCCAACGAAGAAGGCCTGCACAGGTTGCACAAGAGTTGCGTACTGTAGCTCGGCATGCCAAAAAGGACATTGGCCGCTTCATGTTGTGCAGTGCGACAACCCCGGTCGCCCTATAACCACTGGCGATCATTTCGTTGCTTACGAAATGGGGGCCGAGCTTCATTCCCAATCGATGATGGACTATGGATTCCTCAGGATTAACAATAATATGGAAATACCCCTCCTCGACGAAATCTATGTCAAACTCATCAAGGATCTCGGCGTTAGAGGTCCCACTCTGCACAAGTGGCGCACTACAGGCAGACTTCATGCAGAGATTGTCGCAAAGTTTGAGGCAGCCAAACTCCTCCACCCCGAGCACTTTCAGTGGCTTGTCCAGAACCCGCAGATCTTTGTAGCCAAAGATCCCCCGGGTCGTCCCCCGTTGCTGAAGTCAGCGGACGACAAACAGGTCCAGTCGCAACGCAGGACATGGATACATATCGGGGGGTCGGCCGCAGATTCCAACGCCGTTATCGAGAGGGCTTTAAAGTCCTGGTCCAAAGATAAGAAGCATTGCTTCCAATTTTTTTCGGAAGTGTTGGAAACTGGCATTCCCTCACGACGTTCCGCCTCGTGTGTCACCTTTGCCCTTTGCCTACACTCGGACATATTTCCCGAGGAGCTGTCCATTCTATACTACACTCTCGTCGAACGATGCACCTTTGACGAATTCTGCGAAGCTTATACCGCATCATCCCTCAGCGCCCTGATGGATCGAAAGGGCCTCTCCCAGGAGCGCAGAGAAATGGGCTCCGATTTTGAAACCATCTTATCCCAATCACCCCGGAGGATCTCGAGCGTCTGGTATCTGAGGGCGTATGCGCATTGTCAAGACGCGGTCCCCGATCTGCACCACCTCGTTCCCTACGGTTTCGGCAACACTCAAGATGTTAAAGAGATGGAACGCCTTCGACTCTTCTATTGCAAACTCTTCAAAGCCGAGTTGATTCCATCCCTCGAGCTCTTGGAGGCTGCCAACGGCGGCCGACTCTTTGAGCGTATCATGAAGATACCGAATTTGAACGCCAGCAAATCTGACCGACGCTTCTTAAAGCGTGTCATGGATACGAAGCAGCCCCGTGCGACAGTCCGCGAGACTACTTACGGGAACTAAGAAGCTCTATCCTAGAATACATATGCTGGACTCTCTGGAATCCGCATTGTGTATACTGTTAGAATCATGCTGAACAATGACATTGATCTTCTCCAAGAAGCCTAATCAGGTCTTGAGATACCTAGGGACCTTCAGGGCTGGAACAATGATTATGTGTGATATATTCAGTATAATAGTTTTCGGTTTTTCTCTAGTCAGGCTCTCGGAAACCATTCATGAGGCTCCGTAACATAGGTCAGAGTGAGGGGGTCCAAAGGCGACGAGTGCCATTTCGAGATATGGGTGTCACATATGGCAATCAATCTTTCCACAAACTGTAACATGATCTCAACAAACGCGAAACATTGACTCGGCAGTCAAACGCACCTGGACATATTCTCTAGCACACAACCGCGAAGGAATCGAATCTGAACCTCGCCCTGCAAGCGAAGTAAACTCGTTCCTGGCTCTGGTAAAGTATTCTCTGACGACTGGTCGTTCAGCTGGTTCATCATCCTCCAGGCAAGCAGCTTTCCACTCCTGGAATCCGTCGAAATCTGGGGTTGCGGGATCAGATTGGAGGTCATCGTATGCCGAATCAAAAGCCCATTTGAAGCGTCGGCGGAAACTGAGGGCCTGCTGCGTGAGGCTAATATGAATCGGTCTTGAGTCGCGGATTAGGATCTATCTCTGGTGAGATCGAGTTTGAATGAGGGTATACAACTTACTTTGGCAATACCAACAGACATAGCGAATAAGGCGCTGGTATAGATTAATCTAGAACGTAGATAACGTGATGCTTGGCGGGATGGAGCTATGGACTCGAGTCACGCCGGAGCATTCAAAGATAACATTGAAGAGCATACCGTCATGGGTTTCGTCGAGGAGGGACAAAATGGAGCGGACGACGCCGAACTGTGCTGACAGCACGCACGACGCGTACCAGTATACGAACGGCAGCTCCTCACGAGAGTACAAATCCATTTCAACACCACAGAATAAGACCTCCGTAATCAGCCACAGGCGTTGGTGTTGAATGACCAGTGGTATTCGCGAGAGCATGTCCACCGAGCCTTCTGTCTAAAGGCTCTTCAGGCGGAAGGACATCAGTAAGGTACGAATTACATACAGTATCTCCGCCTCTGACAAGGCCCTCGAGTATGAAGTTCGCCCTGTCATACACCTGGTGCCATTCGAGAATATCGTTTGAGAATTCTCTTCGTTGTCGACCGCGGTTGTGATAAAAGGCAGCCTGGTACTGGATGACAAGCTACAGGCAACACTGAGAATGGAGAATTAATGAACGTGGGAAACTTACCTTGACTATATCTCGCTCCAACTTTTCCGCGATCTGTGTCGTCTGAGGTTGATGTCTCATTTCCACTGCTTGAAATAGCATTCCAGGTGGCACGCCCGCTAGTTCTAGGAAGAATTGATCGACCACCCACACTAGTGGATGCCGATCAAGTAGGATAGAATCGGTATGGAATAATGACTGTAAGGTAATCAGCACACGACGAGAATGAATATGAGGGTTTCGACTCACCATGCCCAGAGACCGCAGATAAGCGGTTTTCTTATGCTTGTCTAGCAAAAATCCCGTCGACCTCAGACTCGATGCAGTCTGCAAAGACAGTCATTATAAGACCTCATGAAGCCACCTCCACATTGCCTACTTGCCAGTCGAGGAGAGTATTCGAGTCTCTACCAAGAATGAATAACTCTTCTCTTCCTTCGATCAATCCCTGAAGTCCATCCCACACTTCGGGCATCGGCAAAGGTTCCATTGCAGGCAAGGGCAGGTAAGTGGGAAGTTGTCTGCTGACGTGGATGTCGAAACACAGAGCAGCATGCGATGATGAAGAGATGGTAGGTTGAGGGCCTGTTCTGACGCGATCGAAGAGTGGTCGGGCCCAGGATATGATTTCCTCCGATTCCATTGTGCCGGTCGAATAAAGATAAACTAAAGCCTAAACGACTGGATTAGCTTTATGCATGAGTAAACAAGGAGAAAGTGACCTACGAGCCGTAATTCTAGTCTTGCGAGGAGAGCTTCTTTCCACGGATATTCTACGTCTATATGCAGGATGAGTGCTCTGGGGTCGTGGGGAGATCTTCCACGCGTACCGATATTATAGCTTTTCAGCCATAGTATTGCATCCTGCATGATGTCCACGACTCGCGCCACCTGCATCGCCTCGCATAGAGATACTTCAGCCTTCTCCATATTCCAATCTTCGCCTTGCTACAGAACCAGTCAGCCACTTTCCGTCTCAGAAAATCCATGAGAAGCTCACATCTCTAACATTCCCTTTCGCCAGTTCTCGCCAGGCCATATCACAACATTTGAGCGTGCCACAGACATAGCTGTACAGGACTTTACTGAGCATCTCTCGTGGTCGGGAGTCATCATGGGTATCGGGAGTGCGAAGGATGGCATCTCGATGATGAACAAAGAGACACGTATAGACCGTCTGTGCGAGTGCATATCCATTATGCCAAGTCATCTGGAAGCACATTAGAATTTATCCCCAGCTGATAATTCGAGAGAGCGCACCTCACAGGCCGTCAATCGATCCATGACCCAGCAAAGCTCCTCGGGAAGAAGATGACGGGTTGGTTCGAATGGCGGACGATCTTTCTGTTCAGCTAGAATGACACCGCTATCCATTCTTGGATCCATGATCTTGATTTCAGAAAAAGACGAAGAAACCATTAGATGCCTATGAGCCATGACTATCTCAGCGACACGGAGCCAAAGAAAAGGACCTCGATCGCCCCCATCGACTCGTTCAGTGTGAAGTCTTCAATGGATATGATGCTGCCCAGGTCCATCTCTAGAACTGAAGGGTGAGCTGACGTTTAGATTATGGATCTGGGCCGCTGTCTCTACCTTGTGTGCCACGTTCAAATATCGTTCTGACATCTTGGAAGTCTGACCCGCCAGGAAGAGAGAGAAGTGAATCAAAGTCGCTCATACGCGCCGGTCGACGTTAGGACAAGCACTGAAGGAACAACTTGAAGCGCGATGCCGAACTCGAATGGGCCTGATTTTACGGCAGAGCTCCATAACCGGAAAAGCGCAAATTTGTGAACCCAACGAGAATCGTATTAGTCTTATCTAAGGTATATAATATAGCATCCATCGTACGAGACCCAGAAGCTTCAACTGGCATCAGCTCCCATGAGCAACCACCTTCCCTCCAAGAGCCCGGGCGACCTCGAAACTCGCTACTAATAAACATTGACCTATGAGGTCTACTAAAGACGACTGGATGGGAAGGGCATACATATCGGGATCGAGACCCCTTGCCCAGAGAACATGAGTGAGAAAATTTGCGATGGTCAAAGATGCGATGACCTGTGTAACAACCGTAACATGATAAGCCTCGGTATGACGCATATGAAGAGAGGGACATACAGCAGTACAGAAGAAAACAAGGAAGACAACGACAAATGTAGGATGCAGCTCCAACCAGCCCGAAAAATGCAAGAATGAGAGGAAGAGAATCTGGATAGGGATAGTGACTGAGAAGAGCACTGATGCTGCAAGGAAAAGTCGTGGATCTTCGTCATCATCGTCAGGGCCTCCCTCAGATGACGAGTGTAGATATGTAGATATGCGGGAGACGAAGACAGAACCGACCGCGCCCGGAAGCCCTACGCAGAAATTTGAATGAGCACATACGATTATATGACTGAGAATGCGGCATCTACCTCCAATGACGATGGCCAATAATCCATAGCCCTCATATTTATCCACGAAACTGTCTAGGGCCAAGCCGGAACCAGTAGAAATAATCATGGCCAAGAATAATGGTGTCCAACCCAGACCAATGAGGTGTTGCACGAAAGTGTTTTTGCGAGTTAGGAAGAAAGCACCGCCAGCGCCACATAGCAAGAATGTCGCCAATAGTGTGGGAAAGATTGTCAAGATCTTTGGTAAGAGCGCAGTTCCCACCAGACCGAGAATGCACAGTGTCAAGAGGTCGCCGAGTGCGGATGCGATGGGGGGAGCAATATTGTCTGCAGAAGTAAAATGAATATGGAAGCATATAGAGCTGGTTACTCGACGGACCAGGATTGAGGCGAAATGCGCGACAGACGACGATCAATGTACACATGAATGAGCCCAGCGTCAGTGCGCTTAAACCCGCTGCGGACATTGAGGTGGCCAAAACCATTACGAATCTGTTATGAGGAATTCAGTTAGAGAATCGCCGCATATAGGGCAACATACTCTCTCCAAACCGGAGCCTCGTGGCCTGGGTGCAGTTTTGGCTTTTTGACATGTTTCCGGCGATATAATCGCCCAGTATGTTTCTTCTTCTTTTCGTCGTGCGGGGGTTTCAGAGCGGTAGCGAGAGCAAATGATAAGCAAGATGCAAGGGCAGAAACGATGAGAGCTTGGAGCTGAAGGAGTGAAATATTGCCGGCAAGGAGACCGCGTCTGACTGGACCTGAATCTAATTCACCCATGTTCGCCTAAAAGATATTTAGTCAACAGCATCTTGGTGGCCCACTGGTATCTGACGCACTGAGGTCGAAAGACGTGCTGAAAGGTTCATCTCGAGATTTCCTTTCATGTTGTTCAGGACAGGGATCAAGATGAATAATTCATCGATCTTTTTCATAACTTCCCATTCCTGTAAGCCGAAGGTAAGAGGCGGTTTGAGGGAATATATGCGATGAAAATTTACAGCGACGGTCTCGACTAATTCGCCAGTAAAGACGAGGCCGACGGTGCTGAAGGCAAGGGTAGGAAATGTCTACAGAATCATAAGTAGGGTCCGTCAGGGATGGCGAAGGCGGCATACCTCTACTAACATCTCTTTTATAAAAGCAGCATTGCTCATCCTCTTCTTCTCGAGAGCGCCGTTTCCAACGGCCTCGACGTTGCCATCCTGCAGAAGAGCCCGTCGCGAGTCATCCTCGTCGCCGTTCAGGGAGGCGTTGTCAGAGTCGGTGTCGGCGTCGGCGGACGAGGTGGATGGGCGGGGATGGATGGTGGACATTTCAAAGGAAGAAAGTGGTAAGGGGTCATTGGAAGCAGGACTGGACATTCGCACCAACCGACGATCATCGGGTCACAATTTGGCGTGATTTGTTTATTTACCGGCGAACGTTCGTCTTTGCTCCATGTCGGGCCCATCCAATATTGAACCCAATATACAACCAATAAGAAAGCTATCCAAAAGACAAGAAAGCAGATTGGTAGACTACGTCGAAGACAATCTGCTAGAAATATCCGGGCAATACAAGAAAAGGTCAGCATCACATTGTCTTGCTAATGTCATTCACACCCGGTTCCTGATAGGGCCCACGAATCTTCTCGTTTGCGAACTCTGAACGACTATCTGCTCGCTACGAGACCACTCTTATCTGTGATACTCCTCGTGCCACCCTTGGGGACGTCTGCGTCGTTACGGACATCTCTACTGCTCCGACTGACGGGCGAAGTCTTGGATGCCATCCCCAACTATCCAATCCAGAGTGACACGCTAGATGCGCTTTATGGCTGGCTGTCTGACCTCGAGCAAGGGTGGCTCACAGTCTTGCGGTCTCAGCTTTGGGATACAACAGAGCATGCAGGCAAAGACCTGATTTTGCCCGAAGATGCGAAGCCACAGGACCTTCCGAGCCTCGTTTCGCAGACAGATCGGACACGTTTGAGGAGCATCCTGATCTTGGGAACTGAAAAGCTGGAAGACTTTCTCTCCCAGTTGGGTCCGATAGAGGAGATAGAGGATGAGGAGGGCGAAACCCTAGACTCCGTCCTGGAAGACCCTCGTCAGCGGTTCGCTGACATTTTCGGGCAGATCTTTGCTGAAATGGGAAGCTTCTCGTGATCGAATTGGCTCTCGGATTCTTCGCCATATAATGCAAGACCTCTCACTGGATATCATTCACACTCATACATAAAAGGCACGTCGTCCAAAAAAGATAACTACTTTCCACGAAAGTATTACACGAGAGCTCTCTCATCACTCCTTTCCAATCACTCCGTCATGGAGCCGAACTTCACATCCCAACCGTTCCAGTCCTCCCTACCGCCAATCCCAGACCCCTTAATCACCTCCATACGCCACCTTTCAGTTGTTATTGCCCCACAAATAATCGCAGCAGCCTTTGGAGCCCAAGTGTTCGCTATACACTTGAGATCTCCGTATCCGAATGGCATCAGCGAATCGCTCTGCTCTTGACTGAGCTTCTGCATGTGCCTCATCGGATCGAACTCCCTCGACAATGGGCCCCATATGGAAGGTGAATGCTGGGCAGCCTCTACATCCGCTGCCTTCACGAGACGATGTGAGGGATCGGTGCATGAAGCCTTCGACATGCAACTATTCACGTCATCCCTATGAACCGCTCGCGAGATGCGTCTCGTCGGCGGGTAAAGTCGCAGCACCTCTGTGATCATAGCGTTGGGAGATGGTCTCTCCGCAAGCTGGCCAGTTCTGTTCTCCATATCGAAGTTATAGTCCGTAGGGTCTTCAAAGAACGCATCGAAGATGCCCCCATAGGATGGCGCTCGATAGACCTCCAGGATCGTGTGGCCGACGACGCGCCATAACGTCTCATACGCAGGGATAAGGATATTCAGTGGATTATCCTCCGGACGACCCTCCGTATCCGCCATAGGAATCCATTTCCTCAATCGTTCCATCGTGCCATGTAGCAGTGCTACATGCCTTTCGTCCGATTCATGCTTGATCTTGGACTCGCACCAAAGCGTATTTATGCCATCGGTGACGAATTCGACATCATCCAAATCCATCTTATCCGTATCGACGTTCCAGAACGCCGACAAGACCGTGCAGAACGTCACGAACCGGACTAGCTCAGCCATCGGAACCCTTGGACGCGTTTCTTTAATGATAAACGCGTCCAGATGGGTGGAAGCGAGATCGGCGAGACGTTTGAGTCCGTCGTGGTCTTTGTACGGTTGGAGTCGTTCGTGGGCCTCTCGTCGGAAGGACTTTCGAAGATCGATGGAGGGTGAGGTGAATGTGTTGTGGAGGTTGAACGCTCGGATGAGTCGAGCGTTAGGGATGGATCTTTGGAGAAGACGTTCGTAGAGGGATGTGTGAGGAGGCTGAAGGAGATTCTGGATGGAGGGAATGGTGTCGAGGATGACTCGCTGGCGAATGGGAGCTGGTTGGCGACGTCGATGTTGGGTGCGTAAGAAAGAGATGATGTAGATGAGGATAGGTGAGATGATGAGAAAGAATGCGCTCATTGGTGTCAAGTGGGTGACTTCAGGCCAGAACATGATGCTGCCAAATGGTATGGAGACTGTTCTCTCGTCTTTATATATACAACTCGAAAGCTGACTGCATGTCGTACTCATTCAGCTGCGTAGCCCAGTGCTGCTTCTCAATGACAGAGAGGATCCCATGTATTCGACTCCCCTTGTCTATCTAACACCCTGATCCCAGTCAAGGAAGTCCTGCAGGTGTCGTTCCCATACCTTCGAGGATCCGGGATGTGACTTTGCCTCCGCGGAGTGAAAGGTTCTATGCTGTGTTTTCGCACAATGATTCGCGCGCAAAATGATAAGCTATTCGCGAGTGACGTGACCTCTCTACCTGCACTGATGACTTGGTACGAGGGCGCTGGAAATACACCCTGAGGGCAACCACACCTTGAGCGTCAATTATATTCCACACCGCTCCAGGATCGGCATATGACTGTCCTTCTCACTCAGGATCATTCGCCCCCCCATCTACCTATGACTGCATTGTTACAGCATGGCTTATGGACGAACAATGAGAGTAACATTATAACGAGACCGGTCCGCACGTCCCTTCTGCCCAAGCATAAAAGGTCAAGGTTTTCCTCTAGTGACGCGATTATGCGGAGGCAGAAGAAATTTCAAATTATGTCGTTGATAAACGAGGCGTTTGATAAATGACAACAATATGTAGCTGAAAGACTACTGCGCGCTGCAAGTGTCCCTCTAAATGCCAAGTGCTTTGGAAAGCAGCCCGCTTTCACCGGCGTAGTCGCCCGGCAGCCTCCAATGACTGTCTAGCTGCACACAGTGGTAACGATGAACGCGAATGTGGGCGTTCGTCGGGGCAGCTGGAGACTTAACAGCATAAGACGACCTGCAATAATTGAGCATCTCTGAGGACTTTCGACAAACAGTAGGACTTACTGTCAAGTCTGTGATAAGCGAGACGTGAAAATCATTGTGACTATTTCTTTCTCGCTGCACGCCTGCTATCGGCTATAGTGACAAGATAAGGTTGTGTTCCAACATGAATTCAGCGACGGAGCGTACCTGCAGTCTTTGCCTTCTTGGGTGGGCCTTTCCCTCTGACCTTCAATGCTCTCAAATCCTCCAATCTTGTCTCCTCAGCTTCGTCGACCAAGTTCATCTCTGGGAACATCCTGTTGATGTCCTGAATGGTAAAGGTTTTCGGCGGGTAGTATTTAACCATAGATGGACCTCGTAAACGAGCTTTGAGATATTTCGCTCCAGTCCTCACGGACGAAGGGTTATACGAGGTATTGAATATTGAACATCTGAGCTTTGTCAAGGCAGCCAATCGAGCAGGTGCCACCACTCTTGACATTGAGAGTCACCCAAGATGGTGGCGAAGGGCGAGAAAGCGGAGTCCGGATCAATATTTTCTTCCAAGCTGGATGCAAAGTCTCCTCTCGAGCTCGCTACCATCGTGGCGAGTACGACTTGCTCGATCAATTCTTCACAAGAATAAATGCGTTCACACGTCCTCGATACTGTTTCGAGAGGTCTCTCAAGCGCATCGTAGTCAGCCACCTGCGAAATTACGCCCCAGAGCTTACTATGAAACTCAACCATCGATCGACTTTCCGACGGCATGGGCCAAGACTCCTTCGTATACCACCAAAGACGTCTTAGATGTCCTTGAACGCCATTTACCTACCTGGGTTAAATCGACTGTCGTACGGAATCGCTTCCGAATCTTAGGGCTGGACCAAGAACATTTCTCACTCTACACCGAGTTTGAGCATGCCATCATGGAGGAGCTGCGCGCTTTACAGTTGGGAGAGCCAGTGGATGAAGAGCTCTGGGATATGGATCGAATTAAATACGACATGGCTGAAATCAGTCGCAATGTGGCCATCGATTCTGCCTTGTCCATCCGTCTGTGCCACTTCATCTCTGAACGGAGAAAGGGGACACCGTTGGGGAACGTGGTCTCTGAAGTATTCAGATGTGCAGATCTCCGCCATTTCCACATGGATATGGAGGCCCGAGGCTTGAAGAGAAAAATCATCATGCATGTCGGTCCGACAAACAGTGGCAAGACGTATAATGCACTCCGGGCATTGGCATCTGCAGAATCTGGATACTATGCCGGACCCCTCCGCCTTCTTGCCCAAGAAATCTGGGAACGATTTAATCGAGGGACCATCGAGCCCTTGATACCCAATCCGACCAAATCTTCCAATGTCGTACCCTGTAATCTTATTACAGGCGAAGACAGGCGTGAAGTCTCTCCAGACGCACGTCTTCAAAGCTGCACCATAGAAATGCTTACTCTGTTGCAACGCTTCCATGTTGGCGTCGTTGACGAAATCCAGATGATGGCTGACAGAGATCGTGGTGGTTCCTGGACATTTGCTCT
This sequence comes from Sistotremastrum niveocremeum HHB9708, assembly GCA_001630475.1. NCBI lineage: Eukaryota > Fungi > Basidiomycota > Agaricomycetes > Sistotremastrales > Sistotremastraceae > Sertulicium > Sertulicium niveocremeum. The sequence goes on from KV419394.1 coordinate 248,318, forward strand.
CATCGCTTCCAATGTCAGGGAGCTCCATCTTTGTGGCGAAGAAACAGCAGTTCCTCTCGTCAGATCGATGTTGAAGGAGACCGGCGATGACTTAACCGTCAAATACTACAAACGGCTCACTCCCATGCATGTGGACACGGAGAGCTTGAATGGTAATTGGGCAAACGTCCGCAAAGGGGACTGTGTAGTCACCTTCTCCCGCGATGGAATCTTCGCTCTCAAGAGGCAGATCGAAGCGGTCACTGGTCTCCGGTGCGCAGTCGCCTACGGCAGGCTGCCCCCGGAAATCCGAAGTGAACAGGCAGCACTCTTCAATGACCCAGACAGTGGATACGATGTCATGGTCGCCAGCGATGCCGTCGGAATGGGTCTTAACTTGTATGCACCAAATTTGTCTTCCTCGGCTACTCGTCCAATTCATTTATTGTCTTAGGAAAATCAAACGGATTGTCTTCGCCATGCTCCACAAATTCAATGGCGCCGAGAGAGCACCATTACCGATCTCGCAAGTCAAACAGATTGCGGGTCGAGCTGGGCGCTATGGACTGCACGGCGACACTCCCTCACCGGGCCTCGCAACTACGTTCTACCCCGCCGATCTTCCATGGCTGAAACATGCTATTGATCAGCCGAACAAACCCCTCCAACGGGCGATAAGATCATTCGTTCTCGACGATATCCGCAAGTTCATATACCTTCTTCCAGAAGGCGTCTCATTAAGAGAGATATCGGACCTACTTCTGGCATGTGCTCGTGTAGGAAAAGAGTATACCCTCGCGGGAGGTTCATTGAACGATGCCTCAATCGTTCTTGATCAGTATATCAGGGAACTCTCAGTCGAAGAGCGCTTCCTCTTCTGGTTGTCACCTCACGCGTGTGGCAAAAGTACGCCAGAGGGCGCCGTATCTGTCCTCTTTGCCCAGGCGCACGTTCGAGGTGATCCAATAACTCCTACGCAATGCTTAGCGGGGACCGGCATGTTGGAAACTCACCTTTCTATCAAAGCAAAGATGCTCTCCGGGGACCCGCCTCGAGCCTCCGGATATATTCTCAACTTGCTAGAATCCCTACACAAGTGTCTCGAGCTATACATATGGTATGCGTACCGCCTCCCTTCAACTTTCGCATACGCTCGAGAAGCTGTCGCTCTCCAGAAGGAGGTCCAAAGTTCGATAGAGTGGGGTCTACAGGGTATTGCGGAGAGGAGAGCATTGAACCGCGTCCCTCATGATGCTAAAGCCTGGCAGCAGAAACGACAGGATGAAAAAATCGAGTTCACTAATCGTTCTATCGGATCTCAAACAGTCACCGACTTCTCATCTACGCCGCAACCTCCCAGTCTGGTGAAAATGTTCAACAAAGATCTGATGAGACCGCCTCGAGCGAGACGAGCATCCAGGGTGCCGTAACTGCGCCCATCCCCGTCCGATCCCTCACTTCCTCAATCTCATGTCGCTTTTCATTGGCCATCTCTCCTCACCGTGCTGACCTTTGCATTCCTTCACATATCTCTTCATCCTTCCGCAAAATATTGCATGACATGTCTCAACCTATATGTATTTCATTTGCTTTGCTAGCTTTCAAGCGTGTACTATCTATTCGTTATCATATGGGTCAAAGTATATAATCCAACCAGAATCACCTGTCATAGCTCCTGTCATACACCTTTTCGGCGCTAAACTATATTTTTCGGCGTTCGGGTAACGTCCTGAACCGGGCATGACCTCCATGTCGGTGTTGTACACGAGAACCGTCTCAAGCTAGCAGAACGACCGTATTCTCCCGTCCATTATGAGTTTATCAGGTATGCCCAATTTCGTTGCTTGTACGTCCAGTATTGATGAGTGCTCATAATTGGCAGATCTGAACGTAAACTCCTTGTTCAATGTGAAAGGCAAGATCGCCGTTGTGAGCGGTGGAGGATCCGGGCTGGGAGAGATGATCGCTAGTGCCTTTGTGGAGAATGGAGCGAAGGTCTATATTGCCTCTAGAAAGGAGAAGCAGCTGAAAGAGGTGCGTTGACTGTCTCGTCGAACCATTCGAACCACGCTAATGCGACATTCAGGTGTCCGAAAGACTGAATAAAGGCCATCCGGGGAGCTGTCATTATATTGTTGCTGATCTTGGCGTATGTACATTTCGGTGTTGAGCGGTCGAGAGCTTGGAGTGTAGCTGACGGCGCTCCAGTCGAAAGCCGGTTGTGATGCTCTCATCAGAGCTATCAAGGAGAAGGAGACCAAAATTCACATCCTCGTGAACAACTCCGGCGTTACATGGGGTGCAAAGTGGGATGACTTCCCCGAGAAAGAAGGTAAGAGTCTCCAAAATTTGCCTCTTCTGATGCTGAATATTTCGAAGGATGGGATAGGGTTATGGCGCTCAATGTCAAGAGCATATTTTACAGTATGTTCATATTTCTATCCTCGGATAGCTCGTAGCTTATTTTCACCGTGAAGTGACCTCTGGGTACGTGGAATCGACTCATTCTTAATTCTGGGCACGTCTTTAACGCGCGCCATAGCCTCACCGAGCTCTTGGCTAAGGACTCGACGAATCAGGATCCGGGTCGTGTGATCAACATTTCGTCAGTAGCTGGCATACAAACGGTAGCTGAAGGATCCTCCCTTGCAGAGAAGGGACAGGGATTATGGAGCTGTGCGTGAACCCAGATCTTCATGTGCTACTCGACTCACTCGCTGTTTCATAGACAACACAAGTAAAGCTGCTGGTACGTATCGTCCATCTCTTAACAAGAATATTCGACATGTCCCTCATTCCATTCTCAGTCAACCATCTTACCTCCTTGATGGCGAGCTCTCTTGCACCTAGATTTATTACTGTGAACGCCATTCTCCCTGGGTAATACTTTGTATACGCCATGATGTTCAGAAGTTCTGATGAACCTTTCCGCAGTGTCTTCCCATCGAAGATGACTGCCTTCGGCTTCAAGACACACGGCGAAAAAATGGCCGTAGGTCAACCTATGGGTAAGTCTTGTTTTCTGGACTGCGGTCTCGATTCACTTATGTACTTCGATTCAGGACGTGTGGGATCTGCTCGCGATATGGCGGGACTCGCTCTCTTCCTAGTTTCTCCAGCATCTGCTCACATCACTGGTTCGCATATACCTATCGACGGCGGAGCTACGGTATCGCAGGGCAAATTGTAATGGGATGTATCACTGAGCTACTGATCGTCGCGCATACCTCCCTCAAGTCGTGACTTTAGTGAGGCGAGCGCCATCCCTCTGAAGAGTCTGAACCACACTCAAGCTCGCTCGGTGGTCTGGATTCCTATTTCTTACACTATCTTGTATCTTCATCTGTCGCTGTGGTTGCTCTGTACGCAATAGATTTTATTTATTGATGCTCTGCGTGGCCGTCGTTATTTGCGCTAGAATAAATGCCCTGCTCGGCTGCTCGGCTGCGAGGTGAACAAACATTGCCCGAGGAGCCCGGGCTCGGCAGTAGCCCTCATGGGATTTTAGCATGCACGTGCAGGACATGGCCCGTGCACGATCCTGGGGTATATAAGGCTCGTATCTCTGTATGACTTTTCTTCATACTTACCTTGATGGCATGTATCCCTTCACGTAATTGGGTATATGTGTCATGGAAACTCCGCATAGCACGGCGACCCTGTTCCATAGCGGAGGAGCTGTGACATGTATGGGGAAACCCCTCATGCACCGTCTAAATATTTTCCTGTGCAGGATTGGCCCCTCGGGCTAACCTGCCCTCTTTTTTTTGGCAACTTCGTAGTCCTAACCCTAACCATAGTACGTAGCCAATAGAATCGATGCGTTTAATCTGGATCTCACATTATCAATCTTGATCTGATTACCGTGGACTTCTCTTCCTCCGGTCAGCCTTCAAGCGCCGAAGCCTCTTCAAGTTAGCTCCTCTGCAGATCTGTACATATATTTCGCAAGTCAGCTACCTTTCAATCTTAGAAGTTATCGCTGCTATAGGTAAATATACCTCACTTCTCAAATTCATTGATCGCTGATGGACAGCGCAGGTTTGGTCGATATAAGCCTCCAGCTGTCAGACTCATATCCTTCGTTCATTCGAGTAAATTTCTGTTGCTACTCTACCTTCAGAGAAATTATCTGACCACGCATTTATAGACATCTTTGAGATCACATTATACTGGGCTTCACATTGTCACAGTGATAATACCGAAATGGCACGAGGATGCTCAGTCTGTGGGACCCCAACATCGAAGACCTGTACCGGATGTTCCAGAGCGACGTACTGCAGCAAAGAATGTCAAAGTGAAGACTGGGTCTGTCACATTGTAGAGTGCGACAAACCCGGGCGCAAGGTCACGAGCGCCGACCGCCTCGCTGCTCGAGTCTTGCGAGGAGACTCTCGTCTCTTGACTTACGACGCTGCAGTCAAGTTCGGCTTTGTCGGAACAGAAGGTCCTGAGGAAGAAGAGATTCTCATTGGCATGTATGCTGAAGTGATTCGGGACATCGGAGTCAAGCCGTCCGCCCTAACCAAATGGCGCGAAGCAGGCCCTGGGGTATTGCATGCCGAGCTAATGGCGGCGTACAGGGAGACCCCGAAGAAAATTTCGGGAGCCAATTTTAATTGGCTCTCTACACATGCTCATCTTTTCGAACCCAAGAACGCGTTGGAGCCCATGCGAGAGAGACAAGAGTTCAGACAGAAAGAAGTCTGGAAATTCATTACGCGCTCTAGCGAAGAAGTTTCGTTGAAAGATATCGAGAACGAGATGAAGGATTGGCCGGCGGACAAGGTCATCTGTCACCAGCACTATATCAGGACATGCACTGCTCCTTCACCATATCCATCGGTGGCGGATTGGGCTGTTCTTTTCGGCTTCTGTGTCTTCAAAGAAGGTACTCAAGACCACTATTTCCTCCATCATCTCTACCTTCGCCTTATTTCCAGATGCACCTTCGATCAATTCTGTGCAGCGTTCTCCTCAGGAGGTCTGCTGGACCTAATGGATTCCATGGGCTTAGAGTCCGCTCGCAGAGAACTGCCAACGGATTGTCAGACCGTCATATCCTTGTCTCCCTTACATATTCCGACCATCTGGCATCTCCAGAGTCTAGGAGACATCCACAATCCATTCCCCCAACCGGCGGTTCTTATTCCATATGGGTTCGCCAATTGTCGCGATGCAGACGAAGTCGCCCGTCTCAGGCGTTTCTGGATGAGCGTACTCAAGGACCCGAATCTCTCCCTCGAGCAGCTCCAGACAGCTACCGAGAACGACCGCATATACGAGTATCTTGCGAGCATGCCGAATTTTCAGACGACGAAAGCAGAGAAAAGGTTTCTCCGCCGTATATTCACAACGAACAACTATACCATCCTCGGAATCAAATACGGTTCATCTCATCGGGCTCAACGACAGCGGCTGAATGCCATTGTCGAGTTTATTATGATCCAGTGCATGGCGCGCATCGCCATCGTCAGTGGAAACTCGGTTATGCTGAACCGCGTCTCCGCATTGTGGAGTCGAAGGCTCACCGAAACTGTGTTCTAATTCACAGAAGATTCCGATACCGTCGACATCCACAATACTGAACTCTCCATTGACAGTCCAACCATTGTTTTTATCGATATTCATCTGAATCGCCGGGTTCACGTTGACTGTAAATGTAAATGTATCTCGATGATGTACTGAAGCGTTCTCTTTCGATTTATGACACTGAAATAAATTCCGTGATGGGGACGCTGTTTTATAATCATGACGAACTGAATCTATAAAGGTCGAAAAATGAGAATCAGACACGATGATCCGGAGACGGGTCGCGACTTGCGGAGCACTGCACCCTACCAGTTCTGCTTCGTCCAACTATCGCGATGCTTTCCTAGTGAAGGACTCATCTTAATTGTGGTTGCACTTTCGACACGTCTGTGTAGTATCTCTGTTCGTCGTCGACTTCGAAGAAGAAAAAGCATAACGTTTGCCGTGCAAATTTGCTCCTCAAGTTCTGCAAAGCATCCTCGACAACGTCTAGTGCGGCTCTCAATCAATCTCCTTGTGAAATTGCGTACTGATACCCCATCTCAGGTGCTCACAGAGCAGTCTTGAAGCCATCGACCTGGTATACTGAGATAACCGCCGATGACTCGAAGCTGCTTAGTTTGCGGCACCCCCACAAAGAAGACGTGCACTGGCTGCTCGAACGCTGCATACTGCTCCAGAACATGCCAGGCCGAAGACTGGATTTCTCACATAGTGGACTGCGATATTCCAGGACGCGAGCTCACGACTGCCGACCATCTCGCTGCCAGTGTCTTCAAACAAGATTCCACCTTCATGAAAGGCGAGACTGCACGAGATTATGGATATTACAGAGTTTTGGGGGGCCCAGAAGAGAGCAAGATCCTCGATGCTATCTGGATGGAGATCATTCTCACCATTGGCGTGAAGCCCCTTACCCTCCATAAATGGCGCGTCGAAGGCCGACTCCACGCAGAGCTAGTCGCGACTTATGGCAGGACATCGAAGAGAATCTCAGACGTGAACTTCGCATGGCTTCGTGAACACCCCGAAGTCTTTGATCCCAAAGGCAAAAGTATCTCCATCGAGGAGAACGCACATGAAGTCCGACTTGCCGCTTGGAGGTTTATAGGGGGATCTGAGAGCGATTCTCTGGCGGATATGAAACGAAAATCGAAAGACTGGCCTACCTACAAACACAGCTGCTTCCATTTCTATGGCATGGTCGTCGCGGATGGAGGACCCTCGATTGGAAACTCGGTCCCATGGGTCAGATTTGGCTTTTGCGTGTTTAACACTCGGAAAGGCATCCCTCTCCGACAATTATATCGCGATCTCGTCGAAAAATGCACATTCGACGAATTCTGCGAGGCTTACAAAAAATCTCGCCTTATCGAGCTGATCGATAGCAAGGGTCTGAAAGCCCAGCGCATGCAAATGCCCGAGCATTTCGAGACCGTCCTTTCTCAATCTCCCGATTACGTCGCCACTATTTGGTTCCTCAGAGCCTATATCACAGCTCAAAACGAAGCCCTCCCCGATCCAGTCATTCTCATGCCCTATGGATACGCCAATTGTCGAGATAAATCGGAGTTGACCCGTCTCACACGATTTTATGCCAAGGTCCTGAAAGAATGGGTCATTCCTCCCTTGGAGCTGCACAACGCTGCCGTCCGCGATCAGATTTACGAATATCTTTCTCAGCTTCCGGTTTTCGAATCGACCACTGCCGAGAGGCGCTTCTTGAAGCGCGTCTTAAAAACACAGAATTGGTGGTTATTCGGTGGCAGCTCATCGACTGCAACTCAATGGATCCAACTCTCGGCATTCGTGGATTTAATGCTCCTGCATCATCTTACCAACTGATAGGGTTTGACTCAATGTTCTGATCGAGTAATGATTATCGTGTATCTTTATGTTCGACTTTGCTGGTATCACCAATGAGAATTCATTCACATGAAACTTACGCATATGCATTGACCGCCGCGACGGAGCCTACAACTACTAGCCCAGTAATCGGACGCGCCCAAGCACTGTACCTAACTACCACCACCAACCCACTTTGTCCAACTATCGCTATGCATTACTAGTTCAGGTCCCATCTCAACTGTGATCGCACGTTCAACACCTTTGTGGATCCCTATTCGTCGTCAAATTCAAACAAAAGCACGATCTTCAAGGTGCAAATTTGCTCCAGCTCTGCGAAATATCCTAGACAAGGTCCCGTTCCGCTGTCAACCGAGTTGTCCTCATGATTTACATACTGAGATACCATCTTAGATATCCAAAGAGTAGTCCTGAAGCCACTGGCCTGCTATCTCGAGATAACCCTCAATGACTCGGAGCTGTATCGTTTGCGGCACCCTCACAAAAAAGACGTGCACTGGTTGCGCGAACACCGCATATTGCTCCAGGGCGTGCCAAACTGGGGATTGGCTATCTCATATAGTGGATTGCGAGAGTCCAGGACGCGAGCTGACCACCGCCGACCATCTCGCAGCCAGCATCTTCAAGCATGATACCCACTACATGAAAGGCGATACGGCTAAGGATTATGGATATTTCAGAATCCAGAGTGCACAAGAGGGCACAATATTGGATTCTATTTGGGTGGAAGTTATCTTCGCTGCTGGGGTGAAGCCTCCTACTCTCCATAAATGGCGCATCGAAGGTCGACTTCACCAAGAGGTGGTCGCGCTTTATCGAACGACAGCAAATCTGTCCCCAGTCAACCTCGCGTGGCTTCTTGATCATCCTACAATTTTTGATCCCGACCCAAACACCAGTCACATTACGGACGCCGCACAGGATATGAAGCTTGTCGTTTGGCGATTCATAGGAGGGCCTCCAACCGACACCCTCGATGACTTGGATAGAAAAGCAGACGACTGGCCCTTATACAAACAGTGCTGCTTCCACTTCTACGTCATGGTCATGGCATATGGAGGCCCACTAGCTGCCCTTCCGGTTCCCTGGGTCGTGTTTGGCTATTGTGTCTTCAACTCTCCGGTAGACATGCCACTCCGACAATTATATCGTGATCTTATCGACAAATGCACATTCGAGGAGTTTTGCGAGGCCTACAGAGCGTCTCGTCTGGTCCAACTCATGGATAGCAAGGGATTCAGATCACGACGAATTCAAATGCCTGAGCATTTCGAGACGGTCCTTTCACAATCTCCGAATTACGTTTCGACCGTCTGGTACCTGAGGACGTATCTCATAGACCAAAGCGACGAACTCCCCGATCCCATGATCCTCCTTCCATACGGATTTGCCAATTGTCGAGACAGGGCGGAGTTTGCCCGTCTCATTCACTTCTACGCCAAAGTCCTCAGAGATTGGGCCATTCCTCCTCTAGCACTGCACGACGCTGCTGTGCATGATGGGATTTACGAATACGTATCTCGACTTCCAATATTCGAGTCTACCACCCCCGAAAGGCGTTTCTTAAAGCGCGTCTTGAAGACGCAAAATTGGTGGTTATTCGGGGGCAGTTCATCAACTGCAACTCAGTGGATCGAGCTTTCGGCGTTCGTATACCTGATGATCCTGTATCATGCGCGGAATCGAACTTAACCTCACACAGTACTCATTCCTATGATATATCGTGTATTTTATCATTAACCTTTCTATCTTTATCAATCATATTCCAGACGGTATATTGCCAGGCGCGTTCCCAGAGCAGAGTGGACAAGCGATGCATACATCCGGACGAACTATCAGCAGAGATTCCAAACCCGAAACAATCGCTCAGAGACACTAGAGAGTAATACCAAGTCAGCGCAGTCGTAGCTAACGCTGAAAGCCGACGAACCTGAGAATAATACGTGGGAGCCACCGGCGAACAAGTGTAGGTGGGCAGACAACTTGTCGGTCCGTTGTATCCTAGACCGCCACATTGTCCCCAATGTGTCTGAAGTTGACTAAGTGGGGTACTCGTCGTTGTCGTTGTCGAAATAGTAGACGAAGTCGACGAGGTGGAACCGGTCTTGGTAATAGTGCAGTTTGCGAGGGTCGTATAGAGAGACGTCTGAGGATAAATGCCTCCTGTGCAACCAGCTGCAGTGGTTGGGAAACAGTCAGATGTGATGTATCCGGTCGTTGTGGTCAAGGTAGAGATGCAGTAAGTGCGACTAGAGGATAATATCTTCAGCATGCATCACTTGCGAAGGACTCAAATACGTACGTAGAGCTTGTAGTCGGGCAGGGTCCGCTGATAACGGATGTGCGTGTCAAGAGGCCGGTGGTCGGGCCACAGCTGCCCGAAGTGGAGCAGTCCCTAGTCACGTTGCCAAGAGTCGTGGTGATTGTAGTATCACAATGAGTCGAGATACTGTTGCACAATGAGTCGCAGAACGAGCATATCGAATAGAATAAGCTCACGGCGTGCTTGTCGGACAGAAACCGCTAGACGTGCTAGTGACCGTGATCGTAGTCGGTCCGGGAGAGCAGGTGCCGATGCTCGTTGTGGGGAAGCAGTCCTTGATAGCTGTATAGCTGCTCAGGACCGTGAACGTGCATGGGCCGGTACCTGGGGGTGTTGTGATGCTAGTAGGGCTGGATGAAATGCGATGAAATGGGGAATCGATAGAATAGAAAAGATAACAGACGTTGTAGTTGGCGACGTGGATGTCGTGATGATAGTCGTGCTGATCGTAGTTGTGGGGCAGGGGATTGTCGAGGTGCTAACGACCGTTTCGGTTATTGGAGCGCAAGTGTATGCAGGGCAAGCAGTGACAGTGCCGGAACGAGTGCTCGTAAAGGTCGAGGTGCATAGGGCAGTCGTGGAGGGAGCAGAACTATGGGAACAGTGTCATAAAGAGCAATTGCAAAGCAATGGTGGGACTCACGCAATAGGACTACATGGCAGAACCGTGGAATACGTCGTGGTGGTTGGGCCGTATGTAATGCAACTTTGCGTTGGGCAGGGAGGGTACACAACACGGGTAGAGCTTATGAGTGTCGTGCATGGCGTGGATCTTCGCGATTTCATTAGACATATAAATGACTGCAAACACTGTAACGTATGAAGACTCACGAAGTTTTGATGCTGGTGATCGTGCTTGTTGGTGAGCTAGTAAGGGGTTCCCTATGCCCATAATAAATCAGGCCGGATGTAAACTATGTCAAGGAGCATACCTCGCAACAAGGCCAGGTTCCAAAGCGGCGAAGACGCCTGAGACAAGGAAGGGCAAGGCAAAAAACTTCATCCTGGCAAAGGCAAACGTGCTAGCCTAGCGTGGGCGAAGAAGAGCGATCAAGAGCCAAATCATCTTTTAACTTTTAACGCAGTGCTTCTTTGCCACAGGGAGAAACCGGCGGAGGAGAATAGAGTTGATGACCAGTGATCCGCGATACTAGCGTTAGACTCAGGTGGTCTGATGATAAGTTGGCCAAGCCGGTTGAATCTTGCGGCGTGTGCCCTTTGTCTCGTTTGATCGTCCAAAGCGTAGATGAACCCACATTGAATAGGGTTATCGTCGCATAAAGTCAGGAGTATTCGTCAGGGCAAAGTTCTCGCAAGCCGATGAGTATGAGGGCATTATTACCAGTGGAGCTCGTATATCAGAAGCAGGTTTGATTTACAGTAGTTTCTGATCTGAAAGGACAGATGTCCGAGTGGTACGTTGGTCTCTGCCAGCATGCTCGAGCTCCCCTCGGTGGGTTCAGCTGCAACATTGTCACGGAAGTCCTAGGGTCAACTGATCGAGGATGAGCTGACTGATTTCGCGTATACGTGTGGCGATAAGAAGGAGACCGCATCCATTGATTTTTGAAGCTAAAAGCCCAGAAGGAGGTCAAGTCAGATTATGGTCAACAATTCGAAGTTGGGCGCCGGGCGTTAGCGCTGCAGCGTTTGCTGCTCGCCGGGGCCGATGCACAAGCGGTGACGTGGGGGCTTTCGTGGCAATGTTACATTGGATTTAGTATCATTTTACTCGCTCGATACGATAGAGACTATCTAAGAGAGAGCTTCGTCGACAGCGAGAGAAGAAAGCAGAGGTTGGTGAAGGAGTTTCAGAGGCGAAGATACGCCTGTTATTGTGGTGCGGCTTGGAGGGTGCGGCTCAGCATAGACTGGTTGTGAGAGACACCCTTGAATAGACTTTTCAGTGTGACTTTGTAGATCCGGAGTGAAAGGGCTAGTCTTGATGAAGTGATTGACAAACTAGCACTGTTATATTTTCGGTACCGGAATAGCATCCCAGGCCATTTGTTCCTGAGAGTGAGAATCCCCAGTGAAAGTAGGGCCATGATTCGAGGTTGGTCATCCGAGAAATTGCCGACTCCATTTGAGATAATCTCGAGCGCTTTCCCAGCCATGAGAAGAAGAAACGTAACATCCTGGACTGCCCAGATTTGCGGGAGATCAGAAGCAGCAAGGAATGAAGAGTACCGGCGCCCAATGCGCAAAGGAATTCATAGCGATTAATATCGGACAAGGTCCTCAGGCTGAGTCGGCCGCCTTGACATGATTAGTATTATCTTGAAGAGCCGGGAGATGATTACTCGCAAAGAGAAGATGCCTTTTCTGCGGCCTGTGAGCGGGTTGGTTTCTCGCAGCTCTTTACATATGCCGATTTTTCTTCTGTGCGCTGACGGAGCACTGACAGCCGATCGTTCAAACATGCTGTATCCCTTGGGAGGCTGTCCCCAGTCCACTTTAAACGCCGGGGGATAACACCGCTTCATACAAGTGGTATTCGGACGATCACAATGATGGCCAAGGTGTAAGCAGATAGCGACGTCGCCAGAATGGGTCCAGAAGTGCGATCCGCGACTGGCCGTACGAATCCCAAGGTTCGAGACAGGCTCCTTCAGTGGTTCCGGAGGTATAGATTGCCAATAAGTCACCCCGAGTAGATTCTGGAGCGGGAAACGATAGCTCCTGACTCGGGAGTATAAGTAGATTGTTTCAGCGCGGCTTCAGTAATTGTTTAGATATCCATTCACAAAGTGGTCGGGAGTTGTACCACATTAGGGTGTAATCGGTTGCTTCGCAACCTATAAAACAATGAGAATATTCAAACCGAGACGTGCTATAACAGTGTACGTCTGAAACCCCGAATGCACCAAAAACGCCACACCCACCTCGTATCGGTCGTGCTGGTGGTAGCGACGGGCTCTTCTTGGTATGTTGACAGATCATTGACACTATGAAGGCCAATTTCCTTAGAATGACCTGGCTAACCACTGGAAATTGAAGGCACAAGGAGTAGAAGAAGTCAGGGGAATAAAAAGTGAACTTGGTGAAGTCAAAACTGAGCATCTTCCCGGTGTGACGTCACGGTTCACCTTCTCTTCGAACCGAACTTGTATCCGCTGGACAGAGCATTTATTCATTTCGGGCTGGTACTACCTTGCTATCTATCCAAAGTGTCGAGCACTCTGTCTCCCAACGTCGTTTGAAACGATATCCTTTCACTGTGACGCGACTATCCAACCGTCTCCGAGTCTACGACTGGCCCTCTCGGATTCTCCAATCGTCAAGCACACGAGCATCTTTTTCTTCGAGCTCGATATCTCCACCTTCACCTGTGAGATCAAATATCTTGACCAGTATTGCAAACCTTGAATTTTACCTTCTAGCACATTGATCGAACACAACCATGCCCCGCAGCTGCGTCGTCTGTCAGACACCAACGAAAAAGACCTGTACTGGGTGCTCAAGGATCGCTTATTGCAGCAAGCCATGCCAGAAGAAGGACTGGATCACCCATATTCTTCAATGTGATAAGCCTGGTCGCGAAATCACCACTGCAGACCGCCTCGCGGGAATGGTCTATAATATCTCCGAATACCGCGACCAACAGACAATTGCCGACTGGGGATTCCATCTAGTTCGCAACCGCGAAGACGAACGATCTCTCTCGGAAGTCTATCACAATGTTATCCGAATCATTGGCGTTAAACCCCCAACTCTTCATCAATGGCGCATTGAAGGCCGACTTCACGCAGAACTCGTGGCAGCCTTCCGAGGAGCAGGGAGGACTGATTCCGATGCCACCTTCGTCTGGCTGCGTCGTCACCCGGAGGTTTTCGTACCTCAAACTGAGCGTTCGAATCATCTCCTCAGAATCAATGAGTTCGCTGTTGCGCTGCGAAAAGCATGGGTTTATATCGGCGGTTCTGAGAAAACGTACCTTCATGCTATGAGCACAGAGGTTAAAACTTGGCCATCCACCAAGAACCTTTGTCTCACCTTCTACGTTGTGATCTTACACGGCTGTCGTCCTCCCATCGAAACCTCCGAAGTCTGGGTCAAATTTGGCTTCTGCGCCTTCCCCGAATACGAGAATGGTATCCGCCTGAGGTCATTATATCCTCTACTACTCCGGACATGCACTTTCGACGAGTTCTCTGAAGCTTTTGCGACCTCGTCTCTCATCGCTCTCATGGATAAAAAGGGATTGAAAGACCTTCGCACTACAATGCCCGAGGAGTTTGAAATCGTTCTCTCCCAGTCTCCCAATCGCATCTCATGTGTTTGGGCCCTTAAGGCGTTTGTCCTCGTACCTTTCAGAGAACCCCTCTCTCCTGAAATCCTCCCCTTCGGTTTTTCAAACTGCAAAGACTCGGCGGAAATGAAGAACCTCGCACGCTTCTATGTCAGAGTCTTCAACGAATGGAAGGTGCCACCCTTGGAGTTAGAGCGTGCAGCAGCCAAGGATCGCATCTTCGATTATCTCTTAAAACTCCCGGCGGTCAAGATTTCGAACGCCGAGAAACGTTTCCTGAAGCGGGTACTCGAAACTCAGAATCAGCTCAAGTGGGGTGGAAAGCTACCTCCATGCACAACATATCAAACCTAGTCGCAAAACGAGAAGTAGTCCTGCGACCTCTCACCTCCATGTTTACACTGGGCCCCTACCTCACTTGCACCACATTCCATCGTTGACAGCTCAAGTGTCAATTCGCTCGACCGACGAAGCTTTCAGAGTCTCGACGGACGTCGAGGAGACAGCAGGAAGCCCCTCCACTAGACCTGGGATTATCTCGAGCTCTTATATCGGGGACGCCTGAGCTGCGTGAGTACGCAAACTGTTTACCGACATGCAACTTGGCAGCAACTACTATATAGCTGTCAACGGCCTCTTGCTACTCCCATGAGTCCCATCCATACTAGTACCAGTTCCACCGCTTGATTTGTAATCTATATCATAAAAGCCAGTGTTGCAGTGATCTGTATAATGGAACCATTCATGTTCGAAATACAAACGCCCAATGTTCGCAGGTCCTTTGGATCTTCAAGCTTCGAGAGTGAAATTCAGTGAATCGACCTATTTGTCACGGAGGATGTGACGGTGCGCGTCCCTTCCGACCGTCCAGTTTGGCACCCCCTTCACGCTCTGACTTCAAAACCTTCGACACTGAAAAAACTGAGGCTTGAGGCATCACATCCTCTTTGCTTTCGCGGCCCGGCGCCGCTGCTGCGACAGTGACGCCAATCAGAAGATCACTCACACCAGCTCTCCATGATCCTTGTGATCCAGAGCCTCGTTGACACCGCCGGTACTTGGGTGAACTTAAGGAAGCGGGATAATTTTTCTGACTCGGATCAATCAAATTCGTGTGTGGCAGCGCTTCGGGAGAAGTTGACTTCAGTAACCGTCTAACATCTACATAAAATCCTCAGTCCTCCACTTGACTCGACACGAAGTCAACGAAAATGCGTACCTGCGTTGTGTGCAAGACGCCGACCAAAAAAACATGCACGGGGTGTTCCAGGATCACCTACTGCAGCGCACAGTGTCAAAGGAAGCACTGGATCTGCCACATTATCGACTGCGAAAATCCAGGACGCGAAATCACAACCGCAGATCGTCTCGCAGCGTCTCTCTTTGGACATTATATCCTCCACGATAAACAGACAATGTCAGATTATGGGTTCTGCAGGATCTCTGGTCCAGAAGAAGTCAAATTCCTTTTCTTGGTATACCACGAGATGTTCCAAGTCTTTGGCATAAAGCCTCCGACTCTTCACAAATGGCGCGTTGAGGGGAGGCTTTACCAAGAACTTATCGCGACCTACGAGCGCGCCGGCGCTGGAGAAAATCCTGCCAACAAGAACTTCCTCTGGCTCAGCGAGCATCCACAGATATTTTATTCAGAAGCAGGTGAAAATCGACTGAAGGGGCAAGAGGACTACATGGCACTCAAAGCCTGGACCTACATAGGGGGCTCCGAGAGCACATCTCCGGAGGACGTCATAGAAGAGGTTGACAACTGGCCGTATCGCAGGAGAATCTGTTTCTTATTCTACATGACAATGGTGGGATCTGACGGCCCCCCCATGGATCTGCCAGTGTTTTGGATGGATTATGGGTTCTGTGTCTTTACAGATCACATCGCCGAGCCCCTACAGAAGCTGTATTCTCTTCTCCTCCAAAGATGCACTTTTGAAGAATTTTGCGACGCTTATGCGACCTCTTCTCTCATAACTCTCATGGATAGGAAGGGCCTGAGAGACGCACGCCGCAAAATGCCCGATGCGCTGGAGGTCGTACTATCGCAATCTCCTGACAATATTTCACCAATATGGCATCTCAAAAGCTTCGCTTTATCTCCGGAAGCTAACTACCGTTGGGGCGCGCTCATCCCATATGGTTTTGCCAATTGTCCGGATCGGACTGAATCGAATCAGCTAAGGCATTTTTATGCCAGGCTTTTCACGGAGTGGAAAGTGTCCCCATTACAGTTACACAACGCAGCCATGCAAGATTGCATATTCGAGTACCTGTGCGACAGCCTTCCGACTTTCCAGGTTAACAAAACCGAGAAAAAGTTTTTAAGACGAGTCTTGGGAACACACAACCGTCGCATATTTATTGAAGGTTCATCTACTACAGAACAGTGGCAAACTCTTTATGAATGGACTTTTGCTTTTATTCTCTATCTTGCTTTCTCGGCTTCGCCCTAAAGGAAAATGTGAGTTCATTATTGCGATCGTACATAATCAACTATACTGATTCATCTACATCAGTCTGTTTTACCATAGTTAGTCTTGTCCTGCTTCTCCGTTCCATCTCCCATAGCATACGCCACCACAAGGCGCTCAATGTGAAGGTCGCGTCTGACATTTGTGTAGTAGGTGAACGCTTCATGTAGCACCACTGACGTCCGTCACTTTGTATCGAGTATCTAATATATTCATATCTCATCCAGCACCTAGTGTCACGGTATACAACAACTCTTTCTTGATATGCGTTCAAAGCTCATTCCGGCCCGCAACGCAGTGACAAGAAAGAAGACTTGATGGTGTTTATGACTCCGTTATCCAATCCGGTTGAGGTCTCAGGCCTCAGGGCTGCGTTCAGTGCGTTGGACGGTTCTACATCGGGATGACGAGCACCATTCTGATTCCGTCAGAGTAGTCTATCTTGCTGTCTTCTGAGACCTCGTGGTTCATGGCTCCATATAGGCAACTGGAACCGGCAATCTATTCATCAGATAATCTAAGAGGCATACCCACGTGTACGACAGCTATACACAGCGCAGTATTTCACAGAGACTTCTTTGACGCAGTTTCGGAACAGGAACACTCACAGGCTGTGCAAAGCCTTCGATTTCTCCATGGTTCTTGCAGGCAAGAATTACACTTTCAGGGGCTACACCATGGAAGATTTCGAACATGCATATCTCATTCGGGTAATACAATTAATCTCGTCGATTTCATGCAAATTACTATGGTACAGGTTGCAAGAATGAGCAGAGCAGGGTGATGTCCCACATCGAAAGCATAGGTTCCTCGGATCACGTTGACGCTGATGTGCTGGCTTGCACTTGCACGATCGAGCTTCGAGTGGCCGAACAATCTGGGCTCAGGATGAATGCAGGTGAAATGAAGCTGTGTTCTAGATATCTATGATCGAAAGCAAATGGTGACTGGTTCATCCGGGGCTAAGTAATAATGTCGTGTGAGGTCATGTCGGTTCATGTGGTTCATTGTCGCATGTTCATCACTGCCTGAGTGACTTGGTTCTCAGACTCATGGTCCGCATCGTAGGGACTGTCGACGCGTCATTCAACACGGATCTTGCACGACTAAACATTTGAACACTTACACATCATCAACCCCTTGATATCTTTCACTCGCTGTTGGTCGATGCTCTTTCGGAGAAGGACGACACGTAGGGAGGCCCATGCGAGCAGTAACACACCGAAAGCGATCGGTATTAGCCAGTACAGCGGTGACAGATGGACTGATCCACCGAATACAGCATGCAGAGGTGGCGTATACTGGGGAAACTATTAGGCATCCGCATCCAATGCATGATCAATGAGACTTACGACAATAAACATGCTCAAAGCACCGCCAGCGGCAATTCCATACAAATTCTTGTAATTCGACATGATCTGTCGCCCGAATGGGAATCGGAATTTCGCTTTGACGGCATAGACCTGCACTGCGAGTTAACCCAAGAATGGAAGACCGGTAATCTGGCCTACATTGAAGCATTGAACCAAGAAGATAGACAGATAGACGATGCCCTGGGCCTCCCCCAGAGCTGTGACTTGTTGCGGGCCAGTGATTGCACGTCCAGCGTGATTAATGAAATCAGGACTCGTGTTGGTGAAATATGCTAAAGAAGTGTTCAGTTCAAGACAATGGTATCCTATGTTTTGAGGGCGGCTTACTGATATGACTGTTGCTATCGCTCTGCACTTTCTGTGCGCGCTGAAGATCGGAAGGAGAGAACCCATTGTGTGCAAATACGACAAAGTAGGCAGCAAGGCTGCAATTCGCTTTCAGTTCTTGCACGACCGGTTGGATGAAGAGACATACCCAGCGGCAAATTCTATCAGACCAGCTTCAAGGTAGCTGTAGCTCAATACTTTGTTGTCCACTAAAGTTTCGTTCTCGGTAACCTCGAGCTTGTCCTCCCAGTATGTCCGTGTAAACGGGGCTCGAAGCTTGGTCACCAACTGAGAAAGTTTGGATGGGCGTATTATTTCATGAGTTTCGGTATCACGTCTCAGCGTCTTCGTCCGGCGTAAGGCTTTCTTCTTCAGCGATGAAATCGAGCGTTCCGTGACTAGAGGAATCAGGAATCGGCTCTTAAGGGTAGCTGAACGCACATACCTGGCTTACGCGGTTTCAAACGCATGACACCATCGGAACTCTCGGGAGGATCCCAAGCGAAGGAAAGCTAATATGAGTGAGAACTTATAAGCGGTTTCAAGCATTCGGCACTTACTGCAATAAAGAGTTCAAAGCCCAGATCTATTCAGTCTGATCAGAATTGAATACCGCCGTTGGTCGCGAATTTACTGACCGATCACGAGAATCAAGATAGCCGATAGAGGGAGAGGTAGCGGGACGCAGACGTAGAGAAGTTGGGGAATGACCTCCGGCGTTGAATGGCTGATAGTATATTGTATCGAGCGTTTGAGATTCACGAAGATCTGTCTGCCTTCTTGTACACCTTTGACTGTACTAGCGAAGTTGTCGTCCAGAAGAATCATGTTGGCGGCTTCCTTGGACACATCCGAGCCGGAGATATTCATGGCAATGCCCAGATCGGCCTATAAGCGACATCAGTACCGGTCGATAAAGGGCCTCAACCGACGGAACTCACCTTCTTCAAGGCAGGAGCGTCATTTACACCATCTCCGGTACTGCACGTAGTCAGAATTATGTGAATGCTATGTCAAGGAATCCAATGACTCACACTCCAACGATATGACCCAGCGCCTGAGCACGTTTTACTACCACAGCGTAAGACAGGATGCAAAGACAAGACTGGAAGAATCCTCACCGATCTCAAGCTTATGCTGAGGCGAAGTTCTCGCGAAAACGATTTCTTGCTTCGAGAATACTAACAGGGTCATGAGTAAGCCGCGAAGGGTCATAGTATGGCGGGGTTACGAACTGTTGTCCCATTCCCATCCTTGAAGGTTGTCGATAGAGTCGCCGTGAATGACAACAGCAGAGACTTCATCTTCGTATATGTCGGCGATTGGTCGACCGGTCTTCGCGCTCAGCGTCTCTTTTGTGTCTCCTAATATCAGATTGATTTTGCGCGCAATGGCTTCCTATTCGAATTTCAGCAAATTGCTTCGCTGAGAGAAAGGCGGGTGGCGTACAGCAGTCTTAGGATGATCTCCGGTAACCATCATGACTCTGATACCAGCCATTCTGAGCGTACCAATAGCTTCTCGAACACCGTGTTTAGGTGGGTCTTCCAGACTGATGAGCCCAACGAAGCAATATCCTTGAGAGGGATATCTATCGTCCTTCTTCTCGAAGACGTGAGTGGCAGGAAATTCTTCGCCATCCAGGAGTCGTTGAGCGGTTCCGATTACACGATGACCACGGGAAGCCATGTAGTTATATGCGTCGTCGTATGCAGCACGGAAGTCGTCGGTGAGAGGCAAAGCTTGGCCGTTTTGAAGGAAGGTTGTGCATCTTGCCAGGACACGTTCGGGAGCACCCTTGATCAATGCCGTGAGAGGTCCTGTTGAGTGCGCTTTCTTGACCTACAACAATCGAGAGCGCATGATAGTGAGCTTCAGTTGCTATGACGTCAGGTGAACAGAAACTCACGATAGTCAATGCCCACTTATTCGTAGAGTTGAACGGAACTTCGAATGCTTTGGGATAGGCCTCATGATAGGCGTCGTATCCGCCCTCAGCATATTTACCAGCAAAACGACTGAGCCCCGTTTCGGTGGCATCGCCCAGAATTTCCCTCTGGTCAAACGGCACGTCGACCTTGTTGAACTTGATCCTCGAGTTGAGCGCACAGACGGCGATCATTTCCTTCATGCCATCTTCCTGAATATTAAACGCGCCAATACCCTCTTCGTCATTATTGCTCTGGAACGCGCTCCACATCTTCCCACCGCTCCAGATATTCGTAACTGTCATCTGATTCCTGGTCAAGGTCCCTGTCTTGTCGGTGGCAAGAAGCGTAAGGGCACCCAGGGTCTCGACGCCCTGGAGGTCCTTGACGAGGACATTCTGGGCTGCCATACGTCGGGCGGCAATTGATAGGAGCAGGGTGACAGTGGACGGGAGACCTTCGGGGACCCAGGCGACGAGAATAGATACGGCGAAAGTGACGGTTTGGGCAGGGCTGCCCTTGTATACAGTCGTAACTCCCACAATCAAGAATATGATGGCCATGGAGATCGCCACTGTGGAAACAGTCCCAACGAACGATGAACTGAACAAAGAATATCAATGTCGGTTCAAGGAATTAAAGTTCGACGGACACGCACATTTCTCGAGCCAAAGGCGATTTGTTTCCAGTCTCCCCACCAGTCAATGCAGCGATCTGCCCGATGAGGGTCTTGTCACCTGTGCGTACGACGACACCCCATCCTTCACCAGACACGATAAGGGTTGAATTGAACACCTGGCAAAAGGCAGCGAAACGAAAACGTAAACAAGGGTCCGATAGCACTCAAGGCGCCTCGAGAAAAAACATACAAGGTTTTCGGCTTCTACCGGTCTGACGTCATGACCGTCGACGCAGAAGCGGCGTTCCTGAGGTTCACTCTCGCCTGTCAAGCTGCTATTGTCGACTTTGAGGTCGTTGGCCCAGAACACGACAAGATCTGCCGGTGCCTTGTCTCCCATTCTGATGAGGACGATATCACCCTTGACCAAGGTGGCGGCTGGGATGTTGGTGATGTTGCCTTCGCGGAGAACTCGGCACGTAGGCGGAATCATGGCGAGGAAGCTGGCAAGGATGGCTTCGGATTTCTGCAACTGATAAAATTCGATAGCAGCGTTGAGGAACGCCACACCAATCAAGATGCCACCAAGATATTCGTTAGCCTTGTTCTGATGGAATTGGACGCCGAGAAGGATGTATTCCAATACACCGGACGCAATGAGAATGATGTTGAAAAGATTCAACAGACATCCCAGATACTGTAGATTACAAGCACATGGTTAGTATCTTCGCGGGTGCAATGTGGAAGGATTTCACCCGTTCGAAAGCGGACTTCTTCTTGGGAGGCGTCAAGATGTTCTTGCCGTCTCTGTCCAGCCTGAGTTTCGCCTCATGCTCGCCCAGACCATTCGACGAAGCAGGAGTCTTGAAGTCGATGTCCGTATCAAGCGCCTCTGCCAGCTTAGCGCTCGGCAAGCGATGCTCAGAGATATCAACTTTATCGAGTCCTTCGCGTTCGACCTTGGCCTTTTTAGAGGCTTCGAGCTCGTCGTAACCAGCTGCAGCCAGGTCCCGTTCTTCCTTGGTTATCTCGCGACGCATTTCGATGCCAGTGGCGACGTGACGAATTTTCCCTGTTTCGTGTTTCTCGAAAACGATGCCATGGGGCCGACCGACGTTGTGGAGATCGTCCCCTGGGACTTTCTCCCCAGAATCGAGGCCAGCTTCAAGATCGTGCTCTGACATGAGCGATAGTTCGCGAGCGTAGGGACAAGAAGTGGAACGGAAGGGGGGAAAGATAGTGGCGCAAAAGACAAGGAAAGGGATAGTGGAACGGAAAGATATATGGTCCGACCATTGGTTGTGGGAGGATATGAAAATGGAAATGTGGAAGAAAGGAATATCATCTGCACGATCTGGAGAATTTTTGGGCTGCGGGAGATTAGCTGTTGGCAGTCTGCGAGGCGAACAAGTGGCTAAAACAGCGCGCAGACTTCCAGGCGGAACAAACAAGGCCAAAGTCGCCTAGACCGCCCCAGATCAGGAAATCAGTTTCTTTGTTTTACGGATTTTTTGAGCTCCGATCGCTGTACGCATTTTCCGGCGAACAAAGGCCAGACGACGATACGTGCTTCCTGCTTGTACCGAGTATTCTCCCAAAATTCTTGCATGCAACATACAAAGCAATCTTTTCATTTCGTAACTGTTGTAACGGTCGACACACGTGGTTGGCAGCTTTAGAGTGCGTACCGTTCATTTCCGTCAAACTGCTCGAGTTCTCCGTGTCCGTGTCCGTCGCCTCATCCGGAAGCCAACGTGAAACATGTGTCCCACTACCGGTACCATCCGCTCAGCCTGTAGACGCTCTCATATCTTTCCGAGAGAGTCCCAAGCACCATCAGCCGCTCTGATGTTATGGCTGCCAGTCCACAGAGCACACTGACAGCGCACAATCCCGCGATGAAGCGCCTGCGTCTTCTGCTTGTCCCTGTCACTGTCGTCACGACCGCAGCCTTCCCCATCGGTTCCACTCTACTCCCCCATATCCTCCGGATAAGAAATCCCCATCCTTCGCTCGCATGGATGATCGTGCAGCCAACAAGGGTCCCATACACGAGCCAGCTTCTTACTCCCCAGCTCCAGCCCTGGAACCCTACCTTGACGAACTCATAGTCTAACTCGCCCGGTCCAAGGCTGTCGATCGGAGGTCCAGGCGTCATAGGGTAGAATCGATTCACGAGTGTGTGAATAGGCAGAAATATAAGAGGTGGATAGGCCGTGATTTGAAGTAAAGATAACCGTTTAAGTCCAGACCAGATCAGAGTTGTAGGTTTCCTCGTCTCCCTTTCGAGGTCCTCCGAGGCCTCGTGGTGTGTTGGTGTGAGAAGCAGTGCTCGTCTGAGTACTCCAGCCGCAACGTGTACGGCCAATGGTCCGAATACGAGCCATGGCTCCCCAAAGCTAGTTTGATAATACTCTCTGCCGAGCAACTGGAATCGCAACTCAATACATTGGCTCACTTCATTACTCATTGATTCCTGGAAGACTCACCATCACCTGCGACGCAGCCTCGGAACCCCCAACATTGGCTACTAATGGAGCTGAGAGATGAATCAATAGAAACGTCGAGAGAAAAGGGGTTGGGAGGAGCTGAAGACGTGATAACACGGGTAGCAGGGTCCTTTTAGTGGTGGCGAGAAGCGATGGCTTTGACTGGGACATGAGAGCAGTCGTCACGGAGAGGACAAAGTTGACATCTATTTGTTGATTTCTCTACTTTTGGAATGATTTGTCATCATGACTGATAATCACATGTCTAGCTATTTTCTTTCGCCTGCTTGTAACCTCAAGCCAAATCCTGGGTGAGGACATAGCGATAACGGACAGAGCCGTTCTTCACTCCCTCAATGGCTTTTCCTGCCTCTTTCATTGGCAACTCCGTGATCCATGGCTTGATGTTCTTCTTCGCAGCAAGATCCAACATCTGCAGAGCTTCGACCTTGCTACCGATGTGACTTCCACCGAGTTTGCAGCCATTGTTGAGCAGATCGAATGCCATCATCGATGGGAGGGGATCCTCGGGAAGACCGACGGTGATGAAGCTACCATGCACCCAAAGCATCGAGAGATATTCTTGGATAGGCATGTTCTTCGCGTTGGAGGTAGAGACGATAAGGTCCAAAGTGTTGGCGTACGACTTGGCAAAGCCCTCCTGTAAGCCATTCATCGTGAGCACGCGGTTATCTATGCATGAACGATAACCATGCAGGACTTACGGCACTAGTATTGATGTAATGATCGGCGCCCATCTTCTTCGCATCACCTTCCTTGTTTGCGCTGTGGCTGAAAACATACACTTCCGCTCCCAGCGCCTTGGCGAACAAAAGTGCATAATGGCCAAGTCCTCCAAGACCGACGACACCGACTTTCTTGCCAGGTCCACACCCATTGCGGATCAAGGGTGAGAACACGGTCAATCCAGCACACAACATTGAGCAGGCATGTCTGCTTTCGACTTCATCCGGAATAGGGAAGACGAATTGGGTATGGGCGATGATGCCTGTCGAATAACCTCCCATTGTCTTGATGCCGTCGGCGAATTTCGAGCCATAGGTATGGATCATGCCGGGGCAGTAGTTCTCATTGTCGGTTTTGCAGGCACGGCAGTCCATACAAGAGAGACATTGAGCACCAACACCGGCACGGTCGCCGACTTTAAGATCCTTTACGTTCTTGCCGACGCGAGTGACCTTGCCGACAATTTCGTGACTGAATACAAGCGATCGAAAAGATAAGACCCGAGGGTAAATACTATTCAAGATGCCGAATGGACGTACCCAACAATCAAAGGCAATTCTGGTTCTCCCCATCCGCCGGTGACGGTGTGAACATCGGAACCGCAAACGCTATTGTGCTCATATGAGGCAAGTATTCGATAAAACCTTACAAGGTAAACACGCACCCGCAGTGACTGATGGCGATTTCGACATCATCCTCTGTAAAGGTCTTGGGTGTGAATGGGATGACTTCAAAGTCGGTGTAGTGCTTGGTATCTGATGATCGGGTAGATTAGATCGAATTCATTTCGTCATAGAAGACAATTGCAGCGCGACCGACCCTTGATGGCATATCCTTTGAATTCCATGGCTTACTGCTTGTTCAGAGACACTTGGTGATGATGATAAGAGCGAGAAAGAGACGTGGCAAGGAAGAGCGATAAAAAAGTTGGCTGGATCGACGATCGGGCCGGCCGGGGACTTACAAATATTCTGGAAGACGGAGAGACGGAAGAGGCAGAACCGGTCTACGTCATGGCGTGGCAACGTCATAATTAAAGTCTTCCTTGTTTTGTTGGCGGTCTCGAGTCTGAAAAACTGATGTGGCTGCAAGATAGCGCCGGATGGGATCATGGTGATGAATACTGGTTGAATACTGGAGTATCCCAAGTATCCTACCCGTGCGATCTGTGGCAATATTCATGAGTCAGGTCTATCGGACAAATCGAAATCTGCACCTCACGCGTTCGATCAGGGAAGCAGAGCAGCGATAAAGAAATCACGGAGAAAATACTGGTTAAAGGTTGAGATAGGCCAGGCTAGCACTGACTCGGGTGATAACGCTTAGGCGCCCACGCGTCGCCATTGTTCGTTTTTGAGATCCGTCCTCCGACTCGTACGTATAACTAGTACTAATCCATCCATCTCCCTTCCTTATCCCCACCACCACTCACTCACTTCATCGACATGGCTGCCAACCCAACCATCTCTGACTACGCGTCCAACGTCTTCCTCACCATCTCGCTCCGCTCCACCTCCCCATATATCAAAAAACCCTCCTCCATTGCCACAGTACACGCTTCCATGACTTATCATGGCACCGCCGGAGAGCTGCAGGACGTTCTCGTCTGCAGCGTGCCGCGGAAAGAGTGGCCCAACGTGAAGCAGGATATCATGTCGGGCCTCAGTCGCACAGGCAGCGTCACCGGTGTTGAGGTTCAGGAGCCTAAACATCGTTTCAAGAGGGATGACCTATGAGGCCACCTCCTCTCCATCTTTCCGTTTCTTTTTCCACCAGATCATCGTTTCCCCGAGTCCGTTGTCGCTCTATTTGCAGCACGATACCCTACGTCCAGCTTTCCACCCCTAATATTTCTTGCTCTCCTCATCCATTTCCTCGCTCTCGTCATTCCTCTCCAGCATCCACTTTCTCGACGCTCGGCACCTCGAATCTCCTCACGACCCCTGCATGGTCAGCTACCTCTATCGCCATTCTGCGAACAGCCCGCACTTCCCCTTCGCTCGCCCCATTCCGCAGAGCACCGTCCAAATGCCACCTAATCTGCAGCGGCGTATCGCCAGCGATGAGCGCAGCTATAAGCACGAAGCTGGTCTCTATGTCTTGTAGAACATCTGTGCAGCTGTACACCATTCCGTAGCCCACCATCATGGAGAACGCTCCCATATCGGGGTAGATCTGCGAAAGTAACCCGTCCACCGTAGTGGCGCTCGATCCATAGATTTGCCTGAACAAGGTTTCACCATTTTTCGCAAATTGCCCCGGGGGCTGATTAAAATCGCTAAGAAAGGGAGGCCCCGGTCGTCAGTCGATGAAGATTCTCGTGTCGAATAGTTTGCAGTTTGTACGTATACACACCGTAATGGCTTTGTATCTTTGAAATGTTCTGGCATCACAACATCCAATTCCCTCAGTGCATTAATTGTCTATATGTGAACGGAAGAAGCCAGATTAGGACGACATGTTGAGAGGCGCGCAGATCATTAAGTCGGCCTACCTTGGCATAGCCACTCAACAAGCCGCCCTTAAAGAGCGCCTCCCTCAAAATCTTTGCCAATGTAAATGTTAATTCACTGGAGTCGGCATCTGATCGTGGATCTGACTCCAGTTGCTGCCGCGCGTGCTCAAAGACACGCGGCACGCCCTCGGGACGATTTGCCGTGCAGAGGCCGACCACAGCTATGATCGGCCAAGGATTTCGACGCTGTGAATCAGAGGGCCACATATTCTTCAAGTGAGTCAAAAATTCAGAAGATGCTATCGACGACATGTCGGAAGATAGTCGTGGAGTCGACAGACTGCTATAGCGAGGGTGTGTGATGCGTTTAATCGATAATCTAGTTTCGTCATAAGCAACGTTTTCGCCTCTTGTTCGGATACGGGATTGAGAACCTGTTTATCAAACCTCGTACGCATGTCATGCCCAAACAGGAGATTATTGCGTTTCAGCTTGAAACCTAAGCAAAAGATGTTACTGTGGATAGGGCAATTTTCGGAAGTATCTGGTAGAGGCCGATGGTCCGACGAGAAGAGAGTTCTGCTACAGGTGGCTGCAGAAGACTTCTGAAACTGACACAGCAACGTGTCGTAAATCGGTCGCCAAAATCCGCAGGACCCTGACGGCTGGCGACTAGCGAGAGCTTTAGCGAGGCCACTCAAAGCAAAAACAGAGGAGTCAAGATCGATCGCGGCACTCCGAAGCCCCGCCATGGGTCTGATAAACCGTGGACGATAGCCGACCAGGTACGAGACAGGGCGAAACACCGAAGAGCTCGGGGATCAAGACCACATGAATGCCGGAAGTCTTGGTGAAGATTTTGGGGTGATCCAAGGGTCGGAGAATTTCGGAATTGAGCTCAAGTCTGTTACCATGATTCCGCGAGTATGACGACGTGGGTTTCAGATCATCAGTTGATGCAAGACTCGATGATCCACGCTGATGAGCTCAGTGTGATCCGAGTCGGGATTATCCTCGAGATATTTCATTTTCTTTGAGATTATACATCGGAATTTGGGGTATACAGGGTACTGTCCTCATGGTGCATGCTCAGTTAAATGGCTCATATTGATCATTGATTCATCGCCTGCGCCCAGACGGGTGAGTTTATCACTCAGCCTAGAACAAACACGTTTCCAGGATAAGAAGAGCGCAAGTGAGGATGAATTTTGGACCAGATACTGTAGTGTTTTTGACAGTCAAGTGGCAGAGCATTGAAGGTTCAGAACTGACTCTTGGAGTCCTTGGTCGAACGGAATACAGTAAGTTGGTCAAACCTCGCGTCACGGTTTGTCACGGTTTGTCACGGTTCGTTGACGCGTTGCTCTCATCACGTGCCTGAACATTCTTATCGAAATCCGAAATTTCAAATCGCAAACTCAAGATTGACATTCCGAGTTCTCAACTTATATAATACACAAGTGCCCCTTCAAGTTTAAAATGAGAGAGACGCGTTCAATATATCTCGTCCCTGATCCAGTTTACCAACCCTGCCCCCTGCTCAAGAAATGTCGTGTGCCTAAGAGAAGTGTTCCGACTTGAGACGACAGTCTCGCTAGGTCTGTGTCGCAAATGGTGGTCACTTTATCCAATCTCAGGGTGACAATCGGATACCCTTCAATTCTTCGGCCCTCAAGAAAAACGCTTAGTTGCTTGCAATCGACATACACCTGTGACAGTGAAAGGGTATCCAGGCATCTGAAAACACTGCCGAACTCCACAGCTTCGTACAGTGGCTCCACGGGAACTCTCCGGCAATGAATGTATCTCAAGTTTGGAAACACTTGGTCCAGAGCTTCCCATGGGTAGCTGGGGCCGTTGACGGTTTCGGGACGATCAACAATGTTCAGTTGCTTTGTGCCCCTAAATCTTGGATCGGAGCAGGAGTTCAAACCCGTTGGCCAGAAATCATTGGATGAAATGGCAAATTTCATCACCAACTTATCACCCAGTCCACTTTCGCCTCTAAGAGACAATGCAGCGTCCGATGCCGAGTCCCAAGCTATGGTCATGCACCGGACCCCCGAGATCAGCCGCTCGAAGGGAGGAGGTTGGCTATGGGGAAGAGGAGAAGGAGGGTTAATCATCTCTACCATAAGCCTTGTCGAAGCAGGGAATGTGACATTCTCGAAAAAGGCGTCATGCCAATAAGTGACGCGGGCGCGATCAGTCCACTCGACTAGCTCAAGGTATTGGAGTTTGTCCAATCTCACTGGCGACGAAACAGGTAGTTCCGCTGTTTTCAGGTAAAGATGTAGAAGCTGAGGGCAGCCTCTCAAAGCATCACAGAGTCTGGCCTTGAATTCGCTAACCCCCACTCTGACACTTATTTTGATGACCAGCAAGGATGACATCGGCATTATCAATTCCGGCCGGAAGGGGCGGTCAAGTCTCAGAGATTTGAGACGGGGATAGTCTTCTTCCATGAAGGAGACGTCCTGGAATGGGGGAAGCTGTCTGTATGGGTAAGAGATATAAAGACTCTCGAGTACAGGAAAGGGCCGTTTCAGATAATGATACCAGGAGCTTAGATCCATGTATCCATCAAAAATGAAGATGAGAGTATGAGTACGGCATGCGTGTCTCGCGGCAATGTCGAGTCTCAACGTAAGAGACTGCAAGTCGTTTTCTGTTGGTTGGAGATCGTTAATGTCTGCATAGAAGTGCAGATGGAGAAGAGATGTTTTCGACATCTCCAAAGACATCTCAATTATCTGAGTTGTCCACCTAAGATCTATCCATGACCACAAGCGTGGTGTCTGCTGTGCAATATCTCGCCAGCGAGAACACCTTGAGTCGTAGAATTAGAATATCCCACTCACGCGCAATGATCGAGAGACTCACACAAGGGATGCTGTGATACCAGCCGGTCTTGTTATCTCCCATTCGAGGCAAAGAATTGACGATACCACTCTAGTTCGTGTAGAGGTCTGTGGACCTGGCACTGGCAGCTCTATGTCTCGCCACCAGACGAAGATCTCTGACAGCAACTCTGCTGGGAGCCTATCAAAGCTTTTGGCACCATGGATGAGCACGAGAGAGTTCATTTGAGCAAATAGGTGGGCGGTCATTCCACTTCACGATGAGTACGAGCCGAGTGGTGAGTGTTGAAACTTGGGAAGCCAATAATTGAAACCCCGCCAACTATTGCCCGTCAGCATGCAACTCAGGTTAACTGATCATGTTGCCCAGGCCTGCCGCGCACGGTACCGGTGGTTTTTTGATATCCATCGCTCGGAGACAGTTGGCTATTCGCCCTGACGGATCGTTCGCCTCCCCATACACATCAGTAGAGAAGCAAACGATGGATCATTCATCAACATCGGATTAATAATATTTATATTGCAAGTGAACCTCCAGCCCCCTACTAATATGATAAGTAGTATTATGACTAGTCCAATGTGCTCAGAGATGAGTTCGGCGGGCCCATTTGAGACAATTCTGGATGTCACGCAACTTCAGATGATCATCTCTAAATATACGATGTCACCCAGTATCATGAAGTACATCCAAACTTATGCATCGCAGCCTAATACATACAATACTCATGCAGGAAGGGAAGAAATATAAGGACAGTGACACGAAGAGGTAGTCGCTCAGCAACAACCCCCTCCTTGTTTGGCGGCATTCGAATCGACACTGGGCCCTAATGGGATAGTGTTTCCCTCCGGAGCCTTCACCTCGGAGTTCTGCTCCAGAGATTTGGCGGAAACAATGCGATAGATATCTGTGTTAGAGTTCAGCAATGTTCTGGCGTTTCCAGGGAAAAGACCGACCAGTAAGGATAGTTTGGAACGCCGATTCTACATTCGATGCGTCCAAGGCGGAAGTCTCGATGAAAGACAGACCATTCTCAGCTGTGAAAGCCACATGAGTTCATAAATATCCAAGACGCCGAAGCCTGTCTACAACTCACTTGAAAAGTTCTTAGCCTCCTCAGTCGAGACCGCTCTCAAGTGCTTGAGATCGCTCTTATTGCCCACCAACATGATCACAATGTTTGAATCAGCATGATCGCGAAGCTCCTTGAGCCATCGGGTAACATTTGCGAATGTTGCCTGCTTTGAAATGTCGTACACTAAGAGTGCTCCCACGGCCCCACGGTAGTAACTGTGTCAAGATAGGATTAAGCAGGCGATGGATAGGTGGAACGAGGGTGGCGGCGACGTACGCTGCAGTGATGGCACGGTAACGCTCTTGGCCAGCTGTAAAAGCGTTTGATTAGCAACACGAAACAGTAAAAGACAAGGTAAAATGTGGTCCCAGGTCAAGGGTTCCGCGTGTCTCAGAACACATGGCCGGAAATATGAAAGCGGAATGAAGTGATAACTACTTACCGGTATCCCAGATTTGAGCTTTTAATGTCTTTCCGTCAACGTTGATTGATCGAGTTGCGAATTCAACGCCAATCGTCGATTTAGAATCCAGATTGAACTCGTTTCGCGTGAAACGTGAAAGCACTAGAGGGACAGTTCAGAGAGCCGAGCTTTCAAATACGTCAAGCTATGCAACGCACAGTTACTGCAGAATACTAGGCGTTAGAGGTCGATCGTTGAG
Organism: Sistotremastrum niveocremeum HHB9708; assembly: GCA_001630475.1. Classification (NCBI taxonomy): domain Eukaryota; kingdom Fungi; phylum Basidiomycota; class Agaricomycetes; order Sistotremastrales; family Sistotremastraceae; genus Sertulicium; species Sertulicium niveocremeum. The sequence continues at coordinate 279,284 of KV419394.1, forward strand.
TTCGCTGCGGTCCACGTACCTCTTGCCGACTCCAGAGTCGCCAATAAGAACAACCTACGACCAATTTTCAACGTTGAGCCCTCTCCTAATTTCAGAGACGCTACCTTAAAGAGATAATCGTAATTGGAGTTGTCGGCCATTGTGATGTTGAATGTTGGTGGACGGAGCAGTGAGGTGGACGAAGCAGGTAATTATCGGAGTTTGAAGAGTAAACCCAAATCATGATTCTTGTCCTGATGATCTTTGGTTCTGGCATCACCGTATCCAGTGGTTATAAATCGTTTCAGGTCCATCTAATGCCACTAGCTCTATTGGTCCGGGTCGTGAATAAATGGTCATAGCAAACTCGTGCGCAAACGGGTTCGATTTTCAGCTTTCAAATCCCGCCAGCGAGTTCTTTCAGTTCTTTCTGGCAACCAAGCAAAAAAAGACAGAAGAACCTTCGTAATCATCCAACGTGTATCTACTATCTCGCTTGACATCTTCGCTACGCATAGTTTGTCGCATGCCACTGCAAGGGCGCGTGAGCGAATACAATGTCTCGGTGACTCTGTATGAACCTGAATCTGGGAGATCCACTCGTTCCTCGCTCCGAAAGAAACATTCCGTGGAAATTGCTGATTTGGAAGATGTGGTTATTGGACAAGCAGAGTCGTCCCATGCGTCGACGTCTCTTGAGGTCGTTGAAGAGGTTTCGCCATCCCGTAAAAGAAAGCGAAGTGAAGGAGCCAGTACGCCAACCCGAAAATCCAAGAGCTTGAAGGCTGCTCGCGTTGTCGCCCATCCTGCTCCTCCAAAATGGGAAGAAACATACTCCGAGATCAAGCGCATGAGGGAAACAATGGTGGCTCCTGTTGATACGATGGGATGCGATAGATTGGGCGACGAGGAGCCTGAGCCGAAGGTGAGTTTGACCTTTAAATACATAACTGTCCCGCGCTTCACTTTTGACTCTTCTTAGAACCAGCGTTTCACAACGCTCATCTCCTTGATGCTGTCTTCCCAGACTAAGGATGAGGTGACTGCCGCTGCAATTCAGAAATTACGAGCCAGTCTTGGCGGCCAGCTATCTGTCGAGAATATACTGAAGGCCCCGGAGTCAGATATTCAGGAAGCTATCTGCAAGGTTGGATTTTGGCGGCGCAAATCCGGGTATGTCATACTGCCTGGCACCAATTTGTCTTTCACCTAGTGTGCATGTAGATATATCAAGCAGACAGCAGCAATACTGTTGGAAAAATTTGAATCTGATGTCCCGAAGACCATTGAAGATCTTTGTTCGCTACCAGGCGTAGGACCTAAGATGGGCTACCTGTGCCTTCAGGCAGCATGGAATCTGTAAGCCCATCAGGCACGTTTGTCTCACCGTCCTGACTGCTGACACCCATGGTTCAGAAATCATGGTATTGGAGTTGATGTCCATGTTCACCGGATCACAAATCGTTTGGGATGGCATAAACCTCCTACCAAAGATCCAGAAGATACAAGGTATTTCACTTCACCCCTGCTACATCCGTTTTCTGAAGGGAGAATCGTAGAATCAATCTCGAAAGTTGGCTACCCAAAGAACTTCATGGGGAAATCAACGCGATGCTGGTAGGATTTGGACAGGTATGTTCAAAATATTCTTCCATTCGGTCGAAGGTCTAATGACAATTCCAGGTGCTTTGCCTTCCGGTGAATCCTCGTTGTGACGCGTGCACACTTTCGACCAAGAAGTTATGTCCTAGCGCGCGACGTGTCGTGTCTCCTTCTAAGGCGAAAATAAGGACAGGAGTCGTCCTCAGTGCTAGTGACATCACTCAGAGTGCCACTGTCATCACCACCACTGCGACTGGTGGCAATTTGATGGACGAGCTTAAACTTGAACCTGTAGATGATCATACATGAAGAGAGCTCGAGATGGTCTCGAAATGTGCGCTTATGTCGCCCCTGGGTGTGCAAATGGCTCCAGCACAACATCGAAATACTATGTGGCATGTTCTGTCTCGCTTTCCACAAGCAATCATCTATTTGTTGGAACATGTGTACTTTAATGATAGAATCTATAAACGATCTTGAACGTCACTAAATTCAGTCCGGAGTCATTTATTGGAGGAGGACGTGGCCAAACACGGAACCAAACATTGGCCTCGACGCTCGCACTTCATCCGAATCTCGCGAGTGGATTCTCAACGCCAACTTGATTAAAGCTTCGGGAGTTGATTCAAGTCCCAGCTTCGGTCCCTTGAGAATCATTTGGACGTTGCAACTGTTCGTTGCAGCTTGTCAATGCTCTAAGCGCGCGCAACGAGCCCAATCCTGACACTCAGGGCTAACACCACTCGGCGGTGAATAGATAGTTTCGTGGCGTCTACAACAACCTCTTGTTATATTGAATATTGCATTGAAGACCTCTCTTGGCGTCCTTACTTCTGTGAAAATTATCCCCAGTGTTACTTTCAATATTCGACGACTGCTTATATTCCGCGCCATTCACTTTGTGTTTCCTGGTGCGTTCAAGCGTGAATTTAAGATTTCAACTTCTCACCTATTATTTGCAGAATTTTCCGCGATTTTCACCTCAGTTCCTTGACCTTCCTGCTCCTATCTTGTACCCCGCCTCGAATATTCTCTGCGTTATCGTCCAGCAACGTCATACGTCGCTATGCTATCAACTATCTCTGCGCTTCCTCTCTATACCGCCCGCTCCGTCCTCATCTCTCAAACCCCTGATGCAGTCCCGACGGTGGAGGAGCTCGTCGCGCTTGAGACGGAACTCAAGTTGAACCGAAGTCGCTTCGAAGGATTATCGAAGAAAGCTGAAAATGAGATGAAAAGCGTGGAAAATACACTGCGGAAAATGAAAGAGGAAGGAAAAATCAAAGAGCTGAAGCTGAAGAATGAGCGGACAGCAACTCCCGACGTGGAGGAAAGCGCAACTCCTCCACTATCACTTCATCGCCAGACGTTAACTTCGAAGCTGAAGAAGTTCGTTCACTTTCCCACTTCACCTTGTGTAAATCTGACGAGAACATATAGTGATCTAAAGAAACCAAAGAAGCGAAAACGAGAAGGCGATAGCGAGGATGAGAAGCGAGGTCAGTGGACTGCAATGACTTTGAGCCAGCTCTTAATTTCTCTTTGTAGAACCTCCACATAAGGCGCGAAAGTTCTCTCCTATGCCTCCCTCCGACGCGAAGAAGCATCCTAAGGTCGCTTTACCACCTGCACCGAAGGTATGGCCCACGCCTTCCTCTACGTATTCGGGCACTCATTTGCCATCCAGATGACTCCTTCTGGTTATCGAATTGCCGACGACTTCACCGCTCCACCTATACCCACTCTACCCAATCGTCCGACTGCTCAGCCTATACCCAAGCCCGGTCCCATGAAACCTACCGACGTGACAGAAGATTTCAGCAAGACCAAACCACCTGCGCAGACAGCCATAACAACATTTTATACATGGATAGACCCTTGGCTACGTCCAATTCGAGAAGATGACTTGGGGTTGCTACAGTGGAATGTGAGTCTAGTCATGCTTGTTTCCGACGTGGTCATTTAACGACTGCGTCAGGGTGAAATGGTGGAACCTTTTGTAGTTCCTACCTTGGGACGACATTACAGCGAGGTCTGGGAAGAAGAAGATCGAGAACTCTACGGCCACTCCCTGATTTCCACAACTCATGCTACATCGTCGGGCCCTTCAACGTCTGCTCGTCTGTCACATAACGCCAACTGGGATCCGTCCAAGATCACTGACATGGAGCTTATCACCGACGAACGAGGCACGGGCCCTTTGGCCGAGAGGCTCGTTAGTGCAATGTTGGACGTGAAGGCTGATAAACCAGAGCCACCGACGACTGGAAAGGACGAAGAAAAGACTGCGAAGTCAGTCTTCAAAGGTCCTTATATGCACGCGATGGACCTGGAAGATCGCTTGAAGGCAGAACTCCAAGCCATTGGCTTATTCCAGGAAGATGAGGTCAGCCTTAAATTCCTTACTTCGTATCCATTCTGACATCCTCTCATATTAGCAACCCGAATACGATCCTTGTGATGATCAGATTCTGACCGAGCTGCGACGAACTCAACGAGTTCTCAAAGCTCAAATGGAAATCAATAAGGCTCGCCGGGGGCGCTTATTGGCCATCGCACAGGATTGCGTAGCTTACGGAGAATACATCGACAATCGGGAAGCACTGGACCGACAGATCACCTCGATCTATTCGCGGCTCCAAAAACGTGACTCCACCAAGAACGGTGCCATCAAGAAACGTAAAAAGCCAGGTTCAGCAGCGATGGTGGAAGAGAAGGAAAAGGAGAAAGAAAGACTATGTCCAGCGAGCCTTGGCTTGGGTCCTGATGCCAATGGAAAGCTGGAAGTCAGTGAACAGCTGATAAACGCTGTTAGATTACGAAGGCAATGGGTCGATATTGTGGGGGGTGCGATGAAGAAAAAGCAGGAGGAACACCCCGGTAGGCTATGGGGTCTGCCTCCGAAGAGCATCTACGAAGGGCTCGAAGATGCGCTACGAGGGACGAGCAGTTTGTCGAATGCGATGGACATTGACTCTTGATGTACTTTATCATTATTGTTTGGCATTATCTATTCGATTCCCCGCTCGGTCTGGCCATACAGAATTTACAGGAATGCGATTATTAATAAGTGTGAATTAAAATACAATACGGAACGAGGCGAAACGAAACAGCAAAAGCAAGAGATCAAGAAACCCGACTCAGACTTTTTTTGCCTGTCCTTCTTTCTTCCGCTTTTTGGGTGTTCGAGGCATATCAGTTCCCGTTTCGTCGATGTGGCGTTTCTTTTTCGGGACCGACTGAGAATCTGAGACCTCCATCGCATGTCCTGGTTCTTTAGGTGGTCCGCCCGTTTGTGAGCCGTAAGGGATGAAGCGGCCGTTCAAGCGCTCCTCCGGGTAGGAGAATCTGGGTGGACGAGCTGTGTCTACTGACGCAGCGTTGTCCAATTCCGTGGATTTCAATGTGACGACAAGATTGTTATCCAAAGCAATCTTGGGGGCTGTGGACGCACTATCAGTGGTTTATCTGGAGATGAGTCGAAGAGGACAAACCCAAATATAATTTGCCACCCTTTTTCCGTCTGGGAAGGAGACAGCGTAGTCCCTTCATCTCTTCGCCTCCAACCGGAACATTAGAGCCTCCCAATGACCAAACATCATAGTCGGCATTGCTCGCAGTGAAGGAGCCAACCTTTCCTCCTTTTTCCTTCGTTGTCTGCAGTTTGACGCCATCAAGATCTTTCGTTTGTATCTACATTCTATCGCTATAAATAAGTCGTGTTTCAAGGAAGAGTTCGAGACATACGTTGGGAGGAACACGGATAAGTACAAGCTCTAAATTTGCATCATCAGCCACAGCGTCCCAGTCAAACTCTCCCGAGTCGGCTTGGCCATGGTCGAACAATTGAGCGCCCTCTGGGGGCTGGTAAGGCCAACTTGGATCATTTTGGCCCGCGTGCTGAGGTGACGACGCTCTTGAAGATGAGCTTGATGCAGAGGACTCTGACTCGTCTGAACTGGAAGTCATCTGAACAAAACCACAAAAGCCTGAGGAACGGATGGTCGGAAACCGGATTTTTCTTCAGTTTCAAGTTTAAGCCTCGAGCACGTCGAGTAAATATCCAGGCAGATCCTGACTATATCTTGACCGTCCACCTGATGCATTGACTCGGGCTACCTATTTTCTGATGGTACGGCCAGGACCCATCTATTGTGCACGCAGTGCCTCACCAACTTTCTCAAGTCACTCAATCGCCCCCAGTGCACGAGGTCGTGTCCCTGTCTCAATTACTATCAGGCATCGTCTATGGCGCTCAACCCACGGTCTTTCACGTATAGTCGCTCTGTTATGCCGACTTTTGAACTGCTACGCCACCTCCGTGTTGCACGTTCGATCAAAATGATGTGTCACAATACGGAGTTATTCGAAATCCTGGCAGCAAACAGACTTTCGATCTTCGGCCAGCGCAGCAATCTCAGCACTGTGGTGGTACCACCTCTTCGTAGGATGGCGTCTCGCGGACTGTCGTGCCTGATCATAGGCGGCCGTTATGTGAACTCTAATGCCGTCATTGGACCTGCTTTTGTCTGAACGAGCAAGGCGACTTTCGAAGAGAACCTTATCGGATAGTTGTACATAATGAACCGAATGTGCTCTGTATGAACACAGCGGATCATGTTCCTGCGGCCGGGTGGCATAAAAAGGACTGATGAACTCGCTCTCACGTTGTGCTACACGCTCTTCAGCATGCTGACCTCTCAGAGAATTTTCGCTTACCTTTGGTCCCTTCTCGTGTTTCCGTATCTTGCATTTGCCTCTCTTGACTGTCATTCTCTCACAATCCCGGTTCATGTGAATGTGGAAGTGCCACTCATCGATATTCCCGTCCCAGCTAATCAGAGCGTCGTAACAAACATCCTGCAAGAGTTCTTGACGATCACCGCTAATTTCGTGGAAGACCACATTATTGGGACGCAGACCGTGGATGCGCATTATCAAATATTCGGGCAGCTCTGCAGCCCCCATGGGGTTGGCTCCGGAGCCACTCTTGAAATTGCGACACACGGGTATGGGTCCTCCACGCTTCACATTATACGGCTAAATCCATTCCCTCTAGCGTTGGATTGGACCACACATATTGGGCATTGGGCGGGGATAACTCACCAAATAACTATGCGGCAAGCGCTGTTAATGCTGGGCACTCTATTTTCCTGTATGATCGGATTGGTGAGCAATTGCCTTCTCTCTCGATCGTTGATAAGATCATAATACCTTATTCAGGAACTGGCCAATCTTCGAAGCCCGACGGCATCCAGCAGGTCCAGGTTGGCGTTGAAGCTGAAGTGACCCACGAACTCGTTGAGTTCTTCCGAGCTGGACATGCCAATGTCTCTTATGACCGTGTAGTCGGTGTCGGCCACTCACTGGGAAGGTAGAGACAATTTATGCCCAGCTAGGATTTTTTATTGACAGAGTCAAAGTTTCATCACCGTTGCAGTGACCGAGAGCCATCCTGGCGATTTCGACGATGTCGTTTTGACCGGCATTGCTATTGATAATCTACCCTCCGTCCTCATAGCTGGTGCTACGATTATGCCCACGATTGCAGCTGAAGTGTTTCCACGATATCGTATGTTCTGTTGTATAATTAGGCCACACTCTTCTGACCTGCTATTTCAGATGGTCTCCCAAACTCGTATTGGGTCTTTGGAGGCTTTCCGAACTACCAGATCCTCATGGTGAAATTCCCATTTTTCAGCCAAGGTGAGATTGTCGCGTCTATCGTTGATTGCTGAAGAGCCGCCTGATATGCACCCCTTCTTTTAGCTCTCCTGGGTATCTCTTTTGCAAATGAAGGTGTAGTCACACTCGGAGAGCTCATCACTCTCTTGGCTCCAACGATGACTACGGCGTCTGCGTATACCGGACGGGTCCTCGTCGTCACGGGCGCAGAAGACTTGTAAGATTCGACTTTTCCGTTCTTCGCCATCATCTTGACGGATTCCACAGCGCTTTCTGTAACGGGGACTGCTCGCAGATCGTCACCGGCACACAAACTGCCGTGCAAGCCGTTCAAAACCTTTATCCAGTAGCCTCAGCGTTTCAGACATTCGTGCCTGAGAACACCGGACATTCTATTAATATGCACAACGGCGCTGCCGCCGCCTACGCCGTCATTGAGAGCTTTATTGGTGCATAGGAACTCGTCTAGGGAGTCATAGGCTGATGTTATACTAATTCATTCCACTGTATCATGATGGATTTTATCGTGATTTTTCCATCGGATATTCGACTTGACCGATGTCTTGAAGAAAGACTGAGTGTTGAGTATCATGAGATCTAGATCCTGAGCGCTCGAAGTGCGCTCGACTTGTCAACGCGCTTATTTGGCGTTAGCGTGTGTCTGTCTGCTCATGAGTTCACCATCGGCACCCCCAGGAACGCCGAATCATGTACGGATAGAGTCGGACATCTCTGCCGTCTACAGACCGAACAATGTATTGCACTTTGCGTCATCTGGTGCATTCTGCTGGACGTTGTGTCGCTAAACCTGCGTACGGGCTCGGCGCGATGTTGTCGCTCAGCGCTCAGCGCTCAGACTTCTCAAGATCTCAAGATCCTTGCTTCTAAGGCTTCGCGTTACGTCTCAGCGTACTCTGAAACTTGACGACTTGTTGTGTTTCAGAATTTGACGTGCAAGCCTTTAATTTCCGCACTTGGCTGGACTCTGCATACGAGTTCGAAGAATCAAGACCCCGAGCCATTGAGTAACGAAGACGATGGAATTTTTTATAACATCGGCTGTGAGTGTCTCTTCTCTTTGCACTGGTCATTTACCGAGTGACCAAACAGTCCTTAATCTCAAGAGCAATATTCTCCAAGCTCAACCATGTCTCCGTCGACGCTGCGAGCATGCCCGAGAGTGGCGACCGTTCCAATTGTAATCATGATTGGAATTCTCAGCTTTCTTTCCGCGGCCTTGAAACGACAGTCATGCTCTCCAGGCACTCCCTCATACGTTCCCGGGGCCAATGACGTCCGCGTGCTTCCCTCGCCGATGACGTCCGTAATAAATGCTCCTACGTTCACGGAAGCAACATTTTCAATCGGCAGCTAAAATGGACGCCTTGGGACCCCGGAGTGCGGCCACTAGCCAGGGCTGGACTAGCAATTCTCGCGAAGCCCATTTGCCCCCTTTTCAGCTCTTAAACGTTATATAAAAGCAGCTGGAATCTTCTCCCGTTTCCCTCCAAGCCTTCCCACTTCACCTTTACGCTTTACGACTCATGAAATCCTCATTCGCATTCTCTTCGCTTTCTTTCTTTGTCCTCGCACTTGGCGGTGTCGCGCGTGGGGAACTTAATTGCTCTTCCATCTTCGTCCCAGTCCAAGTGCAAGTCGAGGCGCCGCTCATTAATCTTACGGTCCCCGTCAACCAGAGCGAAGTCACGAATCTCATACAGCAGTTCCTCACTGTGACATCGAATGTTGCGGGGAAGTCAATCGTCGGCACTCAGAATATCTCTGCCCGCTACGAGATATTCGGAAAGCTTTGTACTCCCCATGGAGTACTCCCTAATGGAACTTTGGAAATCGCAACTCATGGGTATGTTTGCTCTGGCTACCTCCTAGCACGGTCTGACTGATTCCTGAAACAGGGTTGGATTTTCAAACTTTTATTGGGATCTCGGAGGCGACGACTCGCCAAATAATTATGCAGCGAGCGCGGTTGCAGCGGGACACTCGATATTTTATTACGACAGACTTGGTATGAATGCTATTTGACGGCTCGCGAATCATCGTGTCTGACCTTTCTTCAGGGACTGGCAACTCTAGTAAACCCGATGGTATACAAGAGGTACAGCTAGGTGTAGAAGTTGAAGTGGCACACGGTGTGGTCGAATATTTCAAGGACGGCAACGCAGGCATCTCATTCGGTCGCATCATTGGCGTTGGTCACTCTGTCGGAAGGTGTGCAAGGCTGCATATAGTACTACATGCATAATCCTGATGGGATGATTACAGCTTGGTTACGCTTGGCGTGACACAGACTCATCCTACGGATTTCGAGGATGTAGTCCTGACGGGACTTGCTATCAACAACACACTCGCCGTCTTGCTCTCCGTATCCTCTATTGGGTCACAGATTGCCGCGCAAGAGTTTCCGGAACGATTCGGTATGTCCGCTGTCTTGCTGAGCTCGCGCTCAATCCTGACGAAACATTACCTGTAGGCGATTTGCCCAACTCGTATCTCGCCTTGGAAGGCCTTTCGAACCTGCAGGTGATCATGGTTCAGTTCCCATTCTTCAACCAGTGTACGTCCCACAATTCAGTCGGCAGACATCATCAAAATTCTCATGGTGATCTAGCTCTCATCGAATTTTCTTTCCAAAACACTGCCACATTTACCATTGGAGAGCTCGTATCATTACTTCTTGTTGAGAACGTGAAGGCGGACAAATTCACCGGCCGCGTATTAGTGCTCACAGGAGCATCAGATCTGTAAGTTGAATTGCTACCGCAGCATTGTTCGTTCTAATTATCTGCAGTCCCTTCTGCGGAGGCGACTGTTCGCAAACTGTAGGCGACACTTCGGTGACTTTGGTGGAGGCTGTTCAAATATTTTACCCGGCGGCGTCAAATTTCACGACATTTGTACCTGCAAATACTGGCCACGCCATCAACTTGCAAGATAGTGCACCTAAATCTTATGCGTTCATCGAGAACTGGATAGGATCCGCAAACGACGACACTGTCATTGGAGTCTCGCTTGTTGTATAATCTGTGGAAGACTGTGCAAGAAGTTAAATAGTATATCTAAGTAAAGGAACCAGGACGTCAAATAATGTAGGCCATTGGAGGTCGTAGTAGTAAATTGGTTGTAGGAGGATTTAGGAAGAGTTCAGTACGGCACAATCTAATCAATTCGGTGTATGTCCATGAGTGCAGAACGTCTCTGCTGAAACCACACTGAAAATCCCCAGTCCTCCACGAGCTCGTTAAGATAATGAGTCGATCGAATAATATTTCTTAGTATCATAATTCCGCAGGTTCTTCAGAAAGACCGGAAGCTTTCCCATGCAGCATCAAGATAGGATGATGCCTCAAGGGAGCGAGAAACGTAGGGCGACGAATCGGATTGATGGCGCGATCCTTGATACGACCAAAGAAACCACGTTCTTCTGATGCCAAGGGGTCTTCGGACTTGAAGGCTGCAGAAGAAAAAAAACAGACAATGAGCGCGGGTATAGCTATGAAATATAAGCAAAACTTACTGGCAAGGAATTCCGATGCCGCTTCACAAACGGCACGTTCTTGGGCATTTAGCTCAGGCATGCCCTGCAATTCATTCAGAACACGATGAAATGCATGAGGGGCGCGAACTGTCCCGATTGTGTGGAACGGGATGAAAAATACTAAGGTTTGAAGCCGTGCTCGGCGATCCTGGACTAGGAATGGGGAAGTTGTCGACGCAAGTAAGAAGGTAGCCAGATTCGACAAGTCGAGCGTTTCACGACGGGTGATGCCGTCATCGTCCATGCTCGCTCGCATCATGTTCAGCAATGTAAACACATGAGAGTGTTTCTCCAGTAGCACAGAGTCAGTAAGAGAAGAGATTGCGGGCGCCAGAGTTTCCCACACCTCATCCTCGTGACCCTTGACAAGTCGTGACACCAACTCGTCCCCGGGCCACAAGGAGCGATACAAAAGATGTTGGAAGAATCGGGGCCTGTCGATCTCTACTGAGATGGGATCGAATGCTTGAGATCCGTGCTTATTGAGCACAGCGTAGCATTCCTCAACAGCAGTTTGAAATAGGACGTCATGATCAACTGAGGTTTTGTGTCCGCCGAACAAACAGAGAGCTTTTCCGACGCAGTATTCGAAGCTTGGATCGATATATGTATGCTCGCGGTCCTCCCCCGGGGCTAACGCCGTACTCAGATAATACATGGCGACGAAGTATTTCTTGCGGTAGTCCTCGCCGACCTTCAGAGCGCTTCGGTACAAATTGCCCAGAAGATCGATGACATTGGCCACGTTCTGCTGAAACTCTTGTGAAGAAGTACGGCCACGGAGTCGTCTCCAAATGGCCAATCCAGAGCCATCCCTAAAGTGCTCGCGGACCCTCAGTGCTAAATCTTTCATGTGGGCCGCTACTGTGAGCTTGGCAGAGTGCGTCGTATCTGAAGCCAAAACACGGTGCGTCGCCTTGAGAACCAAATGGTGAATGTCAGGATCATTGTGTGGCGCCCAATTATAGACGAGGGGTGCAGCTCGGTCCAAGAGCGCTGGATCGTCGGCGCTGCTCACAAGCTCGCAATAATGCTCCAGCTTCTCGGTCTCGGTCCATCGCTGACTGGCGTGTTTCTTCCAACGCAACCAGAACCGTACTGAGCTTGTCATTTGCCCACCAAACGGCGAGTCTTCATACCACAACGCGTGCCAGACCGTGCTACATATAAGCAGGGCGACCAGCGCAGAGAAGAATGTTCCAAGGATGCTCGTGAAGAGTAGGATGGTATGATGTGATGAAGAGAGGGCGAGCGCCCAAAGCTGGACGAGAAGTCCGCCAACGAAGAATGAGATCGAGAGGACCAAGGCGGGATGCACGAGATTTAACATGGGCTCCAATAGCAGACGTGCAAACATGTTCATTTCTTTATGTCGCATGGCCTTTTCCACGAACTCCGAGCCGCTGGGTGTACTTGTCAGCTTTGCCATCCATTGTCGTCCAAGTACAGTGATAATAGCTGTTTGTATCTGAGGGTTGTGTCAATAAATTGTATGAATACAGAGGAAGATTTGTACGAACACTGATGACGAGCGAGGCTGAGTAGCATAGACAGATGACCTGTTCAGTGCGCGATGCCTGGAAGGTATCAGGATCAGCTTGAATTGCCAGTCAGCTACTCCTGCCAAGGGTTTAGCCACAGGATAGGTGACTGACCGGACGTGGCGCCTGCTGGCGGAGCGATACTTTGGAGAGCCGGTAGCAAGAATGCAGTGTCGATGGCCGAAAACAAAGCTATCTTTGGTCACCGATAAACCGCTCATTCGTCTTGGGGAGACTGCATAACTCACAAAAACGAGTGTGACGTCCATTCCAGTGGTCCAAACTTCGGCTCTCTGTCTTGTCTTTGCCAATGAAGATTCCAGCATGGCTTTCCATCCTGCCCAATCCTTTGGATTGCCTTGATCATATGGGCGCACCTCTGTTTTTCGAGATCAGCATAACCCAAGAAACGCGCAACACCACACCACATACCTTTCTTAGGTTCTTTATGATTATACTGAGACTCCAGGAAACGACTTTGCTTCTCAGTAAAGCTTTTCAGGACCTCAAGCTGCTCAGCGAGGAGAGCTCTGAAATCTGGAGGGAGATTCATGCTACCAGAATCAGGCGACGTTGGCAAGGTCATGTCAGAACCCTCTCTGGAAAGATTTGGCTGGGACATGGTTCAAGTTGATGTTGGGAGCTTGGATTCGGGGAGTTTCAGCGCTCAGCGCGCAAGCAAGCCCTGGTCGTGGTTGGGCGACTTGGATTTCTTCCCACTGGCGACGTCTATTATTAACACTTCGGTGTGCCTCGAAACGAGGGGAACTTCACGCACTGCGGGCTCGGTCCAGGAGGCTTGTTTGAGCAACGTTCGTGCATGCAGTGGATACTTCCTTGATGGTTTGCTCGTTGCAAGACGTTGGGAAGGAAAGCCGGAAATAATCCCGACGTCCATCTCACCAGACGCATATAAGGAGGTCGCGCGATTACATCCAATCTATAGCAATACTCGTTCTAACATATCGTATGCGGACATGTATGTTCTATCATTCGTGGACATCAAGATGCATCCAAAGCTCGTCAGAATCGTAACACACTCTCTTAGGACAGCGTTCGAAACAGTCTACTGAGTCTTCTCTTTGATGACTGCTCCAGCAATGAGCACAATGTTAAAGCATTTGCAAAGAAAGAAACGTACCGGGTGGTCCAGCCTTGACTTGCTTCCACCAGGCATATCCAAAATTATTGACGGCGCGACCTGCGAACAGGATTGCCATAATGACAGCACATCTCGCTCTGGCCACCTCAGGCTCGACAGCCAAAGCTTTCAACAGCACTTCATCACCGGTATTGACGTACCCGAGGACCGCAGCATGTGCTTCCGCCCAAAAAGGCTGTGCATGCGTCCAAAAAGAATAAAGACCTGTTATCACAGGCGCAATCCAAAGATCCAAAGTCGTCCATCCATAGCGGCTGACTTCTGGAGGGGTAGCGACGGACCAGCCGGTGGGGTTAAGCATGGAGAAGAGGTTCACAAAGAAAAACCCTCCATTTGCTGTAATGAGGGATATTAATAGGAGTGACCACGGCGAAGTGGAGATGGCGGGATTAGAATGTTTGAGGACCAGAGGAGGGATGAAGTTGCATAACAACAGCGCACGAGTGAACCCATCGAGAAGGGCGAGAGGGAGTTCGATGGAGAAACTTGGTGTTGGAACTGTTGGGAGCAGGGCAATCACTGTTCCTGCTCCTAAGAAAAGTCCAGTGTATACAGGAGATGGTATGAATGATGGAATTAGTCCCAAAAGTGATGCTGCGCATCCACGACATCAGTTGACTTGTCATGGAGCACTGGAAAGCTTACACGAGACGATTTCACCGCCATAAACGACGGTCAAAAGCATGAACATATCCTTGACATAACTGGGCTCTTCCCAGCGTGCAGAAGCAGGTTGAGATCCCTTCAGCTCTGCGCTCTGCCGTGCCTGCGCAGCGGCGACCATCTCCTTCAGCTGCCTCATAACCAGCGCCAATCTGAGCGCGCCGACGACATCGATGGTACTGATAGGCAAATCGAACCATGAGAATGGCGGTGCGGGGGCAAGCACAGATGTAAAGGTCTTCTGTACGATATCCATGTTTGACGGTGATAAAAGCAAACCTAGAACAACCTCGAATGGACGCGTTTGGTGACCAAAGGCGAGCAAGCACGTGCGACTCAGCAGCAAATGGGCGCTTGAGTCCGGCCTCGGCCGTACTCGGCATCTGAGGCCCTGTTCCCACGAAAGGCGCTCAGAACTTGAAGTTTGTTCTGATTCTTGCAATCCTTGTTATCATGACTGCTTTCGCACGAGCGGCCATGGTCGTGGATTCCTCTCGGTTTATGACCTTGTGCTCGAATCTTGGAAGTCTGACTACTATTACAATGAGCATGCTGTTCGTTCTTCGATTGTTCGCTAGAGAATATCGGGATCCCATGAACAGTTTTTTTCAGCTCGCCACCCTCACCCCAAGGCATACGTCCAGGTATTCGAGCCTGAGTCGGTCTAATGGCCGCCCCATGGATGTGTCTGACATCTGATACAGACGATTCTTTGGTGTATTCTCAGCGCTACTACCCAGTGAATCTTTGCATACATGACGACATTCCTACTGGCCGCCAGACTTCTTAGACCTTTCATAGGGTAGCGGCATCCCTACTCTTAAGAATGCAAGTTTTAAAGCCGGTGTCTCGAGAGACAAACTAGTGAAAAATACCTCCATGGCTTTCAGCGGATTTAATGTGGAGAGTGGCCGCCCTGACCCGTATTCAACAAAGAGCCGTTTAACCTTCGCCGTCGTCGATCCTCCTGGACCCTCTCCCCGCACCACAACCCGACGCGATGACATGATCCTCCCGCCAAGTTTCTGTTCGCATTCCGGCGAACCCGCACGCTGCTCGGAATGCAGCATTAATAATTTGAGCATATATATAGGACTCCCGACGGAGAAACCCTGTCCTGGTCTCTGCTGCCCGCACCGGTACAGTGTGCGAGTCAGATCTCGGCTGTCGCCCGGTGCTCGCAGGGCCCAATCGCGATGGGGATGAGACAAGGAACCATCGTTCCCGGACCCTTTGAGCGATCGAGTAGATTGGCACGCGAAATTATTTGAGCCTCTCACCGGCCAAGAAAATGGTGCCGACCGACTGAATAACCGATCCATATCGTTGAATTCAGATACAAAAAGGCTCCTTCCATTCTTGCCATCGAGATATGCTTTGAGCCATAGTGGAGTCTGCCGACTCAGGCCAATCGGTTGGCCCAAGATCGTGCCTCGGCAGTATAATGTCTTAGAATGGATGGCGCGTCGGAGCTAATAAAGCGCTCCGTAGCACCTAGGTCTGAAGTCATCAAAGGGAGAACTTAGGCGTTCAGAACGCCTCTCATAGCGCTTAGCGGAACATAGTGTGGGGAACAGTGGAGGTAAGATTAGATGACGGAGTAAGTTTCGTGTGCGGGGAGGGCCCGGTCGCTTGACAGGCTTGGCCACTACGCTGGGGCGAAGTCCTTTGGATCATATCGGGATTTTGACTCCGTGATTATTCTATGAGACGGATCTTGCAGGTTTCTCGCATGCGAGGGTTTGGGCTCATTGGAGATAATGCACAGACTTTATGGCGCAAAAATCGGTGCGGCTTATTAGGGCAGCGATGGGTTTCGCACCCGAATGTTCTATCCAGATTTTAGTGTCGGTGTGTGACATTCACCGTAAGTTCACGTAAAGCTGACTGCGCGAGGAGCGAAGAAGGGGGTGGTGACGAGATTTCGCAAGGAAATTTTACGCATCGGGTGAATATTTGGTGTCATTATCGACGTCATGCAGACCACGATCCAGAATTGTTCTTTTTTTCGAACAAAGAGAGTCCGAGATTATATGATCGAAATATTGAATGTCTCAGATGGTTACACCCATTCACATCAAATTTCGAGCCAGATCGATGTGGGCTCAGGAGTAGACCATTCTGCGACAAATGCCGTTATCAGACAGAGATAAGGAACTAGACCGCAGCCAAGGTGTTACTCGGGGACTTCAAATCAGTCTGACGACTGGCCGAGCTTTTCGGCAGGAATGGTGATTCAGAGCTGGAGAAAGATCGTCCAGGAGGTCTCGTGGTCGTCCTCGTTGGCGATCGAAGTGCACTGAGTGATGTGTTTTTACATCGCGACCCTGAGGCGTGAAGCAGATTTTTGAATTACATCTCAAAGAAGATGATATGGCATGGCTCAGAGGGGCGAGACCCTGCACATGGTACTCCACTTTCATTGGCAATGAACCTTGTTGTCGTCCTTGCGTGGGCGGATGTCGCAATATTTGAAAACATGCATCCAGCTCTCAGAGACAGGAGATCTGAAGATTCTGAACGTCGAAGACGACGTCCCTATCGAAGAGGTCTTCGGCGTTAGTGGTAAGGGCAGCCAGCCTGAGACCCTTCCAAACTCTACATCTTTTCGCAGCATTCCGCAAAGTAAAAGGGATATCCGATGCCTAATCGGGAAATTAGGCCGCTTCTTTCAGAATACGGCGATAAGAAAACAGATCTCCGGGCGTGTATTTGGGGTAATCTGTCGGCGTCACGGTTCGAATGCACGTGGGTAAATGCTTGAATCGTGTGAGACACCTGCCGAAAATGGAGGCTGATATTTACACAGGAACATGGTCGCGCTCTTCATAAACTTGCATTCTCGCTTGGTCTGAAACGGAGTTGCGACCGTCGCCTTCAATCGCCCCCCGCTTTCTTGCCTTCCCCCCTCTCATCATGGCTCGGGTCGCTACTCTCCGCATCGACACTAGCACACCTCCACTACTACGCAAGAAGTCTGGTGAGCTCGTCAAGCCCTCACTGAAGCACATCCAGGCTTCTCTGCCGAGTCCAACATCTGCCGCGACGGCCGAGTCGCTCCAGACGCCGCACACACCCAGCAAAGCTGTCCATTTCGACGCCCAACTCGAACACGTCAAGCTTTTTCTTGCTGAGCAGAAGCCACTTGCGGTCAGTCGAGATGGAAGTCCGGTCATGACGGAGACGTCGGATGGGGAGTCGGCGGGAGAATATTTTGGGTTTAGGTCGTCGCAGGAGGAGGAGCAGTTGACGTCTCGTCTGGCCGCCACTATCGACAATTTACCCCCAGATCTCGAGATTCTCTTACTCTCGAGCGACGTGATCCTGGAGGAGCTCAAACTATCCCCCTCACCGCCCCTTATGCTTCAGGGCTCGATACGCGTCCGGAATCTCGCCTTCGCGAAATGGGTCGCCGTCCGTTTCACCCTCGACGACTGGCAGACAACGTCAGAGGTGGCAGCGCGTTACCTTCAGCCTGTCGAAGGCACCAGCTTCGACCGCTTCGTGTTCACTATCAAACTCTCCGATCACCTGAAGCGTCTCGCGACGAAAACCCTTTTGCTTTGCATCAGATATACTGTTTTAGGGAAGGAGCTATGGGACAACAATCGTGGCCAGAACTACCGTATGATCTTTTCATTTCGGGAACCCCCCTCGGAGGTCGTGACGGTGAAGCCGGAGGAAGCAAAAGTCAAAGCCTGGCTCGCAGCCCCTGCACCAGCCATCGTATCGCTCAAGTCAGACCCTGCCTTATCGTCGCGATATGACTTTGCCGCGTCGTTCAAAGACGTGCCCTCCTGGAATCGAACATCGTCTGTTCCCTTCCCGTCGTCGTCGCCGCCGAAGTCGAAGCCACCCACTCTTCACCGACGAGCCAACTCGGCATCACTTCCCTTGACGACGTCCTTATCGGAGCCCGTTCTGAGCCATTCGCCCACGTATGCCCATGACTTCGAGCCGTGGCGCATGCAGAAAAACTTTGCGCTTAGAGGTTCACCCAGGGAGTTTGAGGCCGATGACGTCGATTATGACACGCCGGCTATCGCGGAAGCTCGTCGTCGTCCGGCTAGCAATTCAGTCCTCGGCTTGGGTGTTTCGATCCACGAAGAGGAACTGCCCCACCGTGGGAAACGACGCCATCACCGAAGTTCATACTTTGACTCCTGGGCCGCAAACGCTTTATCGAACGTTAGGCTTACTCCTCCTGGCACCCCCACAACTCGTACATCTCCACTTCCCGACGACGACGACTCAGCTACATCCAGTCAAGATCTCTCCGACGAGTCGTTGTCCCCATACGGCCTCCCTGAAGCATCTGTCTCCGCCGCCACTATCACACTATCGTCACTCGCTCGTTCTGATTCCCAGTCCACCCACTCCAGCAGGCTCTCGTGGGAGTCCCTACTCCATCCTGCGATGCTTGCCACGCCAACAATATCCACATCGAGCACTACTACGACCACGACCTCCTCGCCGCTCGCCTCGCCACCGGCTGATTATCGCGAGTTGGTAAATTTTCCTGAGCACCTGGGGGAGCCCCTATGTGACGATAAGAAAGGCGAAACGGAGGAAGAGCGCCAGACGCGATATAGCACTTTCCTGCATCAGTATGTTGTTTCTCTCCCGTGTTCCTGAGAAGGACCGCTTGAACGTGCCGAATAAAAGCTCATCGCCCCTGATTTTCCCGCTAGGTTTTGTTTCTTTACTGGCACAATCTCAGATGTCCCCGCCCACCCATCGTCGCTCGGGCCGAGCAAAACAAAACTGACTCTGCATGTCCCTCCCACGCATCCCTTGACACGGCGCGCATTATCCGACTCTAGCATTCCCAAGTACCCCTCGCCTTCTCCCCCGTCAACTCCTCGAAGTCGATCACCCGGACCCAGAGTGGCACAACTCCTCCACGGCATCCCCACATCGCTCTCAGGGGATCTGGTGTCCTCGGCTGTTCCCTCTGCGGCTTCGATACCATCACTAGTGGTCATCTCGCCTCAACTCGCATGAGCGCGACTACAAAAGCACGCTATTCACGACCCTCCTTGCATCACATATGTACACTAGCCCCTCGCCATCATCGTCCGTTCATATGCATCACCTGTTTTTCGGGGCCTTCAACCGCTACCTATCTCTATTTATTCTCAGTTGTACAAGTTTTCGAATTCGCTTGTTGGAAACGGGCGGCTACTTTGAATTGGAAGCTTGGCCTGGTCTTGGCGTCTTGCATCCTGGATCAGTTCCTGCGCACCGTTCGCGTTTCATTGTTTGTGCTTTGTTCGTGTTTCCGTCCGAATTTTAATGGTTTACACTACTTTTCACCCGTTGTTGTTGTCCCAGAATTTTTATTGGTACGCTTGTCTATATTTGTTTAGTTAATGCTTCCCCATCGCCCACCCTTCCGGTCACTCTATCCTCCATCTTATCGACAGTTTCCTTATCAGTCATGTTTTCTGGTATCATAATGCATCTGTATATACCCATCATTTGCGAATGTTGCGATCACCAAAAAATGAATGTTCGTGCGATGTTCATCGGAACGAACTCCCGGTTTCTTCAATTGGTGAAATTTCAGGCTGCGATCGTAATGAAGAAGAAACGGCGGTCTCACGCGTAGATCTTCTTCGAGAGCCAAGGGATCTCCGGCCGAATTCCGATCGGGAAATCATGATCTTGCAGAGATTGGGATCAAGTCTGAAGAAACGTTCGAGCTGGTCTTGAGCTTCCTGTCTTGGTCGTCACGCACGATGCCTAGCGCCTCACAAACCTTGCCAGTAGTCTTGACCATCGCTGGCACTGATCCAAGCGGGGGTGCAGGAATCCAAGTGCGTGCAACTCGAACGATTTCATCGCTGATCTGATTCAAATGGCCCCCATCTTAGGCCGATCTAAAGACATTCACTTCGCTAGGATGTTTTGGTACAAGTGTCGTTACTGCGCTTGTAGCTCAGAACACAACGGGCGTGCAGGATGTCCATCCAGCTCCTGCTCAATTCGTCAACAAGCAGGTCCGTCGGATCGGTCGTCCTGGAGGCTTTGGCTGATCCCGAATTGTATTAGATCTTATCAGTCCTCGAGGACATGCAAGTGGACGCATTGAAGACTGGGATGCTGTTCGATGCAGAGATCACTCGGACCGTGTGTGCGAGTCTGCAAACGTTCTATTCTGAGTCTAAATCTCGTGCATTGCCTCCGCTGATCGTCGACCCTGTCTGCGTCTCGACGTCTGGACACACACTGCTCGACTCAGATGCCACAGGGACCGTTATCAGGGATCTCCTGCCATTGGCCACGATCATTACTCCCAACAAGTCGGAAGCAGAGCTTCTACTTTCATGGGAATCGGCCGAACGGAAAATAACTTCTCTGAGTGAGATGGTGGAGTCTGCAAAGGCACTGTCTGAGCTCGGACCGAAGGCCACCTTGTTGAAAGGTGGACATCTGATTGTTAGCTCTCGGCAACTCGAAGACCTGTTGCGCGATCGACCGGATATCAAAGCCTTCGGGAGCGGAATCAAAGAGAGAAACACGGAAATTCTCTTCGAGGCCGAAAAGCATCAAAAAGGCGAACCGTTTTCGTCAGAAAACACGGACTTGGTCGTAGATGTCCTCTACGAAACTCAGAGTCAAAAATGGACCATATTTGCAAGGCGGCGCATCGATACAACGAGTACACACGGGACGGGATGTACGTTGAGCGCTGCGATCACTTGTGCCTTGGGGAAAGGGTCCTCTGGTGAATGTCTCTTCATGATTCTGTCGAAGCATCGTTGACGCCCTGACACGTAGTCGTGGATGCTGTCCTCTTCGCGACCGAATATACCCACCTTGCCATTGAGACTGCCGTTCCTCTTGGCCGAGGTTCTGGTCCTCTAAATCACATGCACGGCATTCAGCAGAGGACAATACCGTTGTATGATCGAACTTCTTACTCGATCCCGCTGCAATCTCACTTTGACGCTCTAGAATAACGTCCTCGACACCTTTCCCATTTGTTCGATCGCTGATTAGATCAACGGAAGACATCTGGAAAGACTATGTGGAACACCCATTTGTCAAACAGTTGGGAGAGGGAACCTTACCGGTCGAAAGTTTCAAACATTTCATCAAGTGGGGGTTTCCCCAGGCTGTTCCTGAGACGATTCAGAGACTGATCTCAATTCAGACAGGATTATATATACTTAAGGTATTATGCACGAGCTTATGGGTGCGTTGTCGTTCAATGTCGGATGTTCCGCATCGATATCTCATAAGACGTACAGCTTGCTGGGCGCCAAGGCACAAAGTTTCACAACGATCTCTTCGGCCGCCGGAATAATGAACAACATAGCTGAGGAATCCAAGATGCACAAGGCATTCTGCGAAAGCTGGGGTATCACGGAGAAGGAGCTTACCGTGGGCGAAGAATCTTCAGCAACTAGTGCTTATGGAGGATATTTGTTGAATATCGGACTAATGGGCAAGTCTCTCAGCTTCCCCAGACTTCGTTTTCTCAATGAGATCTCTCTAGGTGACGAACAGAAGTTGAGAGTTGCATTCGCTGCGTGCCTTCTGGGGTACGGCGAAGTCGGGCTTTGGTTGACTGCACAATCGAAGATCCCAGGCAGTAAAATTTATGTCCAAAATAATCCATACCAGAGATGGATCGACGATTATGCTGGACCTCGCTTCCAGGAAGCTGTCAGAACGGGCATCTGTACGTTTCTCACAAGCGGATGGCGACCAAAGAGACTGATAGAGTTTGTAGATCAACTGGAAGCACAGACGGCAGCTGATCCGCCTTCAGAACAAAGATACCTGGAGTTGGTGGATGTTTGGAGGACTTGCACGAGACTAGAACGGAATTTTTGGAATATGGCCATGGCTTTGGATTGATCGTGGACGGAAGAAAAATCAACATGAGAATACATTTTGGACAATAATGTTACAATAAAGTCAATTCCGGGGGCTGCTCGACGAATATTGGTCAGAAATATCCACAGGCTCATCAAAGTACACGCACCTGTCCTCTAGTTTCGAACGCTAACCAATCCCCAGTGCCCATCGGCAGAAGTCCCATCGAACTACATTTCCACAATCCCAACGCCAGTGTGAGAATATTGCAAGCAATGAAAGCAACCTTCTGCAAGAGAAGAGTCGTGAAGGCAGTAGGGTCTGATTTCGCCGGTGCGAAGGGTGCGAAAGCTTAGGCACATAGATTAGAACATACCAAGATGAAGAGACTCGGCCGATTCACTCACATTTGTTAATGGTGGATACGGCTTTGAACGGGTTGATTAGAAGCATGAAGACGATGCCCATGCTGAAAAGCTGGACACCGCCGCCAGACATGTAAAGCATGACGGCCTGCATGGGCAGTTGTTTAGCGGGCGAAATTGCATGATCCCAAGCTCGTTTTTGTTTCAGAGCAGCTTGAGAAGCAGCGGCAGCGGTCGATGACTTCGTGACTTTCTTCGTCTAGATGGAACTCAGTATTCGAAAGTGACGGGGTTCATGCCGAACCGAACTCACTGAAGGAATAGGGCCAAAGCCTGGAGGAGCCGGTAAATTATTCCATCTATCGTGGTGATGAGGATACAAGTGTTACTTGAGAGCCTCAATAGACTTACTTGCTCTGAACGTTTGAGTAGTCGAGCTTCATGTCGCCGGAAGATGTTTCGCGTCCGGTGCCCGAAAACCAATGCCTGATCCCGCCGCTGGGCTGCCCATTCTCCTCCCTCCAAGCGTCATTCCGACAAAAAAGGATCACTTATGGCAACCAACGCGTTACTTGAGCCCTCCGCAACCACCTGCTCAAGATGATACAAGGAGTGCAGAGCTGGAATTGGCGGTCCAGAAGCAGCTCATCGACGTCAAGGTCCTCAAGAAGACTCGTCCGAGACGGACAGTGGACTACATGGGAGGTATTGGAAGACATAAGGAGGTACGTTTTAATATCATTACGAATATATTGGCAACTGCTCTAAACACCGAGGTCCTTCTGATTTAGCTGAAGAAACTACGACCAAGCCCAGGTTACCTGCCACATATGCGACCAGCACCTCCCTATGTTATTAACGTATGTATTCAAATACGAATCTCCTCCTTCGAGCATTTTTGATATCTTTGTTTGGAACATCAGTTGTTACCTCCCAAAGCCTATCCATCCAACCCATCCACTTCCTTATGCACAAAGTTCGTTCACACATCAACCAACAAAATCCGCTGTCCGGTCAACGTTGTCATCGTAAGCCTATCTACGGCCTTGCCTTGCGCCACCATTGACGAGGCTTTGTCTCGATGAACAGTGGACACCAGAGGGCCGCCGAGTACTCACGGGTTCAACGTCAGGCGAATTCACACTCTGGAATGGCCTTACATTCAATTTTGAGACCATCCTTCAAGCCCACGATTCAGCCATTCGTGCCATTTCATACACCCATTCAGGCGCATACATTGCATCCGCAGACCAGAGTGGCATCATCAAATACTTCCAACCTAACATGAATAACTTGAACGCTTGGCAAGCCCATCGAGAAGCTGTTCGAGGGCTGAGTTTTAGCCCGGATGATGGAAAATTTGCTACTGCCAGTGATGACTCGACCGTGCGCTTATGGTCGTTTGAAGAGAGTCGAAGCGAAAGAACACTGACGGGTTAGCCAATTCTTTCCTTCTCTAAAACGACCTTTGTGCTGAATTCAGATAACGTTAGGTCACGGATGGGACGTTAAGTGTGTGCAGTGGCATCCGACGAAAGGCTTGCTTGCATCAGGCAGCAAAGACAACTTGATCAAATTTTGGGACCCTCGGACAGGCACCTGTCTATCTACCTTGTACGCCACCTCTATGCGGTTCCCAACTATATACTCATGTGTTTATAGACACTCGCATAAGAACACAGTGCAAGCTCTAGCATGGAATCCTGCAGGAGACATGATCGCCAGTGCCTCTCGAGATCAAAGTGTTCGTGTGTTCGATATCCGAGCTATGAAGGAGGTCCGCTTGTTCAAAGGACACAAAAAAGAAGTCTGCTCTCTTGCATGGCATCCTGTCCACCCGATATTGGTATCAGGCGGTTCAGAGGGTTCAATTCTTCACTGGGATGTGAATTCTCCGAATTCAGCAAGTAAAGATGCTACACCGGGCATGAATCTAGGTCCTCGAGCAACGCTCTCGGAAGCCCACGATTCGAACGTCTGGTCGCTCGCATTCCACCCCTTAGGACATCTTCTCGCTTCCGCGTCAAATGATCATACCACACGATTCTGGTCACGTGAACGACCGGGAGATACGACTTCAGTGTTTAGCGGAGGAGGTATCAAACCGCCTGAAGGAGGTGACACAGGCGGCCAAGAAGACGAAGAGGAAGCTGTGCCTGGTTTCGAACAACAACAGGGACTGGGACCTTCTGGTAATGGCGAATTTTACGACGAGGAGCCTGTCAGCCAAGGGGTAACCCGAGGGGGTGGCGCTGGAGGGTATGGTCATGGTCGTAACAATTATGGAGGAGGCTGGCGTGGGCAACAGCAGCCATTGCCACCCCAGATCAACAGCTATGCCAGCTCGGGCTATGAACCTGGTACTGCCCAAGACGATGATTTGCCCTTTGACAACTCGGATGGCATACCTGGTTTCGGAGATTCTGTCCCTGGGATGGATTCTCTCGCCGGTCAACAACAAAATGGATCTTATCAGTATCAAGCAAACCAAAGTTCGGCCTATGGACGACCAGATGGAGATCAATGGGGAGCTTATTCTCGAGGGAGTGGCGGCGGCAGTAGCAATGGTGGATACCAACGCCCTACGCGGTTTTCAGGCGGCAGAGGAGGACGATAGGTTCTCCATGTATTGTAGTCTAATTTTGTTGATATTACAGTCGTTGTGGTACATATATGATAGCGAGATCGGTCACGAATACACAAACGATATACATAGAGTACTGGAACAACGAAAAGGTCAGAGTTCGAAACGTGCATGATCAAGCCGCAAAAAGGAAAGCGAGGTCGTAAACGATTTCATAGCCAGAAACGAAAGCAGTCGATCCTCATAACTCTTCTCGGAATTTAGAGCCACTTCTTTGACTGTCCACGCTTGTCACGGTGACGGGAGAGTCGTTGATAGGAGAAGTGACCGATTTTTGGGCAGTGGTAGGGTAACGAGCTGGGATATTGATCGGGTCCGGTAATGGGGACCGCGACCGTGGTCGTGGAGGCTCTGGCTCTGTACCTGGAGCCTCTAGACCAACAGAAGACACTGAGTCTGAGTGATGAGGAGTATAGGGGCCATACGGTGCAATATTCGGATACTCGTCTGCAGTTTCGGAAGGTGGTAGAGGTGGCAGCTTGGAGTTCGTGTTGGTGCGATGATGTTTGAGACCAATTCCTCGACTGGTTTCTCTCTGATCATTCTGAGATGATCCAAGAGTTTGTCGAGGTGGTCTCAGGAAGTGAGTGTCGTCATCGTCTGAGTCAATGTCTCCTTCCATGTCTCTCTGCTGGATCCAACCGGTTCCGGTCTGACGACCTCGTCCAATGAGACGTTTGAAGTTCCACCGTAAAGCTGCGAAGGCCCCATGCTCCTTGTTGTCGTCCGGGGCCTCGTCCCCATATGTGTCAGTGCCACGCATATTTTTGAAGTGGGATACATGGCCTCTGCCGCGGCCTCCTCCTTTGCGTACTCTGAGCAGGAAGTAGACGCAGACGCATGATAGGAAGATGAGTACTGCCAAGGCGACTACAAGCCCTATAAAGCCTGGAATGCCAAGATGTCATTCGGAACAGCCAGAAGATGCTTTATCACTAGCACGTACCGCCTTCTGAGCCGTCAATCTCTGGTACTTCTGATGCGCGTTTCCTCATCGTCCCTCTCGCTCTTCCTGGTGTGTAGAGCAGCGTCTAGTAAGGTTGAACTGTTCAAATTTGGAATCCCACGAACAGGGCATCGGACTGACCGGCCAATTGAACCAGCTGGACAAGGGCACGGCGCCGACACGATCATTGGCCTCACCTCCAACACGGTGTCGGCTTTTGTAGTCGTTATAGTCGTTAATTGAAGTATACATCGATAAGACAAGATAGATCCGAGGATATATTACATTCGAGGAAAGACGTAGAGGTCGGTTTGAGGCTCGAAACAAGTTAGTACAAAGCTAATCAAAACACGTGCGTCATATCTAGGCACCACTTCGAAATGCGAACGAGCTAGAATTTCAGTCACATTGATGAAGCACGCAAAAAAGCACGTCAGAAGGTTCAATCTTCTTCCTCGGAGTCGTCTTCTTCACTATCGTCTGGCTGTGCGGTGTACGTGTGGTTAGGATTGGCAACTAGCAGGTCACCATCATCTAAAAAGTGTCAGAAACCGAGAGAGGAGTAGAGACGAATCTATGAAAACCAACCTGGTTCGTTTTTCCTATTCTCATAATCAGCTTCAAGCTCAGCTATGATCTTCTGTTGCATCTTGGTTACATCGTCGGCAGTATCGCATGTCCTGTATTGCAGAATGAAGGCTCTGGAATTATGACATGTCAGTATCAGGGAGACGATCCATAGATAATATCGCAACTTGTTGACTGTCCAGAATGAATGGCCCCACGAGAATTTATTCAGCAGGGCTTCCGCATAAGAATCGAATCCCGTAATGTAGAAAGCGGCGGCGAGAGCCTCGACGCAGTTTAATTTCCAGGGTTTTCCATAGTTAACGGGATTTGTTGCGACAAGATACGGTACTGTGGAACGTCAAAACCTAATCTTGCAACACCATGTACACTCACGCAATCTATCATGGGGAGAGCGTAGTTTGGAGAATGGAACTTCTTCCAGTCGGGCCCATGAGCATTCAACAACTGCGACCCCAAACTCTTCGATTACAGTTCTATCCGATGGCGAAACAGGTTGGGTGCCTTGTGGTCTTACCAATCATCGTTAATCAAGTTCTCGGGTTGTGGGAGTTCGTCACTCACGTAACAACAACTCCCCGAAATCTTTGGCCGACTCTGAGGTCTTGGATGAGACCGAAACGTGCCAGTTTCTTCCCACTACATCGTTTCGGATCACAGTGGTCAAAATCCTGCAAAAATGAGGTGGATTTGTTTCGGGATTCTCGAGGTATGGGGGCAGACGTACCCACATCGCTACAGGCATAGGTATTGTAGGCTGCAAGTCT
The DNA here is from genome assembly GCA_001630475.1 of Sistotremastrum niveocremeum HHB9708. Taxonomy (NCBI): domain Eukaryota; kingdom Fungi; phylum Basidiomycota; class Agaricomycetes; order Sistotremastrales; family Sistotremastraceae; genus Sertulicium; species Sertulicium niveocremeum. The sequence goes on from KV419394.1 coordinate 306,609, forward strand.
TCTTTTAGGTCGGTATCATCATCGTCTGGAACAGCAAGACGTCAGGATTTTTTTTGGAGAGGATGTATGATGCTTGTCAATGAACCTACGAGATCATCTGGAGCGTCGACAGCAGAATCAGGTCGTGATTCGTCATCATTTCTTCTAGCATCTTTCTTGAAGCCTCCCCGCCCTCTGCCTCTGCTTCCTCTGCCACCATGACTGGAACCACCTCTTGCTGTTGGATTTTTTCGGCCCATGAATGTCGATCGAATAATGAAGGGTTTCCGGGTAATGCCGAGATTACAGATTGAACTTGCTCTCGACCATTTCACGAGAGTAGCGATTGTGCATAAAGTTGTGGCTTGTGGTCTTGGAAATAACGTCTATGTCAACTTTAACGGGGGTAGTTGCCGGGCAATTGTTCTTGTCGCCCATCTCCAAGTTGGCAAACCGTTCCTTTCCGCCTTGCCAACACGGTCGCTAGTTGATATGTTGGTGCCACTCGCTCCTTCGGCGCGTATAAATAACTGGGAGCACCATAATCGACATTGAGGTTTTTACCGTCCTCATAGATCATGTTTTCCAGGCCTCCCAAAAGGTAAGCCTCTCCTTCACGCATCAGCCCCATCCCTGGACATCTCACTCAACAATTATTAGAGTTGGCCAGAATAGACAGCCCATAGGCAAGATTCCAACCGAGATCCTTCTCAGAATTTTCAAAGAGTGGCTTGCATCGGAAGATTTCTATCCCTATGAACTGCCAATTGCCAGCGTGTACGTTTGTTTAGTCGTCCAGCATACGCCTATCTTATCGAAACTCATCTGAATCAGATGCAAGGCTTGGAGAAAAACAGTCATTGGCGAGACTGTATTGTGGAGCAAGATTGACCTTGATTGGCATCCGGAAGTGATTAGTCGCTTCATGTCACGCGCGAAGAACTCGCCATTAGCTGTCCGCCTGTCGTGCTACTATGAACCCAACACTCCCTTTTCCCTTGACTTCGTCCGAGTCCAAAGACACCGTATCCGCTCTATCAACCTTCACTACCCCGGTAAACTACCATTCGAGGCTGAAACAGTTTATCCAGCGGAGTGGATGTCCATATTTTCTTATGAATTCCCTCGCTTGAATTCCCTCTTCGTCAAATTTCCGTGGGCCAACAATGAAACTAGCAGACCAGCCCTCTCCATCGATTTCGACTTCAAAACCGCGAACTTTCCCCAACTTCGTCGGTTGGACTTGAAGAACCTAATCACCTACCAACCATGGGTTTCTTCGATCTGCCTCAGGATCCTTCATCTTGATCTCAAGTGCTTTTGTACACCCTTCAGGGTTGACGGAACTGCGCCGATCAGTGACGGTCTCTTCACAGTCTTACAATTGTCCGCCGCGACTCTCGAAGATCTAGAGATCTTGGGAGATCTTTACGGACGCATGCAATACATCGAGCAATGGCCTTCGGAGCAATTGGAGTTGCCCCGCCTGGCTCATCTACATCTCTACGCGAGAGAGTCGAATTGGATCCCTATCTTCTTGCAACGCGTTGCGATTCCTGAGAACACGAAACTCACCATTAAATCGGAATGGTTTCATCAAGCTCATGACGAGATATTCAGAGAAGGAACCTTCCTCCCGCCCTCTTCTATCCCAGCCGTGAGGAAGATGAAGTCGTTGACTCGCGTCCTCAGAGTCGAATACGACGAAGAGGTAGATCCCGACGGATTTCCGTCAATCCCTCTCAAGATCAGCGGATTCGATTCAGACCACAAACCCCTCTTCGATACCAGTTTCGCCGTAAACTCAGACTTCGACATACGGCCCGAACTGAACAAAATATTCGAACAGGCGATGAGGTGGTTGATCCAAGATCCTCACCTCAGCAAGGTCCAATGTCTCATTGTACGTCCTCTGTGGCAAGACGGAGAGCCTTCATTTCCACACGAAAGGCTCTGGAAGGATATCGGAATGGCATGGCCTGCCATTCGAGAAGTTCATATCGCAGAGACGAGCCTGGACAATTTTCTCTTCGCATTCGAGAGACTGGTTGGTACCACTGGTTTCCCGAATCTGGAGTGTCTATGTTTATACAAGCTCCCTGTCGAGTGCTTTCGCCTCGGCAAGTTTCTTACGGCACGAAAAGACCTCGGGCGGCCGTTGTCCAGGCTTGGTTTCTTTGGCGTCACCCCGATTCCTAGAACCTTTATGTTGGACGCCTTCAAGACATTCCCTGGACTCACACTTGTCCGTATGTGAGTCTTGGAGAAGAGTCTGAATAGGGGCAGTACTGTTAACGAGTACATAGAGAAAGTTATCAGTACGGTCCCCGTCGCGCAGAAGTGCAAGTGTATAAAAGTCCATATCGAACCTCCCCCTTCCACCGAAATATTATCATAGTACACCAATATACAGTAGTCACAGCAGACACAGCTTCCAGGCTTGCAGAATAGAATGATGGACACGTATTGATCGTGAAGCTCGTAGAAGAACTCTCAGACCTTGTTGATACGCCAGGAGGACCGAAATGTCTTGCTCTGTGCGTTTTCCATAAGGCACCATTAATATTGATGTTGACAGACTGGAAGGAAGTTCGGGACGAAGACGTCCGGTAAATGCCGTTATCCAATTTCTTGTACAAAGGCCAGTCGCGAAGAGCAACACCACTGGCGGTCAAAGTGATGAACGATACGTAGCCTCTCAAAAATCATGCTCTGTTTGCAAGTTCAGGACCCGTAACAAATTTCGTTGGCGCCCTCGCCCACGAGGAGATTTCAAGTTGACTCTCACTGGAATCCCGTGCGACCCAGCGCACGGCGCCCATGCCACACAAGTTGAAGTAACTACGTACGCGATGCCACTTGTATTTCAAATACTGACAATTCTCCTGAAAAGTTAATACCCTCACACCGCGTCTCATTCATCCTCTCCACCAACCACCATGTCCTCCGTCGCGCACAGAACGCGTCCGCTCGCATGCCGATTCAAGATGAATGACCCTATTCCCAGTCGTCTCATGAGGCAGGCGAACGCTCTCAATCGAAGGAGATGGCCCATCGCTATTCTTCCCAACGAGATCCTCACCTATATATTCAAATTGTGGTTTGAGTCCTATTCGCCATACATCTGTCTGCCCGAACTCTCTGTGGCTTGTGTGTAAGTCGCCTCTTTTGTCGAACGGGGATTTACTCAATGTGGGCCTAGTTGTCGACATTGGCGGAGACTCGCACTGGGCGAACGCCAACTGTGGTCCAAAATCAACCTCAACTGGTGCGACGAACTCATCGACATCTTCGCAGAACGATCGTCGCCGTCGCTCCTCACCCTCTCCATACCCTACTATAATTATGCCCTTCCCTTATGGGCTATCGATTTTGTGAAGACACGCGTCGATCGCATCCAGAAGATACGGATACCATACTGGATGGACAGCTTAAACGATCCCGAAGTGCAATCACCGGACATACGTCGAATGTTAAATCAAAAATTTCCTGCATTAGAGGAACTTGAGATTACTTTCCCAAGGGTCAACCCCGAAATACCTCCTATAAACGTCGTCATCGAACCCTACTTTATGGAACACAACTTCCCCGTGCTCACGCATCTTTCTCTGTCGAGATTACCAGGGATGGAACCGTGGATTTCTTCGAACCGCTTACGATATCTCAATCTCGACCTCCGATTGTTCTACCAATACTCGATCACACCGGAAGAGAGCCTATCCCAAGGCGTCTATTCTATCCTGTGCTCAAATTCGTCGTCTCTCGAAGAGTTGATTCTTACAGGGGATCTAGCCAGGAGGTTCTCGCCCCTGCGCGACTGGCCAAAAAATGATCTACATCTGGAATGTCTTCGTGTTTTGAAGCTCAAGGCGCTCATGATCAATTGGATACCTTCGTTCTTCGAACGCGTATTGGTTCCTGTGACGACACGCTTCAGTATGGAGTGTTGGGATCCATTCGGCCTCTCGATGGAGGTCGAGCAACTGATCGATGGAGAGTTTTTTCCGACGACCTACATTCCCTGCGTGCTACTGATGAAGCGGTCAACGCGCGAACTCAGATTTGCGTTGGGAAACCCCATAGCACGTATGCGATCTCCTGCGATCTTCATCCACGGTCTCGATGATCACAAGCGAGAGCTGTTCAATATCACAGTTGGTATTCCGACGGCCCCTCCCCCGACGTCGCTGTCTTTCGCGGACGATGTTGCGTTGTGGGAGGTCATCAGCGAGTTTCTCAGAGACCCCGGTTTCTCGCTTGTCAAGGACTTGACAATCAAGGCCTCCGCATCCACCATCCCTGCCCCGGAATGGGTATTTTACTCAATCGGAAGACACTGGGGCCGCTATCTCCAATCTCTTACCCTCTCTCAACTGGATCCCACGGAACTCTTCGACCTTTTCGAGGCACCAATCCTTGACGTTCACCCTAAATATCAGGCTCTGAAATCCCTCTCATTTGAGAAATTGAAGATCGATCCTGAAAAACTGGCAGAGTTTCTCGATAAGAGGATGGAAGATGGGCGGCCTATTGAGAGCCTCCGATTCGTGAAGGTTGAGACGAGTGAAGCTGGATTTGGGTTGGGGCACTTCCAGGGCATGGTAGACCATGTTTCCATCATTGATTGTGATCCACAGTCGGATTCGGGGGATGAGAGTGCAGAGGGAGATGACGAAGATGACGAAGACGAAGACGCAGAGGGAGAAACCGACGACGATGTCGACGCAGAAGAGGATGAGGACAACGGAGAAGGAGAAGCTGAAGACCAGATGCCAGCAAATGCCGCATATACGGCTTCTTCAGACGAAGGTGCTGAGAGCGTTTAGGATTATTGATGTTCCGGTGCGTGTATATACAAGCATGGATGTATCCGATGTCATATCAATGCAAACGATGCCGTCTGCGCATTGCGAGACGTTGCGAAGGATGGCTATTCGATTTAGTCATAATTACGATTCTATTCATCGGAAGGTAAAAAACCAAGTGAAGTAAATAATCAGTCGGTGTACGGCGAATACTAGGCATATGAGCTTCCTGACAATCGGGAGGCCGACGTGGAGGTGGACGCCCAGACACTGCGGGAAGTGTGCCCGACACATCTCTCATAGACGCCGCGAAGTAACGAGCACGAAGATCATGGTGTGTTTACCGAGAAGAGTAGGTCTGACTCATTGCATGTAAGGTCCACACACCCATGGGTGCCGCCGCGAGTCAATTTGCTGAGATGTCGACTGCCTTGGAGAGAGTGTTGAGACGCAGCAGACCGCCCAGCACATATAGGTGGTTTAGAGAAAGTCCCTTGGTGACTCAGACGAGGCGATGACAAGGGCACCGAGGATATGAGTACCCATGATTGAATGTCTCTGTAATAGGAAGCATTTCCGGCGCGTCAAGGAGAGACATGTTGCAATGCTAGTCCTCGGCGAGCTGTATGGAACGCATCGTCCAGGCAGTCTGGGAGGAGTGACGGCAGTATGAGAAGCACAGAGTAGCATCTCGAGGATGGGAGGACGGGGGCAATGACATTGCCAAGATCAACGAACCCAGATGTTACAATAATCACGTCAATAATTCCTTCTGCAGTCGGCAGGTCTTGACGACGCAGAACCTTAGAATTATTGTCCATTCTGGTCATGGGCATCAGGCTCACTTCATCCCTTTTAAATAGAAGCAGAGGGCCCAGAAAAAATGGATCTGATGGAGACGCAACCACGTTGCAAGTCGAGAGCGGGAAAGCGCACTTCGCACGACTTTCTTCGCATGGGTACAGGGCTTCAGGATTTGACCGACCACTTTCAAGCGACATATTTTTACATGGGATGCCGCGAGCAGTGCATAGAAGAAACAGTGATGTCTGTACAGTTTTTGATGACATCTCGGATGCCAACACACGGCGCCTACAAGTCGTGGATGACAAAAGGGGATGGATCCGAGGCAGCCCCAACGAAGGAGCAAATACAAAGACTCAGAATATTGCGCACGACATTCTGAGCAACGAGCACCGTTCAGGAAGACCGACAGCGAGCAGCGTCAAGAAGGACGGGCAAGCTAAGGAAAGCGCCAAATGCGAAAGTTCCAGGATTTGAGTGGACGGACGGCATCCGAAGTCCGATCGGAAGAGGTCGTGCACGGACCAGGTGCTGCGATATTGTAGTCAAGCCGATGGATCCAGCGCGCAAATTCTGGGAAACAGCCCACAAATCGCTGCGAACTCTCGCCTCAACGCCCCTTCCCTCTCTTTCTCAAACCACCACCATCTCCTCCAGCTCTCCAATTCTCTGAACCTTCGTCGCTTTTTTCTCATTAAATTCGTACAATAAATGGCCAGAACAAAGGTGAGATACATCTTCGAGCACATCCAGTCCAGATACCGTCGTCGTCTGCACATTCATGTCCTCTCGAGGAGGACGTGCAGAACGGACGAGGGGGCCTCCGCGTCGTTGGGTTTGGCTCCCAGCCACCTTCCGACTCCAAGCTCCGCAGTCTCGACGACGCGTGTCCATTCCACTTCCCAAGCACCGCCAAATACGGTCACCGCTCTCTTTTCTGTCTCCCTTCGATGCCATCGTTGCTCACACATTTCCTTTTTTGGTCAGCAAACCGCCCGCAAGTCGACCGGAGGTTAGTTATCTCATTCCCTCAGATAATTCCATAAATATTAGTCCGAGATGCCTTATGCATTCTCACGACGGCTGTCGTCGCCATTTTCTCAAATTCGCCGTCGTCGTTGCTCCCGACGTCGGCGAACATTTCGTACCTTTTTTTTCTTCGACTTCAAACTTTGCCCTCAACCCACGTACTCACCTTCATTTCCCTTCTAGGAAAGGCTCCCCGTAAACAGCTTGCCACCAAGGCCGCTCGTAAAACCTCCACCGCCGTCAGTATCCTCTTCCCATCACTCACCTTCTTGATGACTCATAGCCCCTATTTAGGCTGCCACCGGTGGTGTGAAGAAGCCTCACAGATTCAGGCCTGGTACCGTCGCTCTTCGTGAGATCAGAAGATACCAGAAGTCTACAGAGCTCCTTATCAGGAAGCTCCCCTTCCAACGTCTCGTTCGTGAAATCGCCCAGGACTTCAAGGCATGTATCTTTACTTCGGCGTATTGATGTGGCATGGGCTAATATATGTCCTTCAATAGACCGATCTCCGTTTCCAGTCGTCCGCCGTCTTGGCTCTGCAGGAGGCTAGCGAGGCTTACCTCGTCTCCCTCTTCGAAGATACTAACTTGGCTGCCATTCACGCCAAGCGTGTGACCATGTATGCGCCTTTCATCATGTTCCTCTACATCTACTAACCTCCCTCTTTCACAGCCAACCTAAAGATCTCGCCCTCGCTCGTCGTCTCCGCGGCGAACGTTCTTGAACTCTGCCAGTCATCAATGATCATGGTAGAGCCTCCAATATCGCGACCACACCTTTCTTGCTCTTGAACTATGTCATATCACTACCTTACTCTTTCTTCTGAATCCTTTGTGCCCCACGACTTACATGTAAAGGGGCTTCCTTAGGTGTAGGTGTATGTTATAACGAGTATGTGATACGAGATTCTTCTACCTCTTTTACTAAGTTCGACCCCGTCTGTTCTCGTATATAATTTGTCTTTTTTCTTCGCTCTTTTTGTTCGATGCTTTGTGTGCGAGACGGATTGTGTCAGACATTCGTTCCGTATCTTCTCTTGTAACCTTTCTCAATATATATGACGTGTGGTCGCACTATGACATCGAGTGATAAAACTGAAAGCACGAGGATGGCATGCGTCCACAAACGCATCCTGGCGCGACATTTGCCATAACCGAGCGCATATAACCTGTTGTAACCCCCAAATAGTGTATGTAGGAGGAACTGTCGAAGCATATAGCCAGGCCAATACTCCCCACCACCTTCTGTCTGTTCACGCATTCAGGAGTGAACAATCATAGGCGCCCACAAGCCGAATGTAACGATGTCTCTTGCCTCGAGCTCGCCAACCGACCCTCAGCCCAGATCTCAGATTTCGAGCTGAAACCCATCTATAATCGCCCACGTAAAAAATCGGATGATAGGCTTGGAACTTAAACGAAAGCTTCCAAATTCTTAGATCTTATTAGATCTCGCTCGGGCTAGTCGGCGAGCTCAACCGGATTCTGAGTCCAGCCAAGACTGCCCTGCTGGTCATGTTCCATGCAACGAACTTCCTCGACGACTTCGACAGGACTTTCTGAGACGACATCTCTAGATTTTGTGGCCAGAATTTCAGGCCCGGAGTGGTGCACAGCAGGATGGCAGTTGTGGCATGACTGCAAGATAGCATCGTGGTCGAGCCTTCGATTCGACGTTCCTGGCCTCGCTTCTGCGTTGACACGGACTTGAAATGCACATGAAACATGTCTCTCGATAATCGGTACACCGCAGGAATTTCTGCAGTCGACGAAGACTTCAGAACTTCGACCGCCCATGCTTGCGTCCTACGTCTTCATTATTCTATGAATTTACTACGTACGCGGATCATAATATTCTCACTATGCTCCGATCACTAATATCCCCGTCTGACAGAGTCCAGACTCATCGATGCAGATCCCCAAGTTGAGCAATGCAGCCACGATGAGGCCTCCGCTTGTTTCCAAATAGACATCTTCTCAGAGCCTTATAAGGAACTTCCGGAGCATCATCGTTCCTGGCCAAAAAATGCATCTCCTCATATATGCACTCGGGCACCTCCAACAAGAAGCCCGACATTCCGCTCGATTTCCTATCACTAGAACAGGCACAAGACCGTGACGACTCTCGTCTCGCGACGATATATAGAACGGAAGGCATACTGGACTTCCGTTTCTTGAGGTCTATGCGTCCCTCGAATTCTTTCGCAGTTCTTTTCGATTCTTTCAGGAGTCACGGGAGAGGACGGGGTGCCGACGTTGAGCTATGCGTCGGAACCGTGGGTTCAGGTGGTCAAAGCCGTCCAATCACTGCGTAGGACGCTTTCCGTTCCTGGGTCACTCGAACTGGGCATCTCAGTTGCCATGTGTAGAGAAGCACCAAAGCGAGCTTCGGGTGATAGGACAGAAGATGAGCTGCACAGCCCTTCGGGAAGAAAACGGTCATCGACATGACGTACGTACCTTTCATACTATTTTATGTATTTTAATATCGGTTGACATGAAACCAACTCAGGCGTAGATACATACGTTATAAAGACGACTGTCAACGTCCAGACAACAGTTCGACAACTATCGGTCGACGATGTGTAGAATGGATGATCTCAATTCCGCGACGGAACGTATCCGTGCCGAAGCCGATTTACACCAGAAGACATAATTCTGCGAGACGGTCCTTCTGACCCCATGTAGGGAGCAAAAATCGATTAATACTCTCACACCAACGATGGTTTTCGACCCTCCCACCTCTCTCCACTCCCCTCCCAAAAACGTCCTCTTCTCGAATCTGAGTCTCTCCATTGGCAGCGCCTTCCAAACTTTACTCGAAAGCCACCGATGAGCAGACGTGTATCACCACATACCGAACACCAACATGGAGTTCGACCTAACGACCATCATGACACTTATGAAATTGAAACGAATATCACACGATCTACCAGTATAACAAAACGGGAATCAGACATCGAACATCGCGAAGGGTCGTTGTCGGTTCAAGAAGTCGAAGAAGAGGATCTACCGCATCATCTTTATGTCTACGAGGAGCCTAATCATGTCACTTCGTTTCCAAATCGATGGAGTAGAATCAGGTATGGTCTCTCGTACTAGGCTGTTCATGGAGCTGATGTTTGGAGAATAGATATTGGCTCAGGGAACCTGCCGCTGAATTCCTCGGGACGATGATTCTGGTATGAAGCTTTGGCGCTGAAGTTTATCGATACTGACGCAACTTCCCAGATTATTTTCGGCAATGGTGTGGACTGTCAAGTTGTGCTTAGTGGCAGCACGAATGTATCACCAGCACCAAAAGGAGTACGATTTCTGGCGTTTTTGCATGTTCGATGCTATAATATGGATTGCAGGATTATCTTTCTATATCTTTCGGATGGGGTGTCGGCACCGCAATGGGCGTATGGGTTTCAGGCGGCTATTCAGGAGGACATATCAATCCAGCGGTACTTCTATCTTCCAGTCCCCGCTTTCCCAGTCGAGCTGATATTTGCCTAGGTCACAATTGCTCTCGCTACTTTCCGACAGTTTCCATGGTGGAAGGTTCCCATATACATCCTCGCTCAAGTTCTAGGCGCATTCACCGGAGCACTGATAACATACGCTACCTACTTCCATGCTCTTGATGCATTCGAGGGTAAAGGCGTTCGGACCGTCCCTGGTACTGCGGCACTATTTGCAACATACGCTGTACGTCTATATTCGAACCGTATTTTCAGTATGCTGATAAATGAATGTTGGTAGATGGGCTACGAGACGTCAGGTAAACCCTTGTTTTCTTGTCAATGTATGCTGAAAGGAATGCTTACCGTGTTCTCGTCACCTAGTCTCTTGTTTCTTCGACGAAGTGAATTAAATATTCTGATAACCGGTGACTGTCGCTGATTATGTTTACAGTTCTTAGGAACAGCCCTCCTTGTAATTGGCGTTCTTGCCATTACAGACAAAAAGAATGGCCCGCCACCCGCTGGACTTGTCCCCTTGGTCCTCTTTCTTTTGATTCTGGGTGAAGGCGCATGCCTGGGCATGAACACAGGTATTTATCCTTGTATGACTCGTATTCTTGCTGCAATAATCTGACTTTCTAACTGCAGCTTATGCGATTAACCCTGCTAGAGACCTCGGACCTCGCATAATGACTTGGATATTTTACGGACGAGAAGTTTTCAACTACAGACAGTGCGTCCAATCGATTCTATCTCTTCCAGGTACTAAAACCTATCGCAGTCAATACTGGCTGTGGACTCCCATTCTTGGTCCTATATTTGGTGGCTTAGCGTGAGTCGGTCCTGTCTGGCAAAGTTCCTATTCTGATACAGACTCAAGTGGAGCATTCGTATACGACGCTTTCTGCTTCACTGGCGCTGAAAGCATTCTTAACAAGCCGTGCGTTCTTTGCCTCTTTACAAATGCGACTTTCTGAATATCATTCAGGAATGCAACTGCTCGGCGACACCATGAACGCGCAATGAAAAGTGCTCGAGATAAGATTCCTGCAGGTATCGATAATGTCTGAGCTAAGAGTAGTCTCCTGTTGTTCGGCGTTCTGCATATGCAATGCTTTCTTGTTGGGACTTCTTTTCGAACATCCATAATTCTTTTGCCTCACCGAAAGCGCTGTCGTCATGCTCTCTAGGCTAAATCACAGAAAAAAATTGTTATACGATCTCACGATGTCCGTCTGCGATATAACAGCGTGAGCTCTCATCATGATTGCACTCCTTCATAGAACAGAGAGGCCGTTGACCCGCCTTGACCCTGAAGCTGAACTGCTTGGAAATTCGCGTAACGTCATATGCTTCCGATAGACGCCTCTACTCTCTCGCCATCAATGCAACCGGCCATGTAGAGCTGCCAAGTCTCTTGTATCTGTCGACCAACCATACTGGGACGTCGCACGAATATTTTTGCGAAACCAGCCAGGGAAATGGCTGTACAGAGCGCAACAGGCCGCAAGAAGGAAACACCGGCGGTTAGATCTGTCAGAGCTTGGCTGGCCCAGCCTCATCGACGTTCTTGGCTCCTACACTCATGTCCATCCAAGGCTTTCTACTGCTCACAATCCCAAACTGCCGCCTTGTAACTCCTCAAGGTGTCGCTGAGACGGGAGTGCTGTCCCTGGAATGCATCACCATTCCAGTCCCACCCATATCTGACGTGTACGGCAAGAATCCTGAAGCAAACGATCGCGACGTCTGGCTCGTTCTACGCCTCAATTCATTCGAACTTCCCATCCAACCCACTCAATTGATTCTCTTCTCGAGATCCAACCTTGAGTATACGTTCACAAACGACGACCGAGACGAGACACCTCCTGTCGTCCTTACTCTCAATCGACCTACGAGCCCTCATGAAAATGAGGATATCGAAACCTTCGAAGTCCTTCTTTCACAATATGGCGTTGTACATGATCTCGAAACCGACCATGTCATCGATGTACCCAGCGACTCGAAACAGGCTGTTCAACTTCCTCAATATAGTCAAGGCGGCCAACTCGTCCTTGTAGATGAGAACGATGGACAAATTATCGGATCGTTGGAAGGAGACTTTAGGATCAAAGAGACTGAGAGTGTCCACGAGAAGGGCAGAGAGAAAGACCCCGTCGTCATCGATATGCCGGAAGAGGAGGGCGGTGACGTTTATGTGCGCACCGCCAGTCTTGAGGAGACCGATACACTGGTGTGGACAGCTGCGCAAGTCAGGTGAGCCTTTGTGGAAATTCAGTAATATTATTGTTGATCATCTCTCATGCAGTCGAGGAATTACGTATGCCACCGATACACTTGCATCAGGAATGAACCTTGCCGCAAACTTCTATGTTTCTCACAGCACTCCCACTGCTACTCCTGTGGTCTTTTCAGAGTCGACCAAACGAAATGTCCAGCGCATGCATACCATCTCAGGACAAGCTGTCAGCGTCACGAAACGCACGACCGAGTTCATACATTCCCACATCGACCGTATAGTGGCGGGGACACTAGGTGGTAGTGGCTCATCTTCCCAACCACCTCGACCCCCCTCGAGACCCCCTTCTCGATCCTCGGGTCTTTCGCCTCCACCGCCCATACCGCCTCGTCCCGATGGCAATCCATATCTTAGTCCCGCATTGACCCCAACGCACTCCGGCTCTGGCCAAGGATCTCCTGCTCCGCCACCGCCGCCGCCACCACCTCCCAAGCCTCGTCTGCTCAATCGCCTCCTGTTGTCCACCGATATGCTCCTCACAACGCTCGAGAACTCAGCGACGCATCTGGTTGAGGCAGGCACCAATTCCTTATCAACTAGTCTGGGTCACAAGTAAGCCTATTCTATTCAAGTATCTCTATCTTTTACTGACTTTGATACGTTGAGATATGGCCCGGATGTTGGCAACGCTACGCATGTGTTCGGCGCTTCGGTTAAGAACGCTGCTATTGTTTATATCGACGCCAGAGGTGTAGGACGAAGAGCACTATTGCGTAGAGCCGGAAAACAGATCGTCAGAGGACGGCTGGGGAAACGGGAGGTTTCATTCGGTCCCGAGGCTCCTCAAGCTAGTGCTGCTGGTCCGCCTGCTCGTACACCCTCACCAAGCGGGGAGATCATGTTGACTGACTTGAGAAGTAAGAAGAACGATTAGAATCTGTGTATACCTGATTATTGATGTATTTGAACATGAGCAAGAGGGTATAATTTCGAGGTTTATTGTATTGCCATAGTCCCACATTTTATAACTACATCGCCCAGGCAGAACATACAAAGCTCAATCAACCTTTCCGCTCAGACAAGGACTCTTTATTAATGACAAAGTGACCAGAATAATCCATTTGGACCATGGGCCTTGGGAAATTTGATGGGCATTTGATGGGCACTGGCGATTCTCTGGCCGTAGTACCAGTCGTGACCACAAGCATCTGCGACGGTCTTCGATCACCGGGTGACATGAAATCAGATAGCACAGAATCAGAGCAGTGAGGTTTCATGGAAGGATTGTCGTAGGGAGATGCTTCGAGTGTCAGTCAGCAGAGGCTGTAACGAAGGCTGGAAAGTAGCTGTCCAGGACTTGACTCAGATACGATTTGATCATTCCACGATTAAGTCTTCTCGATAGTTGTACTCCAACAGGTCGATACTGCCCTCAAAGCTTCGTGATTTGATACCGAACGCTGGGGAGTGACAGACGGTCCAGCGGAGAGCACTCTCTTGCAGCTGGACGTATCTTCCAGAACAAGCAAGACGGAAATATGGAGAGCTGAAAAGGGGCAACGATGAAGCTATCAGTGAAAAGTAAGATACAGAGGCCAGGAACGACATACTGACCATGAAACGTCTGATGCTCAGCGCTCAGGAATGCGTGTCTCGAGCCAACCCGCCAGCGCACGCGTTTCTGGGCCGATTTCGCTCAAATTTAGGATAAATAGTGATGAGAAACATAGACAGTTCACGATTCTTGCTGTTTCAGAGACCAAATCCAGCAACGACACGAGATCCATTCTCTCTATATCCCCCCACCCCAACCTGCTACCGCCATTTCAACATTCCCAGGATCCCATATACGGTAACACCGCTCCGAAGTGCTATAGGAGAGTGTTGTCGACGTTCCAGAGCATCGCCAGTTGCAGATATCTTCGAGAAAACCTTCGGCTTGCAGAGCTGAAGTCAAGACATGGCGAATCGTGCAAAAATTGGGACGAAAAAAAGGAACGTGGACCCGAGCCACCCCTATCTCCGCATCAATCATTCTTCCACCCTGATCTGCCGATAAGAACCCCTGAAGACGTAATTACTTCATTCCGATGCCATACAAGCGCTCGGCTTGTCTTTCCTTATCCGTCGAAGCCTTCTCCGCCTTCAAACTCGTTTGTGAACTTGCGTTCTGCACGGCGCTCTCAAACAGCTGTCCAGATTAGGAAACTTCGGACGTCGGATGGGCTGCTATAATGTATATAAGGCCGACCAATTTCAAACTCCGGTCTTCCCCAGTCTTCGCCGACTACCATCTTGAACAATGTCTTTGAACATGTCCACGATTATTGCATTGGTTACCGCCTTCACGGCTATTATTACCTCGGGTCCTGGGTTGTTTGATATCTTTGTCACTCTCCTCATCCTCGTTACTGTTATCTTTGTCATCGTCGACATTCACAGGGTTTCCCACCCCTGCGAGGTCGTCGAAGGCAAGGTCGAAGTGGCGAACGATGTTGCGTTTGAGAAAGATATTAACTACTTCAAGGAGGTCTGCTCCGATGTCTATGTCGACTTGGCAGGTGTGCAAGTCGATCAAAGAATCGAGAAGACGGGGCTCGGGGAGGTGCGTCGGGAGGTCGTCGGACGTGTGGAGGCGTCGGGAGATCGTATTTCTTCTCATTTCTCTAGTGAAAAGAACTCACTCTTATCATCTAGGTCGGCAATGGCGGCGAAGATCCGATTGGTGCAGGCTAAGCGTAGGAGTCTCTTGCGGCGACGTGAGGGACTTGAGCGCCGTCTTGGCGTCTTCTCCATTGAGCGCAAGTCGAAGTCTGTTGAGGCAGCCTTCGTCGGAGCTCTTTTGAAGAAGACACTCGATGAGCTTGATGTTCTCGAGAACCAAGCTTCGGCTTTGTCTCTTGAGAAGATCGAACTCACCGAAGTCAAGACACCTGTGATCTCTCAGATCGACGTCGTCTTGCCTGAAGATGGCGAAGAAGATATGGACCTTGATATGACAGTTTGGGAAGACTCGATCATGGTTCCGGGAGAAGATGAGGAAGGCCTCGGCGAGGAGGATATGAGTATTGATGACGAAGTGTGGTTAGTCGAAGAAGTCGCCTTCGGGGGGGAGGTGGACTATCTCGGCGATGTAAGTATGGTGCTCGATTTCGAGATTATGTATATCTCGAGCGAGTCGCCTGAAGGTAAGGACGACGAAGACCTGGGTGAGCAGGACATGTCCATGGAAATGGAATGGCCTGAGGTCGACGTCGTCGAGGAGGAGTTTGGGGAAGCTGATATGAGCCTGGAGGACGAGTGGCGTCATGAGGAGTAGGCTCATGGTAAGTATAAGGTAAGTATGAGCGCGGGTAAGTGACTATGATTTCCTTTCGCTCTCCATCATATTTCCAGGACCTTAATGAGACGGTCTTTGCATCGCTAAGTGCTTTTTATTTTTATTCATTCATCTGTCTGACTTTGCTCTAGCGAGTTGCCGATTCTCGACAACCTAGATAAGTCTTTATCTGTTTACTTCTGTCCCCCACCTCAACTTATCTGTCTTTTCATTCAGATCTCCTTCATGCCATGGTCTGGTTCTTTCCTAGGCTGGCGTTCAGCGGTGAGTTAGCTCCAACTCTGAGATCTCACAAATTCTAATGTCGGTCGTGTCTAAATCCATATTAATATACCTCGTTGCGTCTCTTGACTATCAATGAATCGTTCTACTCGAGTAATTTCCTTTCGATTGTTTTTCGCGCGAGATACCTGCAATAGATATATGTACTATGCCGTCAGCGTTCGTCACGTTGGCCAATGGGGTTTGGCGATGTCGACCAACCCGGCTATATGTGGATGCATCAAGAGTTTAAAGAAGAATAATGGCTGACACCTCATACACAATAGTGATGAAGTGAATAGATGCTGATGATAATAATACGAATGATAATATGTTACTGTACATAATGCACCCCTTATCAACACCTATCGCCAGGTGTCGTTCTCAGTAACACTTCCACTAGCCGGGGTCGTAATCTGCATATTAGGATCTGACTCCCAGACGATCGATCCGTCTGTTTCTTTCCTGATATACTTGTACTGGATACCCGCAGAGGCAGGTAATTTGACCGTCACTAAGTGCATATATGAATCATCATGCAATAATATTGATGAATATGAAGGAGACTTACCAGACCAGGTCGGGTAATTAGCAGCGCTCAACGCAATGGCCGAGGAAGGATTCCACGATGACAAAGCGGGATCAGATCCAGTGATAAAGATATTCTCTCCAAAGGATGTGGTTGCTTGAACGTTGAAAGTAACCGAAACAGTCGGGCCAGCATTCGATTGACACGTGCCGGAGACGCTCAAGCCTTTCGCACCCCATGAATTCGAAAGTAATCCCGCACGAGCGTTGAAAGCTGTCAACGCGCTCGCGTAGCTCCATGTCAAGTCGACGGCGCTGACCGGTACACCGGAGGATTTATCGAATTGTTCGGCAAGGCCACCGTTGGAAGGTGTGTACTTTTGGACGATGGAGATGAAGCCATCGGCGTAGGTTGAGATGGCGGAAGTGAGAGTTGTGTAGGTCGAGGAGGTGGAGGAGTAGGTGCCGGCTGTCACGGATGATGAGAAGATCTGGAAGAATGGGAGAGAGGTCGACGTGATCGTCAAAGATCCAGCAGTAGACCACGTCTTCAATGCAAGATGGAGCTGCTCGGACACAGCGAGAGTGGTCAGATACCAAGGCTGTAAGGGTTCACGTCAAACTTCAGGCGAATATATGCGACGATTTTGACTCACGTTGCCGCCTTGGTAGACATCTTCTTTGTATCTTCCGGTCGACACAGCGCTACTCTCAGCAACACCGCTGTTCAACGAATACACGCTCCTGAAGCTATCAACGTAGACTTTCAGATTACTGAGAGCCTTGTCTGAACAGGGCTGGAAAGTGGTGGCATCACATCCAGCATTGGGATCGAAGGTATGGATGGAAGCCAGGACGGTGTTCGCGTCGATGCCGGATCTGCCTCCGCCCGTGTTTGCGGTGATGTAGCCTGCCGATGGATTCCAATACGACTGCAGGAAGCAGAGGATGTTGTTCGCTTGGGTGGTCCAAGCGCTGACTTGTGAGGTTTGGCCGATAGCGTTTGCGAGAGTGATGGCTTCACGTAGAGAACGGTGCTGAACAGCGGTGGTGAAGAAGCTGCTGGATTGGATTTCTTCCCAAAGATCGAAGCTGTGAAATGGACGTTAGAAATTTACGGAGGTAGGAGATATATGCGTACGTGGATTGATTCCAGAAGGAAGATACGTAGTTCGCATCTTTTAAGATGATCGGCCAGAGCGAGTTCGTAACGAAAGTCTTGTTATTCGCCGCCAATAGCGAATTAGCGTAGGTCGTAAGGGCAGTAATTCTGAGGGCAGGACCATCTAAGAGAGCGGTTAGGAAAAATGGAAAAAATAGTCGAGGCATATATGCACCTCTTTGTGGACGTCCCCAGGAGTCCAAAAACGCGGTTTCGTTCACGTAGTACTTTGGCTCTCCTAAGTTTGTGCCGGCGGCTGCGGTACCGGATGGATTGTCGACTCCTTGGAGGATCGTTTGAGCGGCGACAAAATCATTGATATGCGACAACAGAGACGTGTCTCTGCCGGAAACATATTCATCGACGATGTATTTGAAGACGAGAGAGCCGTCTCTGAGCCAGAAATAATAGTAGTTGGGGTTGACGGTCGAGGGCGACGCGACGACGATGCCGGGCTTTGCACCAGGAGCTTTTACTCCAGCGGCGCCGATGTTGGCAAGCAAATTCGTCTTTGCAATAGGCTGTTCCGTTGATATGTACGAAGAGAGCGTCTGGGAGAGCACAAGCAGCGACGGCGACAAAACCGGAAAGAGAAGCGAAAGACGCATTGTGGTGAGGGTGGAGAGCAGAAGAAAAAGCGCGAGGGTATATATAGTTTTCGTGCGCCAGCCATGACAAGTGAATGCCATGGCTGCTCTTCCTCGCATCCGCCAGAGCATGTGCCATTATGGAAATAGATCTTCCGGCATCTTCCGGCTTGTAGGAACCGGTCTTACCTAACACGGAACTAACTCTCGGTTTCCCAACGTCTTCTCATCCAAACGTCTCCACCGCTGACAACGTTCCGTACTGCATGTGCTCCGGTCGTATGCGCCGCCTGCACGGGACCAGTCATAGCCTATGTCTTCGAGCCTGTTCACATGTTCACTTTGCTCATCTTTGCTCACCCTCTTCAGGAAGAATGTATAGAATCCATATCACGCATTTGTTTCAGAAGGCTTCTGATGATACCTTGAGCCGGGGATGTTCCATAGTGCTCTAATAGCGTCTTTGTCGCGCCAGTGATCATGTGCCCTCTGGAGGAGCGTATGCTCGTTGACTCCTTCGATACCACCCTTCGGCTCGACATTCGTCCCTCTCACAGCTTATTTTCAAGGCAGATGAAACGGCCGACATCGTCTAGAGGATTTGAATTTTTTCGCTTCCCACGATTAATTTGTTCAGATACAACTCAATGGTCTCGCAACCCAGGCACCGGAGACACTCATTGACCATCTCAGCCACCAATTTTATCGATGACCGCATCCATGTGGGGTCTCCAATGCCCTGCATGTGATTGCTTTTGCTTCCACTCCGGAGTGTTAACTGCTATACAACCGATCATGCGGCCCGTTGATGACGCCGATGCCAGATTAGATTTGACCGAAGAGCTGCTAAGGATACTGCTCAGCCGCTCAATCCGAGTCCTATGTTCGACGGATCAGACTTCAGCTGATCTTTCAGTGTTTCAGGGATCAAGTCGAGCTCCGGACGTTCTAAATACCTTTCCTCTAGCTCAAGCCGCATGCTCTCATCCCGCCGTGCTTTCCGAAGGACCAATAGTGTCTAACTCTGCACATTCTCTCTTACGAGCTCGAGGTACCTGGTTTTACCACACATTATACTTCTGCTACAATCACAAGGATCACGAGTATTGTTTGGCCGACAGCCAGAGATCTGCGAATTCATCGCCTCTGATGGTTACGTGCGCCTCTTTTTTCCGCGACCTTTTCTGCTAAGGACACACTACTTTATACAATCCTGATAGTACACAATGCCACGGCTAAATTTGCTGAAAACTACTACGGCCATTTATCCTATCTCTGAACCATCCCTTTGCGACTCCCACATTTGACTGCTTATTGTGATCCGGTTGCGCGAGCGGCAAAATTCTCCGCATTCGGAAATGGTGGAGGGTTTCCGATCGAGGCAGCGACAGAATTCTGGATGGCATCATCACTTGCTGCGTCAAAGAAAAGGGACAAGGGCTTACGACGACTCCTGCCCAGCTTTGATTGCGAGGCGGTGGGACGATGGAATACCGAGGAAGGACCCTGTCCTCATTGACATCTTCCGAGTCAATGTACAGTCGTTCGGACAGTTTGATATTGCCACTTCCTAGTAGTTTCTCGCCGTTGACGTCCGAGCTGAACTTCACCTGATTAAACTGAGCGCCCTCGCGGAAAAAAAAGGTGTCCCTGTCGATCTCCTCAGGGAAAGGCTGCATGGCAATCTCGGGAAGAGCCAGATGCGCGTAGATCGCCTGGTTTTGTAAATTCTGAGGAACTTCGAAACCTTCGACCGTCACCTGATCCGAGAACAGTTGAATGTTTGGGAAAGCGGTGAGCACGTGCGAGATGTGGTGTTGACCTTGCGTTCCATAGAACAGGAACGGCATGGTCAACGAGGGATAAGGTAGTAGCTGACTGCTCTTCAGTAGTCTTTTCACGACAACACGGATATTCGTCAGCTGGAATCCAGTGGGGTCAGTATTGAGACGTGTGGTACTGGGGCTATGGTCGGAGCCAATTTTAATGCTCGCGAACGATTTTTTTACAAGTACTCACTCTTTAAGCTTTGTGACGACTTTGTAAATCTGGGCCCTAAATTCCCCGGTGCTAAGCACCTCGTCCAGCGTAAGATCGTTTGTGTTTCGCAGAACAAACAGGGCATTCGGATTCTGTGCCCTTTGATCCACGTATTCTTGCTTGACTTCGTCAGGCAAGTCTCCCGTGATGACAAGTTGTTGTCTGTGATTCTCCATATTGTACATAGGGAGATTAGCCAGGAATATCTTCTCCGTTCCTTGCATCACAAAGTCGTGTCGGGCCGGTTTTAGAGTGTTTCGGTACAAGGCTACGTCCACTTCCTCCTCAATGATGCTGGTGAGCGCTTTCATGATCTCTTTGAGTATACCGAATTCCGTGGCAAAAGGCGACATATTCGTGTTTACAAGGACATAGAGATCCTGTTGGCCCCTGAGACCAAGACGCGCTTTGTAGACATCCAGACTGTCTTGATAGGCCGCTTGAGAGAGGACTGTCGACATCAAGATGAGAGGTACCGTGTTGCGTGTGGTTTTAGGGTCCACGATCGATAGCCTTTTTAGGATCCTTGCGTTGAGCGCATTAGCCTCCATTACATCTTCGTTTTTACGTCCGTCCGCTGTTTTGAAGTTGACTGCAAAAGTGTTAATGCAGAGATCGGAACCCATATCGGTGGCCAGTTCCATAAGTTCTTTATTCTTGATGATGTCTCGATTACTGAGTGTGAGTAGCTCGTCTCGGATGCGTGTTTTTAACTTCTCCACGGGGCCGTGGCCTTTTGGAAGAGTGATGAGAGGCTCTACTGTGAATTTGCTCTCCGAAGTTGACATTGTGACGAGATGGGCATAAACCTTCAGACAATTTGGGTCAATATGAGAGTCAATCCCAGCCATATAGTGAACCCACCATGACTGCGGTGAAGATAGTTTGTCCAAGCAATTGTCCATGTCCCTGAGGATATAGACCATAAAGGGCTATGACGATAGAACTCAGACGTGGGGACACGATCTACAATGTATTAGAGCATACCTATGACGATAGAACTACATACATAGTCAGTATCGGTAGGGATGCGATAATACTGTATGGAAACTCACCTCAGACGTGGGGACACGATCTGAGGTGCAAACAACTAGACTACGAAGTATATATAGTCCTAACCATGCCACAGGACAACCAGACACAATAGGGAGTACGAGTGGCATCGGGGAGACGAGTCAACAAGGAGTGCGTCTCCTTGTTTGTCTCGGAGATACCGGAATCGTCTTGTAATCGTCTTGAAATACCAACACTCCCCCTCAAGACGACAATATCCCAAGACGATCAGTGTGTCGAAGATGCGGATCCCTGGCCAAGGCCTTAGTGAATATATCCGCCGGGTTCAGCAGTCCGGAAATCCATTCAACGGAGATTTCGCCAGCCTCAAGGCGCTCACGAATGAGATGGTACCGAATGTCGATATGCTTGGTACGAGAGTGATTTGTGGAGCCTTTAGCAAATGAGATAGCACTCCGATTATCGATGTATAAAGGGGTAGGGATCTGAAGGGGCATGTTAAGATAGTGAAGGAGATTTCTTGCCCAGAGGATATGCCGAGTTGCGTAGGCGGCGGCAATGTATTCTGCCTCGAGAGTGGACTGAGCAACAATCGACTGCAGTTTGGAACTCCAGCTAACAAGGCTGCCGTAACAATACACCGCGTAGCCAGATGTAGACTTGCGATTATCACTGTCCTGAGCCCAATCTGCATCCGAATAAACCTCAAGCGGCGGAGAATCATCAGTTCCACCCAAAGTCAGTACCCGATCTTTGGTACCCTGAAGATAGCGAAGGACGTGTTTAACGGCCGTCCAATGCCCGGGACCAGGATTGGAACTGTATCGGGCAAGCTTGTTGACAGCATAAGTGATATCCGGACGAGTGCCACCGGATAAATAGAGAAGGGCACCAATTGCCTCGAGGTAAGGAATTCTGGCCATTTCCGAACGAGTGTGATGATCATCAGGTGCAGGTGACATCCGCTTGTCAATCTGGACGTTGGAATCGAGAGGGGTAGAGACAGGGTTGCATGTGCTCATATTAAAACGCTCCAGGATGTCCTCAACATATTGGCGCTGAGACAATGTCATAGTTTTTGCTGCCAGGTCGCGCTTAACATCGAGACCAATAATCCAATGGAGGTCCCCGCCAAATGTCATAGCAAGACGCTTCGACAACTCCCCCTCAAGCCATAAAGCCAGAGATTCAGAGCTAGATGTCATAGCAAGATCATCGACAGCCATGTCGATGAATATAATGCCTTCTGCAGTGCAGCGAACAAAAATAGCCTGGTCAACCTCACAACGCTCGAAACCGAGTTCAAGGTAGATCTCCATGATGCGATGGTACCAAACGTGACCCGATTGTTTAAGTCCATACAATGTCTTCAACAAGAAGCACGCTGAACCAGGATCACCAGTCTCGTAACCAACGGGCTGGCGCATCCAGATCCTCTCAGTCAAAATGCCGTTGAGAAAAGCACTAGTGACATCGGCCTGACGAACGATCCACCCAAAACGAGTTGCAATAGCGAGTATCGTGCGTAACGAGTCCATACGAGCAACGGGGGCAAAGACATCGCCGAAATTGACACCGTGCACTTGAGAAAATCCTTGGGCAACGAGACGGGCCTTGTATTTGATAACAGCGCCTTTGGCATCTCGTTTGATGTCAAATACCCATTTAGATCCCACAATAGGAGCATCAGCCGGTGGAGTTTCAACACGCCAAGTCCCGAACGACTGGATAGTGTTGATCTCCTTATCCATGGCAGCACGCCAGTGATCGGCATCGACAGAGTTGATAGCTTCCCTATAATTGTTGGGTATGGATCCAGAGGGCAACTGCATACGAGAGGAGAGAGCATGAGCATCAGCGATCATCGCTTGGGTAATAGTGTCTGAGGCGCCAGCAAGGTCGTCCGGCTCAGGGGTTAACTCCCCCTCAAACAGTTCATCGATGTCGAGGTGATGCGAAGTAGGCGGCTGATTATGGCGTAGATCCGGGTTAGGAATAGAGTTGCCATTATTGTCAAGGATATATTCAGGAGCACGGCCATGGAGGCGAGTTGATGTTCGGGGAGGCGGACGAGGAGGTGTCTCGGGGCGATCTCTCGGCAAGGTCTCGGCATTATGATCGACCGCTTGCACAACCGGCTCAGGGAGCCGTCCGGCTGCATCAGTGCCGAGAGGACCCTGATGGTCGCTTAGATCAACCACGATAGGCGGTGCTGACAAAGCGCCAGGTGAGACTTCATCTGCATTCTCCCCCTCAGCACTACGCCGAAGATCCAAGACATCAGGACGATTGGGAGGGAGATAGTGAGCATCAGCAGGAGACTCAGGACCAACCGGAGCCACGAAGGGGACTTCAACGGTAGCTCGCAAGGATTCGTCAAAAATGACATCCCGAGAGGTGTAGAACCGACGGCGCTTGGGATCGTAACAACGGTAAGCTTTTGTGCCAGTATAATATCCAACAAAGATACATTCTATACTTTTACAGTCCAATTTACTACGCAATGCATCCGGTACATGGACCCAACAACGAACACCAAACTCACGAAGATGCCCCAAGAATGGTCGGAATCCACTCCAGGCTTCGTGAGGGGTCATGTTTTTGAGAGATCTAGTAGGACTGCGATTGCGTAAGTAACTGGCTGTGGCAACGGCTTCCGCCCAAAACAGATTACTGACATTTCGAGCAGAGAGCATGGACCTGACTTTGTCCATGACAGTCCGGTTGAAACGTTCGGCAACACCATTCTGCTGAGGGGTATGGGGGGCAGTCGTCTCGTGGATGATACCATGCTCGGATAGGAAATCCTGGAACGCTTTGCCGACAAATTCGCCTCCATTATCAGATCGGAAGCATTTGATTGTAAGGTCCGTCTGATTTTCGACCTCAGCTTTAAACCGTTTGAATGCAACTAGAGCGCCGTCCTTCGTCTTCAGAAAATAGACCCAACCATGACGCGAGTAGTCATCGATAAAGGAGACGAAGTAGCGATAGCCACCAAGCGATTGAACGGCAAAGGGTCCGCAGAGGTCACTGTGGATTCGTTGGAGACGGGTATCGGCACGAGAGGCAGAGGACGGGAAGGGATTGCGAGTCTGCTTGCCATCAAAGCAGGGAGGGCATGGAATAGGAGGTTCGTCGAATGCTACAATCTCCAAGCCATCTGACATTTCGTACAGCTTTCGCAAGTCGGCAAGATTGAGATGAGCGAGGCGTCGATGTTGCAGATCCACATTTGGACGATCGGTATTGGCGATAGAGGTCACGAGAGCATGATGAGCATCCGGTTCCTTGGAGGAGACAGCAGCGGCTTTGATATGCCACATGTTGTTCGAGTCTTTGACAGCGTCACCAATGTGGTTGCCATCGGGATCGAAATAGTGAGTGACACCATTTTGGACTTTCGAGCTCCAGTTCCGTGAGTCGAGTTGACCTCGAGATATAAGCTTGTATCCTCCGTTTGGAACGTAAAGTACGTCCTCAAGTAATGTCGAGCGCCCAGTGCCTTCCCAGATCATCTCGACGTTGCCAATCCCGATAGCCTGCACCGAAGTCTGGCCAAATGCGCCAATCGGGAATGGAGGGATTGGTGTATAGGACGTAAAGTGCGTTTTATCATTGGTCATATGATAATTTGCTCCAGAATCCTCGAGATAACCAGGGAGACTGGCAACAAGGGCAACAGAGACCAAAGATCGAACATCGACGGTGAGAGCGGCAGGAATTGGGCCAGGACCTGGGATCGAAGCCACAGCAGCAGTAGGGGCTGCCGGAGCCGTAGGAGGAGCTTCAGAAGCTGGAGTTCCACTATTGGATTCCGCAATAGCTGCGTTGCCTCGCTTTTTCTTCTGCGGCAAAGGAACACCCTCCATCGCTCCGCCGGGAGCTCGGCACGTTTGGGCAGTATGCCACCATTTACCACAATGGGAACACTTCGTCTGAGCTGTGGTCCCATCAGTGGCAGTAGGCCGCTGTTGTTGACGATGTTGCTGGGCTCGGGCAGCGAAGGCGACGGCCGTACTGGTCTTCTCCTTTCGTCGATTGGCTTCAGTGAGGAGACACTTTATGATTGCGTCGTCGTCGTAAGCATTCTTCTTCATCAAATGTTGGAGAGTCTGAACGAGGGGTTCCCAAGAATCAGGAAGAGAAGCGATAAGGACGCCTCCCAGGAAACCATTCGAGACTTCAATACCAACTTCAGCAAGATCCTGGAAGATCTCAGTGACGTCGTTGATGAATTCCTGAAGGTCCTGCCCATCGCTGTAAGACATGGTGAAGAGGCGCTTGATCGAGTATGCACATCCGTATCCTTCGGCTGTACCACACTCGTCCTGTAGTAGGTTGTATGCCTCCTTCGATGTCCGGCACTTTCTGATGCGTGTCTTCAGGATCTTAGAGATTGACATCTCTATCAGACCAAGGACGTGATCGTCCTCTACAGACCATTTCCGCAGCTTCTCGGCTAAGGTTTCATCGGTAGGGATTTGGCTTGGATCGTCAAGGGCAATATCTTTGGTTGGCAGAGGCAGCGGGCGAGGGATGACACCAGTGATATAACCGAGACGTCCCTCGATTCAAAGTAATGTCTTGAAATCCTGCTCCCAAGATCGAAAGTTGGACGTTCCTTGGAGCGTCGGAATGGAATAGCGGCCTGCAGAGAAGCCTGATGTTGTGGTGATGGATGACATAGTGTAGGAAGATGTGGCAGATAGACGATGGATAGACGATGGATAGACGGAGAAATAGACGGAGAAATGGACGAGGAAGAGACGATGGATAGATGAAGAATAGGCGATAGAAGAAAGCCTGATAATATGTTCTTGTCGAGAACAACGAGAGTGTCCGGTGTACGCAGTAGAGTCTAAGCCTCAGGGCTCATAACCTAAAGGGCTATGACGATAGAACTCAGACGTGGGGACACGATCTACAATGTATTAGAGCATACCTATGACGATAGAACTACATACATAGTCAGTATCGGTAGGGATGCGATAATACTGTATGGAAACTCACCTCAGACGTGGGGACACGATCTGAGGTGCAAACAACTAGACTACGAAGTATATATAGTCCTAACCATGCCACAGGACAACCAGACACAATAGGGAGTACGAGTGGCATCGGGGAGACGAGTCAACAAGGAGTGCGTCTCCTTGTTTGTCTCGGAGATACCGGAATCGTCTTGTAATCGTCTTGAAATACCAACAGACCAATCACCTGATGAGAAAAAAAGGTGCCCGCCGCAGTAGCTCCAGGTTTACTATCATCGAGGTCAAATTCTACTTCCATAAATCCAGCACAAGGGGTATCTACCTTCCAGCCACCCCGTAGACTCCGATGCTTTCCGCTTCACCTTGATTCAGAACGGGACTGGTCCACGTGACCAGATAGCGCATTCTTGCATCTTTGTATGCCAATCCGCCAGCAGGATATTGCATGTAGCCGCTTTTATGTGGATCGAGAGTAACAGAATCGCATTGCCCAAGTAAACGAAGGCTTTGGATAGTTTCTTTCTTCAATGGGATGGTGGGTACGAACGCATCGGGCATGGGGAGTTCCAGGAGCCGACCTCATTCACCCATAGAAAGGAGCTTCCCGCCTGTTGGGTCAGAGAACCTTAGAGTCGAATCTCGGTTGTGGACACTTTCCCAGATATTGCGGAAGGTTGAAACAAAGTAGGCACCCCATGCTGCATCTGCATGAACCAGAAAACTGAGGCCCTTTTCCTGGAACTGCCACCAATCTATCTATGCATGCTTTGGGCGGAAGGGAAGAAGAAACACTCACCTCATTCCGAAGTGTGAGGATGTCACATAACGGATCGCAAGCACCGTGCTCGGTGGTACCGATGATAGCCACGACTGCATACACAGCTCGCTTGTCCTCGAGGCATTTGTCGAGCTTTTTCTTCAGATCCTTAGGATCAAGTCGGGCTGAAGGATCAACTCTGATTGCAATGACATTTTCCGAACCAATGCCAGTAAGCGCTGAATAAGATTTTTGTCAGCTCAATCTGGTATATAGCATAGCCTGGATGATTACCGGCTGATTTGGGCCAAGAATAATGCATTGCAGCACTTGCAAAATATGCACTTGGCGATTGAATTCCGAACTTCTCTTCCAGATATCCTTTTCCCAAAGTCTGGACACTGTAAGACCTTAGAACATTGGCGAGGAATGTTGGAGATATGCCGTATTGGCTTTCAAGACGCGTCGGAATATCAAGAACATCGTTGGGTCTGATGTTCAAGAGTTCCCAAGTACTGAACTCGCGGAATAATTTGTATGTTCCTTGGCACGTGCGTACTTTGAAGGAGCCTTCTATGAACTGCAGCTCGTTGCGAAGGGCCAGCTTTATTGACAATGGATAAAATTTCAGATTCCGAGCTGCAAAATGCAAATCAACTTGGGGGCAAAGCGCGGTCGATTTTTGTCACTTACCAACCCACATAGATTCGATGTTACTGACTGTTCCTCCGGAAGTCATGTGACCCCAAGAGAGCGGGGCCTCGGAATTTCGGGTGTTATAGCCTACCATCCCACAGAAATCGAGTCCAACCACACGCTCAAGGAGCGTTGTGAAAGGAGATGCCTCAATCGCAACATTATTGGGGTTATCTAGTGGGTGATCATGAAGCGAAAGATCAGTGAGGACCTAGAAACACCATTCAAGCTGCATACATAACATGGCGGACAAATAGCCTATGATTCCCGGCATAGAGGTATCCATGACCATATGCCCGAGATATCTAGGATTCCAAAACGGAACCGAGAAATCGCCCATTGCCTCACTAAAATCACTCAGAATGTCTTGTAATCTTGCGATGTTATCTGTCAAATTATGAGCGGCAGGTAACCGTATCTGAGTACAAGACCCCTACGTTGAAAGATCGGTGTGCTCTGCATTTCTGGCGTGATCGGTGAAGGATCATCGGGAAAATAGCTACGTCTGGATTTGACGTGGAGATGCAGAGTGAGTTCAAAAAGTTTGAGGAGCGTCTCGTGGTTCTCTCCCTTTGCACCCAAGAACCAAGCACCCACGGCATTAAAGTCCTCGTCTTCTGTTGTTGATACATGAGAAGCCATACTGCTGGAAGATGTGAATGCTAGAGTGTTGGAGCCTGAGGAGACTAACAATCGTCTGTTTATAACGCCTGAGATTGGACGGCATCAAGCCCTCCAAGCCTTCAATGTGATAGACAGAATCGTGAGACCCATGTGGTAACCCTCCTTCTCAAAGCGTCAGGTTAAACTTCGATCTATCCAGAAGAACACGAGCCTGAGAATGGGGTGAGGAGCATCTCCTGTTGTACCCTGACGCCCCAGGGGCTGCTTCGAAGATTGGATAACTGAAATAATATGAACTTAGATTTCGTATTTTGAGTTACAAGACTCAACTGATTAGCCGTCCCATGCCATAACTCGAGGTACGTATGGGTTTGTGGAAGGGATCCTTCTCTCTTCACCATGATGGTGGAAAGTGGAGGTGGTGTACCTCAACGCCAGTCGAACGACTCGAATCTAGCGAACGGATTGAAAGCTTTGATGCTCTGTAGCATTCGTCCAGAACGGACAATGCCAGATCATTCTGCTTAGTGGCATACCACTATGCAGCGTTCTGTCTTGCACTCGGTGGCACAGAACAACAAAAGCTGCGAGTGAGAAGTGGGCCTGACCCGCCGTCGCCGCCGAGTTCGGCATCGTTCACCAAACAACGCGACCGCGCAGATCGAGCCAATACGATTCTAACAAGTTGCATCATCTCACAATGTGTATGTGCCATTAGTGACCTCCATAGCTCACCTCGATGGCAGGAACTCAATAGTTCGAAAGTTGGCACAACCACAGCCAACATCGGGTTTTCAACATAAGCGCCCATTGCCGAGTCAATTACGTTGTCGTGTCATCCTCTTCACGAGTCACCCCTTCCCGATCTTCTTCGTCAAGATCTTCGATGGTACCATAGTGCAGTCACAACGCAAAGTGCCATACGCTAGGCTTCGACGATTACACACTTGTTGCCATTTCAAAAGACTCCTTAATCGGGCCTCATCTGAATAACTACCTCGCAGTCAGCCAGGGCCTCGCACTTCTCTCGACAAATCAAAACATCATTTGTAAGATAGGCCATCGGGGAATGCTGCTACATATAGTAGTGGTCCCGCATCGACGGATTCGGAATTTCATATCTCTGTGCGTACAGTGCGTGAAGGTCTTGATTTGTGTCTGATGAAGCCTGAACATGAAGGCACGGCAGTATGGGCATGGGGAGCTCACAGTTACATGTATATGTTCGCTATATACCTGTCCGATTGCACACTTCGTTGCCCTGAGAGTGAAGAATCTGGAGCGGGACATATGTAAACGTTGTTCCCGGTAAGTACTTGGTACTATGTCCCTCTTCAATGTCCCGTGTCTCTCAATTGTCTCTCCACGAAAACGTTTAGGGATTGGGTCACTGGACAATATCTCGCGTATCCGGACGCCGTTCAGGTCCTGCCATCCTGCAACCTCTCACGAGTGCTTCACGTCTCCCCTTCCATGTTACCATCGTACGTTCACCTTCGGTATATATGGTTTTACTGTTTTGTTCTGCAAACCCTTCGCGGAATCGGTTCTGTACCGTGTTCGATTTTGATTTCATTTCAGCTGCATGGGATCTTGAACCTGAAAATCGGGGGTGAGTCCTCGTTATCAAATTAAGGCCCCATTTACCGATAAGCGAGTCGTTAGACTGCTCTGGACCGCCATAGACTGCCTATTTCTTTCATAATTGACAATGGGCCGCTGCAGGTTCTAAGGAACCGCACTCGGATTCACTCACACTTGTGGTCATCGACAGACAGTAATCTCTGAGTATTAAAGGTCGAGTTATTTATTGTGTAACCCTTCTCTCGAGATCATCGCTGGATTCACGGGCAGGGGCTCGGAAGCGTGGTGTTTAGCGGAACGATGTGGCGATAGCTTCAAATTTTGTGCTTGACCAGCTTGCTTATGAGAACGGTCTGAAATTTTGATATACGAAGGGCATTCTCCAAATACCAATCAAAGCTTGGAATAAGACACTAGGTATAATGTTTGTCAGAAACGTGCGAACAGTTACTCTCCGAAACCTCAGCTTTTGAGATCCAGTGATAAACTTTGTGTTGACAGCCCTGATGTGGCCTATATTTCGAACTCTCAAAACGGTTCGTGGTACTGTTGCAAGCATACAATCCAGGATTCTTTTCACCCGGCGCTATGCCACTCGGAATACCGGAAATAGAATTTCCCCACCCCAGCCTACCGTGTCACCCTCACAAGTGATCTCAACCACTGCAAAGCCATTCAACTCCAGGAAACAATCTCTCTGTGCACTGAGTATGTATCTGATACTCGTTCTCATTGAATATAAACAATCATTCACCCGCTTTTCATTCGCGTTCATTTCCGCCTCTACTTCCTCCGTTATCTCCGTCTCTCAGGCTCGCAATATGACGCCTTCAACTAGAATCCCCATTTCACACCCCAGCAATGTCTTCTGTCTCTGCAGCTGTCTCTGTAGGCGGTAGTGCACCCATCCAAACTGATATCCTCGACCATATCGTCTTTCTTTCTCCACCTGGTACACTCTCATCAACCATCCAAAAATTCACAGAACTGGGCTTCAAGTACCGCTTTTATATGCGCTCGAAGTAATCAAAGCTGATGGTTGGATAGTGTTCTGAAAGGAGGAAAACACGCAGACAATCTAACATCCAACGCCCTAATAATCCTCTCGTCAAAAGTCTACATCGAACTAATCGCATTCGACCATCCCCTCGATTCACCCAACTATCCACCCAATTCCCCCGAACGCCAGAAGAGAGAAAACCATCGATGGGCGCATACGAGAGTCGAAGAGGGGTGGATCGATTTCGCGAATTTGGGAACGGACGAGGGGGTTTGGAAAGTCGTTAATGAGCGCTTCGGCGGCGGTGGCGCCGACGACGGCAACGGAGGAAAAGGCGGGGGGAAAGGAGGGGAAGGAGGGGGGTTGTATGCGGAGCCTGTGGATGGAGGAAGGGTTACGACTGAAGGGAAGGTGTTAAAATGGCGCGTTACACCCCCCGTCATCTCTCCCGATGAAATAGGAAGAATCAAAAAAGTCGAGTTGCCTTTCTTCTGCGAGGACATCACACCGCGCGAATGGAGAGTACGTCCCCCCTCCCCCCTCCCTTATACTCTTAATGGTGTTAATGAGATGTGGTCAGGTTCCTGCGTCGGAGGAAAACGTTACACATCCATCGAAGGTCCTCGCGGTTTCTCATCTGCGTTATATAGCGTCTGAAGAGACGTTCGACTCTACGCTTGTAAAATTCACAGCTATAATCGGCACACCTCCTTCCCTCTCATCCTCATCTTCTTCCTCTTCCTCCGAGTTCCAAAATCAAACCGAAGCGCAAACCGAAACTCAACCCGATTCGGAATCACAAAAATCAAAAGCAACAAAAGAAGCGAAAGAAGCATCCTGGTCTCTCAATTCCCCCCTCTTCCACGAATACGGAACAACTCTTCACCTCTCCACACCCCGCACACCCGCCGAGGAAAAGCGCGCAACTGGTCTTTACGAAGTGGGATTTTGGACGGAGGGCGGGGAGGAGGAAAGAGTTGTTGAGGGGGGGAGTTATAGGATTTCTTGGAAGGGTATTACATGACTTTTACTTGTTTGGATGTGGATATGGGTGTAAAGTAGGTACGAGAAGGAATGGAATGGAATAAATATAATGTGGTATTGGGATATTGGGACGGTGATTAGTATTACTAGTAAAACAAACAAGCTAGGAAGTACAGGACAGGAACATGGTGGTATAGAAGATAATATGGAAGTGGAAGTGAAATCGTAAACAAGATATCCTAGTATAACGTGGTAATCGTATAATCGTAACCCGGAGATCTGTAACAAGGAACCAGGAACCTGTAGCAAAGCAATCTACAATGAAGAAAAACATATAAAGAGAAGCCTTCCGGCCAAAAGACAACGATGGAAACAAAAACAGAAACAACAAGGAGAAGGAAAGGAGGAAATATACCATATAATCATACCATATCATACCTATATCACAGCACATCATCGAGCCATCGACATGAACGTGCATGAACATCATGAACATCGTGAGTCATGAGTCATGAGTCGTGGACGGCGGATTCATGAACGACGGATTCGTGAACGACGGATTGATCGCAATGAGCGACGGGGTGGGCGAAGCGGGAAGGAAAGCGCGCAGAGGGAGGTGAGGACGGATGGGACGGATGGGACGGATGAGAGGAGTAAGGGAAGGGTGTCACGATATTTCCGATCGAGCGACGATAGGAATTTCCCCATCAACAAGTTCACCTTCACACCCTCCCCCAAGCCTCTCATTCCCACTCTCACAATCCCACATCACCTCATCCCCCTCATCCACCGTCCCACGCACTCT
This sequence comes from Sistotremastrum niveocremeum HHB9708, assembly GCA_001630475.1. NCBI lineage: Eukaryota > Fungi > Basidiomycota > Agaricomycetes > Sistotremastrales > Sistotremastraceae > Sertulicium > Sertulicium niveocremeum. The sequence continues at coordinate 339,289 of KV419394.1, forward strand.
ATCCCTCGCACGGACGCACGAAGGGGGATCCAATACTCCCTCCTGGCCAGCCTTCATCCATTCTTCATCCCAAATCTCGATCATCCGTGCTCTCTTCGACGGATCTCGAACGAGTAAACGAGCAACGACATTTTTGAGTCCTTCGCTCGCCAGTTCTCCTGCAGGACGACCAGAAGGAGGAGGAGGAGGCCAGGTATACTCGCCCTTTGCGATGCGGAGAAGATAATGTCGTCTAGATTCACTACCCAGCGGACTCCCCCTCCCTCCCCCATCCCTATCCGCACGTCCCTCACGAGACCCCTCCCCAATCCCCCACTCATCAAAAGGTAATTTGCGCGTAGCCATAGCATACAACACAACTCCACAAGCCCACGCATCAGTCTGACGACCGTCGTAGGGTTGTCCGGTGACGATTTCGGGAGCTGCGTAGGATTCGGAGCCGCACCGTGTTGTGAGGAGGGGTTGGGAGGGATTTATGAAGCGGGAGAGACCGAAGTCTGTTAGTTTTAGGAGGGGGGTGGGGGAGTGTGTGTTTTGGAAGGGAGAGCGGGCGAGGAGGATATCTATATCATTGTTAGATGTTGATATGAATAGGAGGGCCTCCCTGCGGTCGGAGGAGGGGGACGTACTTTCGAGTTTGATATCACGATGAACGAGTCCTACACCGTGCATCCACCCAACAGCACGACACAGTTCAGACCACATTCGTCTAAGAATAGGTTCAGAGAGCCGATGAAAGTTTTCATCTAGATTCAAGAAATCGAATAGTTCGCCTCCATCGAGGTATTCAAGCACGAGACAATGATGAGAGGGTATAGTGAATGAATGAAGGTATGATACGATGGAAGGATGGGATATATGCTATTCGGCAAGACCGAAACCAAAATAGATTAGAGATTAGATCGGGTAGAGAAGGGAGGGAAGGGTCTGACTTACGCGTAATACCTCGACTTCTCGTACGAAACTTATTCGGGTACGATCGTCTGCATCACACATTGCTCTATCCATCATCTTGACCGCTACAAGTCTCCCAAGGTCCATCTCCATCTCCCCGTCCTCATCTTCACTCTCACTCTCCTCCCCACTCTCACGCGACACGATCAAATGTGGAAGACTCCCTCCCTCGCCATCATGCTCATCTAGAAGAATCGTATCGTCCTTTTCCTTTTTCGTCCGGCCCGAAGGCCGTAGACCGTGCAGATTAATATCCCGTTTGCGTCTAGCATCACTCTGGGAACGAAGACGGCGCTTGTTCCTTAGGATGCCGGGAGAGAGATGATGATCGATGTCAACGGCAAGCCAGACGCTCGAAAAAGCCCCATCCCCAAGTTTTCGAACGAGGGAAAGAGGGACGTCCGAGCCTATGATGGCATTTGGACGAAGGATATAGGATGGATCGACGGAAGAGGAGGTGGAGGATGGTGCGGAGGAAGATGCCGACGAGCGTGAGTAGGTGAATTTGGGGGATGAGAATGTTGGTGAGGAGGGGGTGGCGGATGTTGGTGAGGAAGTGGTGAGTGCGCCACCGCCAAAGTCGCTTGCGTCGTCGATTTCGAGAGAGACGAAGGAGCGGGCGGAGGAGGAGGGAGAGGCGCTGGTTGGCATTGGGGGTGAGAGGAGGTCGTCAATGACACGGTCGTCTGGTATACGGCGAGGATCGGGAAGTGTTGGACCTCTCGAAGGGAAGAAACGGGCTATGGGGGGTAAGAGAGGTTTTGGCGTTGTTCCGTCGCCTTCAGAGGAATTGCGAGAGTGGGAGTGTATGCTTGGTGGGGGAGTAGGACGAGGAGATACATTTGCAGAGGAGAAGAAAGAGTCTGTCGCTGCTCGCGGTGATGAGTCGGACACGGAACGATTGCTGGGAGTTGTCGGGACGAGTCTGGGGGGCGGACGGAGGTTGGGAACGGAAGGCTTTGAGGAGAAGGGGTTGGAGAAGAAGGAGTGGGTCTTTGAGGATGATGAGGACGGGTCGGGAGTGTCGCGGTGGTCGTCACCGCTGAGTGAGCTGGCGCGGGAGACGGGCGGGGAGATGAACGAGAGCTTGGAGGGGCCGGGCGTGGGGAGGCGGTCAAAGGCGATCATGGTGACGGTTGGGTCGAGTAAGTCGCTGTCCATGGCTTAAGAGAGCTCGTCTTAGTGTTGTCGGATGTGGAGTCAGCCGCCGTAGTTCTCTCCTAGTTCCTCGCCGTCCGAGACTCTGCTCCGACATCAAACGTTCGTCCGGTCATCTCCAATTTACTTTTTGCTGTCTTCTCTCCATTGGTCAATTATTATTTATTTCCTCTCCCACGGAACTTGACTTGATCTCACGTACGCTGTGAATTGGTCATGCGAGCTGTTTACGCGATTATAGCTTACAACTACACTACATCTGTCCTCCCATCTGTGCAGTGTCCTCACCGAGTTCAACATTCGAGGAGCAGTGCCAGCAGTGACACCAGGGAGCCATCATCCAGCCACCGACAACACTCGCACATCCTAGACGCTGAGAAAACACCAGTCTAATGCTAATCACGGCATCTCTTTTGAATTTCATTCCCTCGGTCCGACATCGTACCCACATTCCTTCTCCATCCCAAGCCTCCAGATCTAACGCCAAAAGTGCACAACTCTCTCAATCAGATAACACAACACCAACCACACGGAACCTTTTTCACCGCACGTTCTCGTTCTACGTTATCGCCAACTGAATGGCAACGATACGCAGACGCTCTGGCTCGATTGCACAGCTTGGTCGATCGGATGATAGCGGGTAGAAGCGTCATTGCAGTCCTGCTCCTGATCATGATCGGATGCGCTCACTCGTCTGCGTATGTCTTGGCCAAGTGGGAGGCTATGCGTCGATCATGCCAGAACATCCGACTAGGACAATCGCTCCATTCCGAATCCGAATCCGAATTCGGGCGTGAACTGGAGCAGCAGCAGCGCAGACCGATACAGCCCAGTCTGACAATGAACGAGGGGTTCTATCCGGATGCGCCGCAGGATACATGTCCGGTTATCCATGTCCGAGACACCGTTGACAGAGCCGTTGACAGAAATCTTATACTGGAACACTGCGTCGAATAGAGTCATGAATATATATTGTCGTCGTCGCAGCCTCCCGTATCACCGAGACGCAGTCACGAGGAATAAGAAAAATATCGACGATCCAGAGAGCAGAGCTGAGCGAGGAACCTGACAAAATCCGAAATTTGTAAAGGGGTCAGCAGGCGTCATCACCACTTTAATGATGCTGATCCTGTAACCCCACATTCAAACATTCGAATCAGCCACATCCCCAACTCTAAGCCGAATGACGACTCACCTTCACTCCCATTCCACTCTTTTATACCTCAAAATACCACCGACCACATCCCTAAACGTTGGTGTGAGCCCAAGAGACTCAGGCTTGGAAACTGCGCATTGAATCCTTGATCGCAGTCACCGCCAAAGCGCCAACGACACGATCACTCCCAACCGTCGCGAGAAAAAAAACCCCAGCACGACCGTCGCAGGCACCAGCACAAAAACCAGCGAAAAAGAGCGAAAAAAAGATAGCCGAACCTGAGCGCTGAGCCAAGCCCTCGCAGAAAAATCCGACAAGTCCGCGCCGGCCACCAAAGCCCGAACCAATCAAATCCCAAGCTTTTTGAGCGTCTAATGCCTCGATCGCCGTGACGCCGTCCGGTAGCCGCCCGATGCTTGGTGTCGGGTGCAGGTGCAGGTGCAGGGTCCGGATTCAGGGTCTGTCTTTCGGGTCTTTCTTTCGGGTAACTGGGTAACTGATGAGCGTAGCGAGACGCGCTAGACTTGATTTGGAAGTGCGAGTATGACGGAATAGAAGAGTTGAGTGTTTGTCGTGTGATTGGTTCCGAGTCGGATCTCACAGTGCTGCTTGTTCAACGTTAAAGCTCCGAGTCGTGCAGTAGTGAGACGCATACTTATCTTGACTCTTCAGTCTTCAGTCTTGACTTTATCTGCTCCCGTGAACGGAACTCGTCGGTTTTTAGGAACTCCTGTAGCGAGTTGTGCCTTGAATCCTTGATTGGAGTTGCCAGTGATCGGATGGAGCATTTAGCGAGTATTGATGAGATCTCAGGAAAGAGCTTTGATTTCGTGATCATCGGTATTTATTGATTTATCCCCCAATACATCTCTTCCTTCAACTCACCCTCGTGTTCGTCCAGGCGGAGGGGTACGCACCCAAACCCAAAATTCCAACGTCACCTGACAAAAGAAATTAGACAGCAGGTCTAACACTAGCATCAAGACTTTCCGAAGATCAATCACTCACAATCGCCCTGCTCGAAGCGGGTCCTGCGAACCTTGACGATCCCTTGATCTGTTCGTACCTTTTACTCCACTCCCACCCTAACAGTCGATTGATCGTGTGATGATTTGCGAGTAGTGCGTACGAGTCAGTATGGAGCGCATTTTGGGAAGGGGGAGTATGAGTGGGGACAGAGTACCGTACGTACATGTATTCTCTCCATCAGGTTTTATTTGAAAAGCAGTTTACATGTATTTTGGCCTAGATTCCACAAGTGCACGCGAACGGAAAATCATTCTACTGGCCCCGGTTCGTCCTCTTTGTCCTATGTCATTGACACAGAGAGATTGATTTGTTGGTGAAGAGGACGGACGTTAGGAGGTATGTGTGGACTGGAGAGATGAGCCTTCATTCCCCGCTCACACATGCATGCATACAAAAGGAAGCAGCGCGATCAACTTCCTATGCTGGACCAAACCGCCTCGACAGGATATAGACGGTAATGTTCCTCTCAATCGAATGAATGGATTGTTGATTGATTGATTCGGGAACATTGTATAGATATTGAGAGGTTGGGTAATGAGGGGTGGGGATGGGATAGTTATGAGAAGTATGTGAGGAGGGTTGAGAGGTTCGTATTTTTTCCTGTGCCTGTGTTTTGCGAGGGTTGTTTGATTGGTTTGTGAGCAGGTTCGTTCATCTTGGCGATGATGGACAGATCGCTCCCGGTTTGACTTCTGATGGACCAAACTCTACAACCGAAGGTAAATAAAGGCGTGCTTGAGATTACTATGCTGAAATTGACAAAGTTATAGGTCCACTCATCATATCGTATCCCCAGACGATAGAGAATTTTGAAAAGAAAGCCTACGAGGTAAACTTGCCTGACCATTTATCAGATAAATTACAACAGGCTTATAGACTCTCAAAACCCTCGGAATACCCGATGCACCCGCCCCGGTAAGCCATCCACTAATTTATCGAGCTCTATCTGATTGGATTATCTAGCTCGATGGAGATGTGAGTGGCTATAAAATTCCATTGACCGCTCCAATATCGATGCATATCGACTCGGATATAGCCGGCTGGGACGTACGCCTGTGCCCACACATTCGATCCGATCTCTCAAACACGTACCTATTCCACCACGGTACGCTCCCTCATGCTTTAGCCTTCTCGCTCCGATCCTTGAGTCTGAGGATTTGTAGGCATATTACCTTCCCGTTGCTCATCGAAAAAATCTCCGCGTGCTCGTTTCCGCGACTGTCAGCAAGATCGTTCTCAACGATGAGGAAAAGGGTAGTGATGTTCTAGCCACTGGTGTTGAATTTATATACGAAGGAAAGAGACATGTCGTACATGCTTCGAAAGAAGTGATTCTATCAGCTGGGTAAGTTTCCCATTTCCAATCGACTCGGACGGGAGCTAAGGGATGATGTAGGTCATTGAAGTCACCGCAGATACTTGAACTCTCGGGAATCGGACGGCGGGATGTTTTAGAGCCTCTTGGGATACCTGTTGCTGTTGATCTCCCTGGAGTGGGTGAGAATTTGCAGGAACATGTTTTCACGGGTGTATCATGGGGTAAGCCTTGCCGTCCATTCTGCACCTGTTGAGCTTGAGCAATAAATTGATTGGTTTAGAGATGAGAGACGGCCTGCCGGATCTTACCTTGGATATATTAAGAGATCCAGAGCAACTTGCTCAACAAATCAAAGCATAGTATGACCTCATCAATCAAACACCTCATACGCTGACCCTCGAACTTGTTCAGCGAATCGAAACAACCAAGTCTATTCACGTCCGGAATCTCAGGATTCACATTCCAGCCACTAACTACTTACACACCTCGTGCTCAAAATCTCTACGACGAACTCTCAGCTAAAATCAATGAAAATCAGGATAGCTATCCACCGGGATTGAAAGAACAATATGAGATTCAACTTGAGAGACTTGAGAAAGGTGCTCCGGCTTTCGAATTGATCTCGTTCCCTGGATTTTTCTCGTACCCGAGTGACTTCATCCCTTGCCAAGTATTGTAAATTGCGGTATTGATTTCTGGACAGATCCTCCGGAGGCGGGGAAGAAATACGTGACGATGCTATTCGCTTCAAACCACATGTTTTCTCGAGGAAACGCGGTGGATACTCTTTGACGTTCTCACGAAGACTCAACTGATCAAAATCTCCTAGCACATCTCCTCCACGGATCCACTCGAAAGTGCAGCGCTAGATCCCCACTACTTTGAACAAGACTTCGGCAAGTCCCCGAGTGGCACTTTGCTATCGTCCTCGGCTAATCATTTATCCGGCTCGATCTGTAGATTTGAAAAGTCTGGTGGAAGTGACTAAATTTGTCCGGAAGATCGTTGGAGTGAAACCGTATGATGAAATCGCTGGTGAGTGTTTTTATTTTTTGGGTGGGGGATGGGAGTTCATTTGTTTGGGTTTGTGCGTTGCAGGGGATGTACCGAAGGAAATTAATCCGGGACCTGGGATTCAGAGTGATGAACAACTTGCGGGTAATTTTTTAATCAGTTATTTTGGACGGTGATTTCAATATTTACGTTTTTTTTATCAGACTGGGTGAAGAGCTCGATTGGATCAACCTATCGTAAGATCTCTCTCGAGCTGTGATATCCACTCTCGGATCACTCAACGATAATCCGGCAGATACCCTCGGTACCCTCTCGATGCTCCCCAAAGAGAAGAACGGAGTCGTCGATCCAACATTAAAGGTTCGTCCGCATACCAGTATACCCAATCGTCGAAGACGTGGCGTCTGAGCTTTGGATCAGGTCTACGGCACGAAAAATATCAGGGTTGTCGATTTGTCAATTGTACCGCTACACATCGCGGCGCATACATTGGGTACGATCTTTTCTGTGATATCCTGACGTTTATGTATTAATGTTCTGGATAGCTACTGTTTATTCGATCGCTGAACATGGTATGTTCATTTTCCTATGTATAATGTGTTTCGTGAACTAAGTTTTTGATAGCTGCTGATATTATCAAGGAGTCTTTGACTCGGGCCTGAGGGTTGAATTGTTCGGCTGAAAGCGGGGTTTGATCATATGAGGTTATTCCGCGAATATTCGCACCGCTAGCAGAGATATAAAGAAAACATTTTCTTGGGAACTCGGATCACCTTCATTCCAGCGCTAGCGTGGTCGGAAATGAAATTGATTGAATATATATCGGCGATCCCAATTCTTGTCACTGCGACATTGACCGCCGTTCAATTGGATGTCAATCGCACAAACAAACATTGACAGCCGATGCTTGCGGTACCGGTGAATATTGGCCGGCGTTTGTCAGCTTCGGCGCGGCGCTCGATGTTTGATTGCCGCCCACATGGCCTGAGCATGTTGGGTCGACGGGATCAAATTCGACATTTGGATCCTGCTTGTCAGCCTCAGTTCAGGGTTGGACGAAACGATTTGAAGCACTGTTCATTGGAAGATCTAGATGGAACACTTGGCTACTCTGGATGAAATTTCAGGAAAGAGTTTTGACTATGTGATAATTGGTGAGTCTGGTTGAGTACTCGAATAGACGACGAGGGAGTTCAGGGCCGTTGATTTTAGGTGGAGGGGTGAGAGAATTTATTCTGGTATCTTCGCCGCGAGAACTCATTTGTGCGTGTTCTCAGACTGCCGGTCTAACCCTTGCAGCAAGGTTATCGGAAGATCCAACCATAAGCGTCGTAGTGCTCGAAGCAGGTCCAGCAAATCTTAATGATCCCTTGATCAGTTCGTTTATTCTCGATGATCGTATACCGTCCTAGGATTTTGAACGTAATGGCCGAATTTAGTGAAGACAAGTCAATTCGGGGTGCACTTTGGGAGAGAAGAATATGATTGGGGACAAACGACTGTAAGGTTTCAGTTGCCCTGTGATGAGCTTGAGTGGGCATCAGCTCATGCTATGCTATCATAGACTCCCCAAAAGCACGCGAATGGCACAATATTTCCGTGGCCTCGGTTCGTGTTCTTCGCTTCTTCCTTTCCCGCGGTACTCATGTTTTCTCAGCGGCCGTATGTTGGGAGGTGTGATCGAGATAATTACAGTCCTACTATGATCCTGACTTATCGTTACCCCAGGAAGTAGTGCTATCAATTTTCTTTCATGGATCAAGCCTCCAAAACAAGACATGGACGGTACGTGATCTTTTCCGTGCGAACCCGGTCAATTGACGGATGGAGGAAGATATCGAGAGACTTGGGAATCCGGGGTGGAACTGGGAGAGTTATCAGAAATATGTTCAGAGAGCAGAGAGGTGAGATAAGGAGACACTCATTCATCATTGTTTTAAATTAATAATGTTCGCCAAGGTTTGTTCATGTCAGTGTCAGTGGCGAACTCAAACCTGGTCTGACACCAGACGGACCAAAATCCCCTGCCAATGGTAACATATATGCTGATTTAAGAAGTTAGCACGAGACTGAAGGAAACGTCTGACATTGCAGCCGCTGTGCTTGTTTCCAAGCCTACTAGCTTGGAGAACTTCGAAACAAAGGTTTATCAAGTAAGTATTCACCAGTTCGAAACCTCCACGGTACAACAATTTCCCCAGACTCTCGGAAATCTTGGAATCCCCGATGCGCCTGCACCCGTACGTGATACTCCGGAGACTCATCGACTTATCCTTAAACTCAGTTCTCCACGAAGCTGGAAGGAGATGTGAGTGCATGCGGCGAAATTCTGCTTAATTCTAATAAGCAAAAATCCAGACAGCAGGGACGTATGCATGCAACCATACATTTGACCCCGTATCTCAGACGCGATCGTATGCCGCTACCGTATGTTGTATTCATTCTGGCTCGGGGGTGAATTTCCTTGACATCTCAGGAAATATATAGGCCTATTACCTACCACACTCGGCTCGCAAGAATCTCTGCGTACTCGTCTCAGCTACTGCTATCAAGATTCAATCAAAAGTTGAAGATGGAATTGTTCTCGCCACTGCGGTCGAATTTATATTTGACGGCAAAACGCATGTCGTTCGAGCCTCGAAGGAAGTGATCTTATCAGCTGGGTTAATTTCCATCGCCTCTAATTTTTATTTTCCTCAAGCACTGACTACTGTGCGCCTCCATAACAGGGCTCTTAAGTCGCCACAACTGTTAGAGCTATCAGGTATCGGACGACGTGACATCTTGGAACCTCTGGGCATCCCAGTTCTGATCGAGCTTCCTGGTGTCGGTGAGAACTTGCAAGAGCATGTGGTCGTGGGCGTATCATGGGGTGTGTTGCAACTATTTTTCCCGCTCTTTCTCTAACAGTCATTCAGAAATGAAGGCTGGGCTGCCGGATCTCACATTGGATATTTTGAGAGACTCAGAGCAATTGGCCCAGCAATTGAAAGCCTAGTGAGTGTTGTTGAATGTTCCACAAAATGAACTCAACTGACTCCAACTTTCCGTTTATCCAGTGAACGGAAAGAGAGAAGTTTATTTTCGTCCGCTATATCGGGATTCACCTTTCAGCCACTCACGACATACTCGCCACGTGCCCAGGAACTGTATGACGCGCTGGCTTCTAGAATCAACGATAAACAGAAACAGCTTCCCCCCGGTCTGAGAGAACAGTACGAAATACAACTTGAACAACTTCGAAACGGAGCTCCCGCATTCGAGTTGATATCTTTCCCCGGTCTACTTGGATACCAAGGTTTGTTTGTACGCGACTATCTCTCACGAGCCAAAGGACTAAAAGGTGAAAAGGCCAGCCCGAGATCGGCAAGAAGTATATCAGTATGATCTCTGGTGCGAATCACTTGTTTTCTAGAGGGACTGCGGTAATCTTCCCATTTTTTCATGACATTGCGTTCGCTAAATAGTTCGAAACTTTAGCATATTGAATCGACTGACCCGTTGGCTTCCGCGGCACTGGATCCACACTATTTTGAAGAAGATTTTGGTACATGAAAGTGCATCGAGGGGCGAAACCTTATCTAAATATATCTTCAGATCTCCTAAGTTTGGTGGAGATGACCAAATTCGTGCGTCGAATTGTCCATGTGAAGCCTTACACGGATATTGTTGGTCAGTCCTAGCCAGTGCGCTGATGCCCGGATTAATGTATAATGGCAGACGAGGTTCCGAAAGAAGTGACTCCTGGGCCAGACATACAAACCGATGAACAATTAGCTGGTAAGGGACGCGCTCTTATCCGCCTTAATCTGAAAATCTCACTGTTCATCTCTTAGATTGGATCAAGAGGTCTTTGCGATCGACTTTTCGTGAGCGATTTCTAGTTCATAACATCATCTTGGCTCACAGCTGCAGACACTGCCGGGACATTGTCCATGTTACCCAGAGAAAAAAGCGGTGTCGTGGATCCTACTCTCAAGGTTTAGTCCAAAAAATTGAATCCGACTCCCGTGAACTCATCGACGCATGCCTGGGTAGGTTTATGGAACAAAGAACATCAGAGTAGTTGATTTGTCAATTCTCCCTTTGCACGTCGCTGCACATACGTTATGTGGGTGGTCTACAATATCTTTAGCCGAAGTGCTGATCGTGCCTGCAAATAGCTACTGTTTATTCGATAGCAGAGCACGGTGAGTTCGATCACATGTTTCGTATTGCCATTAGCAGCTGAAGCTACGTGGGCATTTGCAGCCGCTGACATTATCAAGACATCTTCGCCTCGTGCGTGAAGGGAGCATCAATGATGAGACATGGCTAGGAGGCATTTCTGGACGGATGTTCATCCGCAGCTGTAGCGTGATGCGTGCCGCGTTCCTGGAATTTGAAGAATTCGGCCGGCTAACTGTGTCGATCCCCTAAATCGAGCCAAGTTTCCGGTTCTTCGACTAAGATAGCACGATAGTGTGGAAGTCGACTGCAAACACTCTCAACCCTGTTTCATAGATTGAACGAGGAAAACGTAAGACATAATATTACACAGCGAAGTCCGATGGATCCAGATCCAGGAAGCAAGACGAAATTAGAAATATGAAGCAATAGCCGCACAAGCTGGTGCGAGTAAGTACGCAAGGCCGGGAGCAATCTGTAGGGCACCGGAGGATCCAGGCACTGGGAGAAAATGTTTCGCGTCTTGAGCTTGCTGTTCCTCAGATTGCTATGAGAAGAGGGTGCGTTAATCCTGGGGCACAAACAAAAAGACCGGAGCGTCGGTACCTTGAATGCAACCAATCCTACAAGTACTCCCGCAGCTTTGGACGGCGGGGTTATCAATAGATCAAACAAGTGGTACATAATAAGGCTTACCAAAGAAAACGAATGCAATGATAAGCCATATCACCCCCCAAATTTGAGAAGGACAGCATCCACATATCTCAGCGAACACGGCGGCGTCCGAGGTGTTGACCTGTTTTTCCTAAACATTTGTTTGCGACAGATGAAGAAGAACCGAACCTTGCGAGAGATAGTGTCGTCTGCGTCGTTACCAATCAGCGGGCAGTATTGCGTGTTGAATGCTTTCTCACCGATCACGTCCCACAATACATACATACACGACATGACTCCAATGAATAATACCTGAAAGGTTGTATGAGATATCTGCGATCAGGGCAGGAAAGCGGTTCTACAAAATAGCGAAGTGCGATTGACCCCTTCACGAACCAGAAAAGGACGATCAAACCAACCATTCCTAAAATTAATAGCCACGTTCTAAGGAGAGGAATGAACCTTCGTTGACATCTTGAGAACCGGGCTTACACTAAGTTCCGTCTGGCCCACCACAGCGTGATGATGAAGAATGCAGCCATGACAAGGCTGGCCACCTTGCTTGCATCGGTGTCGAAACCGCAGGCAATGAGACAAGCTCCAATAAAAGATGACCCAAGATATCCAGCCGGTAGTGTTATTAATGGGATGCCCCCGGACATTCTAGTTGCTCCTCCTTCATCAGCTGTATCGTCTTGTGGTAAGCGAGAAGTATGTGGACCGAATGAATGAAGCGCTTACGATCGAGTTCAATCGAGTGTATTCGAGCACAAGTCAGTACGCCTGCAATGGCATGGCTCCCCTAAACACGGTGAATCCGGGAGTCTGGATGTTCTTCCACGATGATCGCACCTCGTGAAATCCGACAGTCAACAGCCTGGTACAGGCTTGTTAAACGGGTCTTGCTTCAGTATACGAGGAGCTCACTTGAAAGGGTAAACTGGGATATTCTGAATCAACGTGCCACCATCTCGTTCTCGAAGACTTACTGATCCAATTGAGAAAAGGCACATGCCTTCAAACGAATATCGTCAACCTCGCCGAATATCTATATTCGAGAACATACCATAAAATGGCAATGCCGATGATATAACACCCAGCTACTATCAAAGTAGTTCGTTGAGTTGGGTTTGGCGTCAAAAGAGACTTTGCATCGCGCGGTTGCAGAGTGCTTTGGAGCGTGTCATAGTCGTAAGGGGCGTACATCACGTAGGCCGCAGGTCGTGGTAGGACGTTAAGAGTTATGGGCAAGGGCTGTGCCACCAAATGCACTGAAGTTCCCCAAGACCGCGCAGCAACGGCAATTATAGAATGGTAGAGCTTGGCATATAAGGTGAAGCAATTCGAACTGCACAGCCACAAACTCTGGGCAGTACTTTTATGGAACACGCGCCAAAGTAAAGGTCTCGTAATGTCAGGATCATTGTACAGTACAATATATTCAACAGTACAACAAGAATGCAGAATGCAACTAAAGCATTTTCATCATTTCTCCAACATCTCCATATGCATCTTGTTGAGCCGGTCATCGACTGGGATAGCGATTCCTACGAGAGTCTCGCGGAGGTGTGGGTTCACGACGACGGTAAGGTGGTGTCGGAGATCGTGTTGGGGAGCGTCGTCGGCGGTCAGGACCCCTGGTTTCATCAACGTTTGATCTGCGAGGAGGGCTTCGCTCATCGCGGCGGGTGGAAAAATCTCTTGGCCTTCTGTCTCTTTCTCCGTCTCGAGGATCCAGGCGGCTATCGCTCCTCCTTGGCGGGGGTGAAGGGGTATGAGGACGAGCTCGAGATCGTTCAGAATGCCCATTGCGAGCATATGGAGATGGCTCGCGGCTCGGGGGACGTCGCCGGTCGTCTCTTGGAGGTATTGGATCGCGTGGACGCTCACGACGATAATCGCGGACATCGCGACGCCGAGGTGATGATGAAGCGCGACGTCGGGGAGGAGTAGGAGATCGACCTGATGAGTATCGAGATTCTCGACGTGCTGAAGTACGACGGGGCGGCGAAGGCGAAGAGGAAGGTCTGTGTCGTCTACGACTACGAGAACGACTGCGAGAACGAGAGTCGGCGCTAGAATCCGAGTCCGAACTGGAATCCGAGCCACTGCTCGAATCTGAATCTGAATCGCTATCGGAATCCGAACTCGAGGAGTCTTGCTCGAGTAGAGCTTTTTGTTGCATGATGAGCCTCGGGGCGTTCTATACTTTGATCAGTTTCAGGCTTGATAAAGACTACAAGGTACATACCTTGAGGTGCTCGCGCATGTCCTCGGTCACCACACCAAGACCAATGCTGGTAAAGTAGTTGATAGCGAACCGAGTGTTCTTCGGGTTGTCCATAGGGAACATGTTGCGACAACATTGTCTCACTTCTTCGTCTTTGAAACGCTCCGCCAATGTCTTCAATCCCATTGCGCCCATGACGTCTTGCAGAAGGATCTTGACAAAAATACGACTACTACTAGTCGTATCGTCCTCGTTCATCTTGATCGTTTCAAACACTTGCCAGGAAATGGAGTCGGTAGCGATAAGATGTCCAAAGAATCGAGCGATGTTCCTTAGCCGGTTGGCTTCGTATCGATGGATAGTGTTATAGTAATTGATGAATCCCTCTTGGAACGCAGTGGTCCAGACACGATTCAGTTTGCTAAACCGTTCACCGATAAGACCGTAGAAATTGGAATAAGATCGCTCTTGTGAGCAACATTCAATGATCATGTTGCAGAGCTCGATCTCTTCTCCCTCTTCGATTTGGACTTTGAGCAACTTGTGTACGGCTTCCTCGTAGTTGAGTGAATTCATGATGGTGAGGTAGATTGTCCGACGCAAGTTGACGAGGTTGGTTCCGGTATGATCTGCAATTCCCTCCTTGTCCTCGGCAGCTTCAAATAAAATCAACGGCACGACGAGTAAAAGTGAATGACAGACTCACGAGCTTCCTCTTCATCACTGTCTTCACTTTCACTACCAGATTCCTCTTCTGATTCGTCACCAAGAATCTCTGTCTTGATCTCCTTGTACTTTTCTTCGTTCTCCAAGAACTTTGGGTCATACTTGAAAACGTCTAAATTGAGACGAAGTGTCAGGACGATAAATGGGTGCGCAATATGAACACGCACTTAAGCCTTCCTGAACTTGCAATTCCTCCTCAAGTGAAATCTGATGAGTTATTTGCTCGTCTTCGTTAACAAGGTCCAAGCCTTCAGGAAGAATCGGATTGTCTTTGTACTTGTCCTTGCGGACCTGCATGAGAACCTCCACCATATATTGAACACGTTGACTAATGGTTCCCTCATTCAGGACGGCCCGGAACCGTTCGAAGACGGAAGCGTTGGCTTTCGGTGAGTTTTCAGCCAGGAATGCACCGACTTCTCGAGTGAATCCAACCGCGATTTCGATCGAATCATCAGTCGGCCGTTCGAGAAGGAGGACAAGGATTTGGAGGGCGATGATCTCATGCGCCATTTGTTGATTGACCAAGTGCGCGATGAAGGTGGTCGTAGAATGACAGACAACCTGTTCGACACAGTTGAAAAGAAGGAAGAGTACAGGAGGCTGCTAGCTCACCTTGTCGTTGCGCTTGAAAGCTCGACGAAATTGACTGATCAAGCGGGTAAGAACCAACTCGCCAACTTGAGGAAGTTTCGTATTGATGATTGCCACCAAGGCAGCAAAGACAGGAGTGAAAGGTAAAGAGGCCGCCTGCGCTTTCATAATACTCCTAGCGAAGAGGCCACGACCCCTGACAAGATTCTCCGCGAACAGTTCGGGTACAACGTTTTTGATGTTCGTGATATTGACGCGATTCACTATACCCGTGATGGATTTTCGGAGAGCGTCCCATGAGATTCGTTGATACTCGGGGCTTGACTTGTCAGCTGATGCAGCTTCCTGCATAGCTCTAAGTCTTGCAGGTGGAATGTAAACACCGGCTGCACGGGAGGAACCCAAGAGCTTCGTAAACTCTGCCTGAGCATCAAATGTTGGCTTTGCCGTCGCAGGTTCAAGCTCATTTTCGGCCATTCTCATCATCAATTGACGCTCTCGCTCGGCCTTGCGAACTGGATCCGCATCCACGACATGAGGAACGTCTACCCGGGCTTTACGAGCTGGCGGCGAGTCATCTCGACCTCTAGAGGGAGAGCCTGACGGTGTCCTGAGATCAGAGATAAACCATCAAGCTCAATTGGGATATTAAGAAATGATTTACCGCTTCCTCTTGTGAAGAGACGTGTCTGGGATATCAGTGGGTCTCATGGTGGCCGTCGACATGACTGGCGTCAAGGAAGACAATGACTAGCGGAGTTTCAATCTGACCTGTATTTCCGCCTTCTCGTCCGTCTCTGCCCCTCGGATGTAATTTTCCCTCTCCTGCATTCACGATCACCACCAGGTCCAAAGGGTTACACGAGGAGCGCGGCGACTAGTTCTATCATTTTTACTCGTTTCGCTGGCTCAAATCAACTGCAGGCCCCTTTTTTTGCCCCTTTCCACCTGGGAAACAGGGAAGTTTGGGGTCGACTGTTTTGCGCCTAGTATCTACTGTCAACACCCCACTTCTCGCATGCTGATTGTGTGGAAAAGTCTGTATGCGCGATAGCCACGTATGAGTGGTGAAGCTGGCTCCCTACACGACTTTGCGTAGGGGCTTCTCAGGTACCTAATTTACAGGCCCGTGCAAACGGCATATCCTTTCCCCCATGCTTCCTTGTTCAAGCCTTGCTTCTGCACCCCCGATCGATTCACATACATGTGTACAGTGCTCTGAACTTTACCTGAAAACGAACCCGGGAAGACCGCAAAAGCTCGAACACGAGTTCGAGGCGGAGTTCGTTCACATCTCTGGATGTCAGGGTCGTTGAGAGCTCCGACCCAACGGGAGAAAAAAAAAGTTTTTACATACACTCGTCAATCATAACCGGCGTATAAACATGGGAACCGTGTAAAGAACTGCTTCTTTCAGCGCTCGGATTTAATCATCTCAATCTTGCTGGCCGATAGTCCATTCAATGCTGCGTTGATCTCTGGCCTATCTGACATCATTCCCTTGGTATCTCGCGAATACTCTTCCGAAGGTCAGAGATTTGACCATCAAGATGACGTAGGCACGCTCGAATCTCGCCTCCGGATCTCACTACTCAGAGTACAGGTCAGACTACGCTAAGCATGGGACGCGTCCCCGTCCGGCGTTTGTTTCTCCGTATATGCACACTCTCCTCGTTTCAGATTTCGTGAAAGGGGATCTCTGAGGGTCCACACGACTATATACGTAACTTGGCAGACCTTGGAAGTCCTCCTCGCAATGCTCGGGCGGCCAAAGATGCTTGTACCCCTTGTCATCCCAGGTCAGTTAGATAACGGTCGTCCGATACGCGGATCATATGAACGCAGACAAAGTGAGGCTCAGGGTGTCAAGAATGCCGTGGAGCCAACCAGTCAGTATTTAAGGACACTATCAAACTATCGAATGCTCACAACCCGTCTTTGCAGGTTTGGCCCCGCGGCTCTTTCGTCTTCCAGTGGTGATGATCGTCGGATATCTAGCTCTGTCACACTATTTTTCCATCCGTGCGACATGAGCTGGTGATCCGATCGATCCATCGCCCCTGGACTCGGAGTGTCGTAGGTCCTTCAGTTGCAAATTCAACTACGCGTGTCAACATACGTCTGACATATGTTGTACTCTAGAGCAGCTCCCTGCTTTTTGCAGCCTCCTTGCGTCTGGCTTCGATACCGAAGTCACTCCAAGTTTTGTCATCAGGACTCACTGCACTAGTTTGTGCACGTGCCCTTGTTGATATCGGGTTGTCTATCTTGATCTCTGACGGATTTTCGTGACCCCTTTGCCGTCTAGACGATATATATTGAGAGTTTTCGAGGCCGCGGACGTGCGAAAAACAATTCATATGTGAGAAGCTGCCCTGACGCCGAGTACTGGGATTTAGATCAAACCCACCCTTCATCTTAAAAATTTTCGGCTTTTGTTCCGTAGATAGACCTCTCCTTCGAGTATCAATGACATTGTATACATCCTGTTTTTCTTCATGTTATGACTATGCGTGTAAACACAACCAGCTCCCAGCTCCTAGAAATTTAATCCCGAGATGTCAAGTCCATCAACATGTACAAACAAGTTGCGGCACGACCTCCAGAACCGCCTTATGCGAAATAATTGGGCGATCTTGCCTTTGAGCACTCTCCTCCTCCTGTCTCATATCTTGGGATCAGCCGAAGCAATCTGGCCATTCCCCTCCAAGCGCGTGAAAGGCAATGCGTTCGAAAATGCTGGTTCTTTGGGCTTGGATGTGAATGGGCGGCCATTAGCTTACGGGGATTTTAATGGAGGGCAATTGTAAGTTTCAGAATACCCGTCACGTTCTTCTATAACCTCCAAACACAGTGTGGATATCGTCATGCTCGCATCTGATCAGCAAACCATCGAGATATACCAATGGGATCATGGTCTGTCCGCCTCGGATTTCCGCATATTATAAACCCATGCTATCTTCTGCAGACGGGTTCAAGTTCTCGAAATCAACCCAACTCCATCATGACTCCCCGGTGCACAATGTAATTCCTGGCGACTACGACCACGACGGCAGGCTGGACCTTTTAGTTATGAACCAAGACACCGGAAGGGGGAGAACTGCTCTTTCGATATACCTTGGCTCCCCAAACGGTGTATTCGGTAAGTCGATCCAATTTCAGAATCCTGAAAATTCTATTAATGTTTCCACATCTTCCAAAGAACCTACACGAATAACGCCACCTCCCGCCACACTTGCGCAGCCAATCCCCCTTGACAGCGGCGGAAATATGCTCGTGGACCTGCTAGGTGTTCCGTACGAAGCCTCCTCGACCCTCAAACTCTGGAAAAATCAGATCAATGGGAGCACGGTGCCTGCCGAACTTTTTGAGTTGTAAGCATGGATCCAGATGATCAGAATGTGCACATTCATGCTTGGCCACCAGGGTTGATGCTCCTCTTTCAGGCGGTATACCGTGCATTCCAGACAATCCTCATAGTAATGCTCTTGTGGACCTGGATGGGGATTGTATTGCAGATCTCTTCCTTCTCTGTCAACCAGAGACTATGTTCGGCCCGCAATCATTTCAGTTCTGGATCAACAACAAGACCTCAGGCTTCAAGATTAGCGCTTCCGGGGATCTCCCCAGAAACATCGGCCAGATCACATTTGCAGACATGGATAGGGATGGAACTATGGACATGGTCTATCCCACATGCTCTTCAATCGACCGAGATACAGGGGTTGGATCTGATTGCTTCATCAATATTGTCTTCAATCGTCAGAAACCCCTTTGCGTCGGCGATGCTTCGCCTCCGTCTTGTCGAGCTCCAGACGATCTATGTTCCTCAGATCCGTACTTCTTTTTCAACTTTGAATCTTCAGATCCTGAGGTATGTCCTAAGCGAGATTTTTCAAGAAAATTCTAACGTGATAGTAGGAATTCATGCGTGTACCGCTATCACCTGTTATCTCTACACGGAAGAAGTCCGGCTTGCTAATGTATGACACAAGCTTCTCGCCGCCTATCCCCCTTCCCCTAAGATTAGGCGACGCAGACCTCGACGGCTTTCCCGACATCCTGCTCATTGCTACGGGAGAGCCCCACGGCGGCATTCTCGGGATTGGACAGAAAGAAGACCACACTCCAAAACTCTTATTGTCAGTCCCTTGTGGTCCGGGTTTGCCCGGCTGCGCAGCCAAGGGGAAGGGAGGAAATAAGCGTTCATTTCACGTGTCGTCAGGATCCGAAGTCCTTGATTCCATTACCGACGCATCTGGCGTTTCT
This sequence comes from Sistotremastrum niveocremeum HHB9708, assembly GCA_001630475.1. Taxonomy (NCBI): domain Eukaryota; kingdom Fungi; phylum Basidiomycota; class Agaricomycetes; order Sistotremastrales; family Sistotremastraceae; genus Sertulicium; species Sertulicium niveocremeum. Next base: position 358,558 of record KV419394.1, read on the forward strand.
TTCTTCGATCTAGATGAAGATGTGCGTGAATATCTGGCAAGCAGCCGGCAAAGAAACTCTTCACTCATACACATATTAGGGTACATTGGACATTTTGATCCAGCGAACAGGGGATCAAGGGAGTGGCCGAGTCGAATTCGTAGAGAATAACTTCTTCCACGATGCTTTCTTCCTCAAAGCTATCAGTAAGCGCCGATTTTCTTCCGCTGGATTGCCCTGGATTGCCCTCTGACGCGTTGGCATTAGCCCTTAACGGCGCATGTTCGAATGGATTCTGTAAATCCGTGAACGGCTCGGTCAACACCAATGTAAGCTTTCGCAGATTATCTTGTGACGCCGGTTAACTCATTGGAGCAGCCTTTTGGTGTCAGCTATACCGGTGCAACATACAAGTACACAGTCTTTGACACTGTTGGGAAGAGGTCAGCTGCTCAAGGTCACTAATCTGCGCTATCTTTCAACCGGATGCTGACTTCTCACAGCGGCTCAAACTCCTCAAACCGCATATCAGTCTCTGCTAACGCCATATGCATTCATCGGGCTCGGACGTACAAATAACTACGTTGAGAAGTTTTATGTGGGAGCTACACTGCATACCGAAGAACATTACACGTATTTAGAAGGTGTCATCCCAAACTCCAAAGTTGCTATCTGGCCTCCCAATGTTCGTGACGGCCAGATACAGGGCGATTGGAAACGCGAACTCTATTTACGGCCTGGACAGTGGATTCCACTTGTCACTCTGACCGTTGTATTGGCCACCGGTCTAATGGCTATTATTGTGCTTGTTTTGCATCTGAATGAAAAGGTCTGTCACCCTTCATTCTTTGTACGAATACAACTAATAATGCCCAACATTAGAGGGAAGATAAGCTGGAGCGTCAACGTGCTTCGCATATCATCAATTTCGATGCACTCTAGTAATTGGCACAGGAATTACCTCGCGTTCCCTTCACAATGCAGCAATGGAGCTTGCTTTCCATTTCGTCTCTGCTATATCTGGACCTGGCACTTCTTCTACCCTTGACTCCTCTCTCAGCTTCAGGAGATGGAGATGAACCCCATACGACGCTGGCTGCCACAGCGATTGGGGATAAGCAGCATATATGTGCGAGACGATATCCATGACCGTCGCATAACCGCCATTGATAGGCGGAGAACGGAGAACGTTCAAGATCTCTCGTTCTCGCTCTAGTCGATGTTCGATATATTCTTTGATGTGTTTCCGACCATTATGAAGCACGGGACCATGGCCAGGATAGAGTGTAGAAAATGGAGCTTTGCCGTCGACCTCCACGTCGAGCATTTTTTGTAAACTAGCTAGATAGGTTTTGAGATCTTTGAAGACGGCGGTGCCCTGCCCGAGGACCGAGTCTGCTGTAAATAACGCGCTTTCTTCGTGCAGTAATATGCAGATGGAATCGTCAGTGTGACCTGGCGTGTGGAAGATCTGTAGCGTAGTGTCCCCAGCCCGAAGCGTTTCCTTCTCGTCCAATTCATGGAGTATGAACTCGTTGTCGGTGTGCACGAATGAGCCCAAAGGAAGGGTTTTGAGATATGATTCAAGATTCGCGTCGAGTTGGTTCGGGTATTTGTGGATTTTAGGTGGGTGGAATGAATGGGAAGATTTGGCTTGTGCTAGCTTTCGAAGGAGTGATAGCACGGAGTCAAGACCACCCCAGTGGTCTCGGTGTTCATGTGAGATTATGATGTCAGAAACCAATGGTGTGTCGTTTGTCGATTCTGGGAGTTGTTTTAGGGCGTCTTCGAGATGGGGTACATATTCCGGTTTCCCTTCTCCAGTGTCCAAGAGTACATAGGGTGCACGAAGACCAATGATATAGGTGTTAGTTCCTGAACGGACATCAATACGTGGCCCCGATCGAAAATCGTTGGGAAACATCGTGCCTTGTAGCGTGAATTTTCCCGGGTTCTACAGATAAGTCATGACTGGTATAAGCAGCTAAGACTCGAGCAATAAAGCCCAACAGGTCTCACCTGTCCCAATACCCTCAAAACACGTTCGCTAAGCTACTCGTCGAAAGCATTCAATGTCTAATCTTCCGCCGAGAATAATTGGGATCTTGAACTCACTCGCTGAACTGGAGGTAGGATCTCGAGCTTGTCCATGATGAATTCAGATCAACTGGGGTTTAGCTGACAAAGCTAACCCAAAGACACAGAAAGAACGATAAGCGCCGTGGTGGATCTAATCTCGGATAATCTAATCGTCCCTACCGCTTAGAAATTCAAAAAAAATCCGTGCATTATTCTGGCAAAAGCATGGACGAGTCTGGAAGACTCGGAGCGTTAGTCTTCTTCACTGTCACTGGCTCTTTGTTGCTGTAAGAGTCGCCAACGAGGCGTTTCACGGTTTCTGAGTTCTACCCTCGAATATTCCAGGCATCGGCATGAAGTGACGAAAGTGTTTGATTGGATTGCAGCGTTGGATACAGCCCTGCAAGTTCCTGGTGACGAATGCCATGCCTAAGCCGGATAATCGAACGCTAACGATGAGAACATTCACATCGCAGGAGACGCAGATTCAAAGTATCGGGCGGGTGATCTAAAAGTGTTGGGAAATGCAGGGCTCTCATACGTCGTGAGTAGTAAGACAAGGTCCTGGTTGTACTTGCTGAGACGTAGACATCGTAAATGGCTCATTCGAGAGTTGGACGCCGCAAGGCCGATAAAATCTACTCCTTTGGGCGTGAGCTTCACGTGGTTGGATGCGGAGTGAGGAGTGTATTAAGTAGCGCGATGATACACTTGTCTAGATGTTGAATCCGTAGCTCTTCATGCATGCAACATGAGCTCTAACGAGCTCTATGCACTTCTGGTCCGCTTCTGAGGGGTCTGTGTTGAAGAAGCATGCGTCCCGCGCTGACTTGGTCTCAGGACATGCACAACACCTGTGAATGTATCAGAACGCTCCTATAGAATCAGAGCCAGACCTCGTACGGTTTAATGCCTTCGGGATTCAGTGGGTTGACTGCAGGCTTCACCGGGCACGATGACAAATCAGCCTGAGCAACCTCTGTGGGTGCTTTTGATCCAGAAAAAAAGCCGAACATCGTCCAAAACCACCACTTGGTATTAAAAGAGGAATGAAGGACGACTATGAAGTCGCACAGTCCAGATGTCGATGGCTGAGGTAAAGGTTCTGGACAAAGTGATCGGCGATCTCCGACCCGACTTTCCTGGTGGCCCCTGGCGAGGCCCAACATTTCCTCTCTCTAGGCGACGATGCAGCTGCTGGCACTCTCCCTGTATTTATTTATTGGGACCGTGGCCGCCCAGACTTGCGAGAATTTTGGCGTTCCATTGGGAGGGTCAGACTGTGACTGCCCACTGGGCTTTGGTTCCGCCAACTGCTCTGTGCCAGCATGTGGAGGCGACATCTTCCAGGGCTCACAGCGAGCGCTCTTACAAAATCCTGGTCTATTTCCTAACATAACTTCATGTTCTTGCGAGAGTGGCTGGGGAGGAGTGGGTTGTAATGGTGCGCGCATCCTATAGTCCAAAGTCACCATGTTCTAACTGCCCTGATCGTAACAGTCTGTCAGACCTCGAACGCTTGTCAGGCCGCCTTTAATGCGGTTAATGGAAGCACCTCGTCCACTTCAAACATAAACGACAATGGACAAAACCAGACGCTAACCTGTAACACTTCTCCACGCGTTTGGGCGTCTGGTCAACTGAGCTGTTCGGTGATCGTGCGTGCTTCTTGTTTTCTCATTCAGGATTATTGAATAAAGATACTTTATCCAGAATCCAACTTTACAATCACTCTTTCCTGGACCTTCTACCCTGAATATCATGCGAACGCTGAACGGCACCTACTCCCCTCTTCCAAATACGACCTCATTCGGCGCAGACGGTTCGCTATACGCACAACTGTGGTATGAGGGTCAAGAACAATTCTACTGTGAAGCCAACTCCTGCCAGCAAACATTGAACGACAACGCGCCAGATTGGCAATGCAACAACCTGAGCTGTAACTGTCGTCCCGGCAGCGCTTTCTGTGGTGCCAATATTACCACTGACCTCACTCAAACCGTTGCTCTTCTCACGGGTACACTCGAAGTCTCCTGTAATGCCTCCACCCCAGGACAACCAGGTTCATGCGCATTCAAGCAAAGGGTCATCAACTCCGTTTTCGGTCCCGACGGCTTATCACTAAATGGATGCACATTTGGAGAATGTGTCGCCCAATATGTGATCGATGATAATATTGGTGGTAACAGTACGACCACTGCAACCGCTGGCAAAAGCCTTTCAGGAGGTGTCATTGCTGGATTGGCGGTCGTTGGCAGTCTCCTTCTACTCGCAGTCCTATTTATCTTGTTTGGACTATTCCGACAACGCCGTGCGCGCAGGGCTGGACCAAGCTCAGTTCGCAAAGATGGTGGAGTTGGAATCTCCTGGTCATCCTTATCATATACCCTGCCTCCGAACAATGGGATTCTGAGCAAGCTGGGTAGTGCACCTAGAAGAGATACACCATTAGTGGTTTTGGATGATATCGAGGGCAAGATCGCGCCGGGTCAGATAATGGCCATTCTGGGTCCCTCTGGTGCTGGCAAAACAACTTTGATAGAGTGTCTGGCCGGCAAACCGAAGATTGGTCTGATATCCGGATCAGTCAACTTCCTCGAGCCGGACGGCAGTTCGCTCGCGCGCGAACCTCGAATCGGATTTGTCGACCAGGTAACTAGTCTTGGCTTCTTTTCCTTCGCGTGCTGAACTTGACGTGCAGGCTGATGTCTTACCGCCAACACTGTCTCCTTTCGAAGCTCTGTTATTTGCCGCGAAACTACGCTTACCGGAATCGATACCCCTGTCGTCCAAGGTTTCACGAGTCTATGACGTGCTGTCACAACTGGGTCTCAGTGATGTTGCAAATAACCGCATAGGCAGCGGTGAACGGCGAGGACTTAGCGGAGGCGAGATGAGACGTGTTAGCATAGGGTTGGAACTTGTGGGAGATCCCGAAGTTCTGATTCTTGACGAACCAACGAGCGGTACGTGATTTCATACAACTCCTGAAACAAAATGTCTGAACATCGATCCCCAGGCCTGGATTCTGTTTCAGCACTCAAAGTTATCAATGTCTTGCGAAATGTGGCTCATGATCCTGAAAATCCTCGTGTCGTTATCTGTTCTATTCATCAGCCCAGGTATTGCGTTCACTCTTCCTTTTATATTGTATTGCTGACATGTGCCCAGCTCTAAGCTCTATCACTCTTTCGACCGCGTACTGCTCTTGTCTCGAGGACGTGCCATTTTCGATGGCGAAGGTGGTGTCGCCGCGGCATCTCATTTTGCTGCTCTTGGACTACCATGTCCAGAAGGTTATAATATCGCAGACCACTTGCTTGATATCGCTAGCGAACCCCCTCCCTCAGTCAAAACCACCCATATTCGTGGAGAATCGGAAGGAAATCCTTCCTTCGCGAGCAATAGCAAGGAAGCTGTCTTAGCTGACGACTCTGAAAAACCAAGGGCGATTGCGTCGAACGCGTCGAAAGGGAGGTTCAGCGGGTTCAAGAAATCAGGATACCCCACGACTTTCTTGACACAGTTGGAAGTGTTGTCGGGACGAGAGTGGAAGGTCTTGAAGCGGGATAGAACACTCTTTGCGACACATGTGGCAGTTGCCGCTGTGCTTGGTGTCTTCTGTGGTGAGTGAAATGTCGATCTGAAGACGAAGCCAAATGCTAAGTTTCATATCTAGGTGGTCTCTACTTTCATACAGACATTACGATAGCAGGTTTCCAGTCAAGAGTTGGATGTCTGTTTTTCCTGGTGCGTAATTTGTCTGAAGTCGCTTGGTAGATAATTCATGGCCAATTAGGGTGCTCTCATCGCCTTTTCGTCACTGAGCGCTCTATACAACCTAGTCGAGATCAGACCTTTATTCTTACGAGAACGTGCAGCTGGCCTTTACAGGTTTGTGGTCTCATGTTTCCCCATTTGCCATTGGAATACAATGTCTGATCCTTTCATAGCCCAACTGCATGGCTTCTGTCTCGACTAATTTTCGACGTCATACCTCTACGCCTCATTCCTACAATCATTGTGTCTACCATGTGAGTTCACTTCGATATATTCTGGGACTGACGACTGACATGCATCTACAGTACATATTGGATGGCTGGTCTCGCTCATGATGCGGCACATTATTTCAAGTTCCTGTTTATTCTAGTCCTCTATTCCCTCTCTATGACTCTTTTTGTAAGTTTTTATTATCTTAACGGTCTTCGACTGACCGAACGACCAGAATTTCCTACTTGCATGCGTTTTCCGCAACGGCGGCATCGCGATTCTTCTTAGCGCACTGACAGCGCTCTATCAAATGTAAGGTCCGATCATCGTGACTATGTTCTCTGACTGATAAATTCGTCCAGGACATACGCAGGCTTCTTCGTTCATCTGGGCGATATACCCCCAGTGCTCAGGTGGCTACAATGGTTTTGTCCTCTCAAATATACCCTCGAAGCCCTATCCGTCAATGAGGTCGGTTCGGGTCTTCAAATCAAGGACGTCCTCCAAGGAGTTCCTGTCGATGTATCTGCAGCTCTTATCATGCAACTCGTGAGGTCCTCGTTGTTTCGCTGCAGTCAAGTCCTCTAATCCGTCTACCGAACAGCTTTTCGGGTTCGGTGTCAACAATTATTATCGGTGCGTTTGATCACTTGGGCTTTTCATAATGTCGATCTGACTTGCTATCAGGGACGTTCTTGTTTCATTTGCTTTCATTGCGGGTTTCGGTGCAAGTGTAATATTAGTGGTTTGGTACAGCGTACGAGAGCGTCGTTGACCGTGTATAGACACCTTAGTCGATAGTTACATTACATATCATGGTAATGGTGTACAGGATCTTTCAATACTCTACATCGGACGCCCAGGCTGACCTGGGACACCGAAACCCGGCGGTGGTGGTGGCATCATGCCCATTCCCATAGGTGGTTGCATGCCGGGCATTGGCATACCAGGCTGACCGAAACCGGGTGGCGGTGGCGGGAACCCACCAGGAGCGCCAGGGTTAAAGACTGGCATTCCAGCAGGAGGTGGAGGCGGGCCACCCCCAGGCATCCCAACTGGCATCCCTGGCGGAACTCCAAAGCCAGGCGGGGGCGGAGGGGGTTGTGCGAAGACACCCGCGAACTGGCCCTGATAAGGCATTGGTCCACCAGGTCTGAATGCACCCATAGGAGCGCCAGGAGGACGATTGACGGGTAAGGCGTTATTCTTCCGTGCTTGGGCTGCGAGAAGACGTTCAGCTGGTGTTCCGTGTCGTTCTCCTTTGCCGTCCTTCTTGAACGCGTATTGGACTGTGATGGCTTTGTTCATTAAGAATTGATTATTCATCGATTCGATGGCTTGATCTGAAGCTTCAAAATCGCAGAATGAAACAAAGCCATATCCTTTTGATGCACCAGTTTGTGGGTCTCGTGCGACCTACGATCTTACGGTCACTTGGGAAATGGAAAGACAAGGTTGTCACGGCGTACCTTCGCAGTCGTTGACATCATGCCGAATGCACTGAACGTATCGTAGAGCAATCTCTCGTCCACATTCTCGTCCAAGTTTCCAACAAACAGATTTGCCCCTACATCCAACTGCTTCTTATCCGACGACGCCTGAACGTAGCATAGAATCAGCCTATACGTCATGTGGTGAATAGGAATGGTTCCTGTACACACCTTGTTAACACGAATTGGTTTACCCCACAGTTTTATTTGATTCATGATCTTACAAGCATATTCGGCATCTTCTTCTGTTAAGAATTCGCAAAAACCGTAACCTTGGTGAGCCATTGATATGCGATCTTTGGGAAGATGGACATTGACTAGGAAGCATGTCAAGATAGTGAGTGATTTGAAGAAAAGAGGGCTCACCAACTGGGCCAGCCTGCAACATCAACTCCCAAACCAGCGCGTCAGTGCATCGTTCGTCCAGATTTCCCTGCCACATAGAGTCAAATTCAATGATCTAGGATGAACCATGCACAAAATTTATACCAGATACACTGTTGCTTCTTGATTGCGGTCATCCTGTGGCCTGGACATAGGAACGGTTAAGAAAGCGGGATTAACGATTTAAAGTCCGTCGCTTCTTGCGCCGGCTGTCTCTTCGAACTGGATTTTTGGTTCTGTGGATGGTTCGCCTCTATGCAAAATACTTTTCATGATGGATTACAAAGGCTACGTTCCGTAATATACCTCGATAAATTATGGTGATAAAAATGATAGTGAGCCTTTTTTTGGCACGCTGTACTATGATACACGCTCTCCATTTGCCGCCTTCAAGATCTACCGCACTCTCTGCACGATGTAGAGGTTTGGTTCCGAAAATTCATAGGATTCTGGTTCATCTGGAACAGAAATGAATATAGAGCAATTGCACAGAAAAATTGCATACTGAGGACTTACCTTCAGGTTCATGGTAGTGGCTCTGTCTCTTCCCCCAGGTGTTCGCATTCCTGTTGAAAACGATTGGATTAAACAGAGGAGGTGCGAGCTTCAACTTTTTCTGGGCCTGGTGCAGCCTGCGTTTTTCTGCTTCTGAGAAAGTAGCCATGCTGGTGATCCCCCACACTTGATCCGGCTTTCGGATGGCAGGAAGCAAGGTCATTTCGTCCGTGCATTGTGTCCGGTTCCAAACGCTGACGAAGGTGTATAAACCGTGCTCATATCGACCGATGACAGGTGTGTTTGTGATGTCTTCGTCGAAGTAGTCTGGACAGAGGACGAATGTAAGCCCGAAATGGCTTTGTAGACTGAGGGACAACTGAATAAAAAAGATGTATTAGGCCGTCCGTACTCTAGAGGAAGATACTCACGTTGTGTTCAACCCGATTGATGATCAATTCCGCTTTTGAGAGCTCTTCGTGAGAGGCTCGCTCTCTAAAGTGTACGGAATCCAGGTCAGACAGATCCAGCCCGTCACTTCTCATAGTCTCCTCAAGTTCCTCCAATAGCATATCTTGGTAGTGCTTTTTAATCTCCCAGTACAGCTCCTTGGGCAGCTTGGTGACCGGGGCACGGTCATCAAGAGCTCTGCGTCTCAGAACCTCCAGCGTCCAGATAGGACGTTTATTATCGCGCAGATAACAGCCGATATAGAGCGACTTGATATCTACCGGAAAACCGCGCACAAATTCGAGGTATGTGGATGGAGGATGCGTCATCTCTTCCTGTCGAGTAGTACGATGAATGGAACTGGCAGTGGGTCGTAAAAGAGGCAACAATTTCGAGGTGCTGGAGACATAATTAATATATCGTGTCTCGGTTGCGGAAGAGTTCTTTTCGAATAGAGATCGAGGTGGTCTGCGGATACAATATCGGTACCGACTGCATGTAGAAAGTGATTCAAGTTGGATCGAGGTTCCGAGACAAGCATTTTTTGCAACGAGCAGAGTCTCGCATTCGATAAGCTGCGAGCTTTCCTGGTGTCAAGTGAGACACTACACTCGTAAAGCAGACGGATTCAGGGTGAAAAGAGCATTAAAGTCAAGAACAGCCACTTCGTTCGTCAGGTTCGCGTTGACTCAAAACTCCGGCAAGGCTTGCCGCTGCGCAAGGGTCTCGGCAAATTATCGCACCCCCCCCTGATTTTTCTGCTTCGACTTCCGAAAGCAACAGCAAAAGTCCGAGACAAAACTGGTATATAGCTTAGAAAAGGGAACACGCGTAGAGACAGTAAAGAAAAATGGTACAAGGAACGCCCAGAACTAGAGCGGATTTATTGTGTTGTGATGTGATCAGTAATATCGTGAAAAGTCGTTGGAAACCGATGTAAAGAGAAAGCCAAAGCCAGAAGCTAAGCGTGAAATGCCCGAGTGGACATTTACAGGACTACACACTTGCTCTTTTTCTTCACAACTGGTGGCTCTAAAGCTGCCACAATTGCCTGCGTGATTCAGCTTAGTGACTGCGTCATCGTGAGAAAATATGGCGCCGCACCTCGTCGAAGACATTCTTCAGACCCTTTTGCGTAAGCGCGGAGCACTCCACGTACTTGACCGCACCCAGTTCTCGAGCAAGCCTCTCCCCTTGTTCAGGCACGATAGGTCTCTGTTTCTGTCTCTGCAGCTTATCCATGACCTGAGGATCGTCCCTCAAATCGACTTGGGTTCCGACAATGAGGCACGGGACACCAGGGCAATGATGATGGACTTCAGGAAACCATTTTTCTTTAACGTTTTCGAAGGAAGCAGGGGAGGTGACACTGAAGCACACAAGGAAGACGTCCGTTTGGGGATAAGATAGAGGTCGGAGCCGGTCATAATCCTCCTGGCCTGCGCAAGGATGGCTTGAACACTCTGATGGCTTGGAGGATAAGCTCTTCACTCACCGGCGGTATCAAACAGACCCAATGTATAGGGATCGTCTCCGATCATCACAGTTACGGCATAGTTATCGAAGACCTTTCAAAACTAGTTAAAACAGCTGCTCGTCTGACCACACTGATCTGGACACTTACAGTCGGAACGTACTCGCTTGGAAACTTGTTTGTAGTGTAGGATATCAGCAAACATGTCTATGACCCGACGATGAGCCATCTGAGGGCAGTAAATCTGGGTTGCGATGCAGGGCGTACCTTGCCAACGGCACCATCACCAACGACGACACACTTGATTGTCTGCATTCTGATTCAGGCGGAAGAGTAGACTATGGAGGAGAACGAAAGGAACGTAGTCAGCCTATAATTAGAGAGGAAAGAACACATGGCGATAGAACCATGATGCGAAGGTGAGGCGCAAGAAAAGTCGGTCCTGCTCGCACGCGGACACAACGTGAGCGATGGGAAAGTACGTACATGGGAAGGAGAGTGACTGTAAGCTGAGAGAGTTGGCTGTCGGCAAGTGGAGATTATCTGGCGAAATAAGATGCCAGGAACAGGGGGTTTCAAGTTGAGGCGGTGCTGCGTGTGTCATTGGAGTTAAGGAAATCGGACAAGGTCAACGAAGACGACTAGGACGTACGACGACGGTGAGCAGCGCACAAGGAATCACAACGCACTCCAAAAGATTTGCAAGAGTTTCGCAGAGCAGTTCGATAGTCTGTCACTGGCAAACAAGCACAAATAATCTCTCGTATAGCCGTCGTCACGTGTTTATGACCGTTATCTCCTTCTCCCAATGTCCAACTCGCATGGTCTCGCTGCTCCCCATCACCACGACTATGATGCCGCCATCGCGGAGCCTGACTTAGTTAAGGCAAATGAAATGCATTTTGACGCTCAGGTCCATCACGGATCCGCATCTCCACATTCTGAAGTCATATCAAGGGTTGTGGGAGAAGCTATATTGGATGCATACGATTTTATTGAAGAACAGACGACCGTTTTGGAGTTTGCCTGCGGTGCAGGTACCACATGCTTTTGACTGCCGCATCATGTTCGCTAGATCTTTTCCCTGAACAAGGTTTCGTCTTTCAAATTCTCGCGCCTCACTGCAAATCTGTACTTGGCGTCGATATCAGTCAAGGACAAGTCGATGAATTCAACAGGCGTGTTGAAAATCAAGGCATCTTGCCAGAAGAAATGAAAGCTATCCGTGGGGACCTAAATGGACTGGGTGACATTGTGGGGGACATCAAATTCGACCTCATATTCGTAAGCGTTGATCGTATAAACTGTGGCGCACGACCTTTCTGATGCCTTTCCAGTGCGCTTCCGCATATCATCACTTCAGCGATATCGACGCAGTTACTCGAGGCCTTGCCGTGTTCCTCAAACCACAAACAGGCGTACTTGTGGTTGTTGACATGCTCAAGACAGAGCATAGCGCCAGCTTGCATACCTCCTCCAAATCTTCTCTCAGTCGTCAAACAGTTGCTCACCATGGTGGCTTCGAAGCTGAAGAGATCGAAGCAAACTTCAAGCAAGCTGGATTGGCTGACTTTGAGATGGAGATTGCTTTCGAAAAGGAGAAAGGCGACAAGAAATTAGTCATGTTCATTGCTTCTGGCCGATCTTCTTGAGTCGGAGACTAACTCGTCGACGGGACTCCATGACCGTCCTTCTTCCTCTCCCCGGCGACCTAGGACGTTTTAGAGAAATGGATGGTTTTGCGGGATTGGACGTTCTGCTTTGCTGACTCATCAGTAATGACACGCAATTCGATCAGCGCGTATCTTCCGTGCTTCAAATACGGCCTCCGAGTGTCTACCTCACCAGTGCGAAACACCAACCCTACCAGTCGCGACTAGTCAAAGCTCAATTCGAGGTGCCGGCCCGATGACTCGTCCTCGGCGGGGAGTGCATCCCACCCCCTGCTGCTGTAGTATATATACAGCATAGACCGTATCGACGGTATCGCAAGTCTGTATAGTACCCCTGACAATGGCACATCACTCTTCGCCCGCTGAACCCACCGCTGTACCCCACCACCACGATATTCCCACCACAAATGAAGAAACTCAACAAGCTAATCGCACTTTCTTTGACGATATGGCCCACGACCACGGACATGCCATCCCGGAGTGGGCTAAAGATCTATCACAAGCCGCCGGAGAGGCGATCTTGAAAGCTTACGACTTCAAGAAGGACGAGACCTCGGTCTTAGAGTTCGCGTGTGGTTCAGGTTCGTTTTTTATTTGGAAAGCGACTCACTTCTGAATCTGAATCGGTTGAATAGGATACGTCTCTCAAGTGCTCGCCCCTCACGCCCAGTCTATCACTGGCGTCGATATCAGTCAAGGACAAGTTGACCTGTATAACAAGCGCGCTGCCGATCTTGGATATACCCCAGATCAAATGAAGGCTATATGTGCGACCTGGGAAGACCTTGATACAAAGCTTGGCGGTGCCAAGTTCGATCTGGTCGTGGTCAGTTTATTCGTTATTTCTTTCACGCGCTCTTCTTCATCTCAATGAAATGCAGTGTGCTCAATCATACCATCACTTCACGGATATAAACCTCGTCACTCGGATACTCGTTTCATTTCTCAAACCGTCTACGGGCAAATTGATCGTCCTTGATGGTGTGAAATCCGAGGCAGGCTGGAAATTCCCGGTCCCAAAGGCTGCTTCATTCAGTCATGCAGTGATTGCCCACCGAGGAGGTTTCAGTCAGGAAGAGATTGAGAACGTTTTCAAGGAAGCGGGATTAGAGGATGTGGAATTTGACGTGCCAATCAAGAGAGAATGGGAAGAATTCAAGATAGGGATCTTCCTTGTCAAAGGGCGAGCCAAATGAAAGTTAAACGTGTCATGTCTGCCCTGAGAGCTTCTACGCTTTGCATTCGAATTTGAATCGTAATAGGTACCAATTGCACTATAAATGTTTTATATGAGATGCCCGACTTTACAAAGGGTGTTTCCGAGTTTCGGTGATCCCGGACCAATGTGCTTGAATCAGTCTTTGCTCACGTTTCTCAATTCTGTTTACGAGCTATGCAAGAATGCTCGATATCTTCATATTCGCAAGGAAACATCGATATATTATCTTCAGCGGCTAGTGAAACATCTCCTGCCAGTGAGAATTCATGTTGCAGCCAGCCTTGACGAGCGTACATCCGAGCCTGGCATGACATTTTTTCCTGACCAACGCGTTAACTATCTCATGGTCGTCGGTCTAGATCTAAGGCTACTTGCATCAGGCTCGACACCCCAGGGCTCTGGCATACTATTCCAGCGCGCTCTCCATATGAGATACGAGGCGCGCAGGGTCTCTGATACCACGACTCGCCACCAGGGCATTACAGTACACAAAAGGAGTCTCCTTTCTGCTAGGGGCTCCAGTAACTGTCGTACAGCCGATTACTCTGGTGATTATTATACGAAACCTATCCATTGTCTCCTGGACCGGCGTACCTCATTCTGGCCCACGCTGTCAGGCGGAAACGACTTTCGGCGACGGCAGTTCAAGTTCTCCAGGAGAAAGCCATCAACAGCTTTGGATGAACCGAACACCCCTCAGGTTTCTTACAGCAGATGTACCAGTCCAGGGCAAGATTTCATCTTCTGGCTTCAACTCCTGGACGCCGTGGAACCGAGCCGCTCTTAGCCCATCGCCATCCTCTCCTAGAGCTCGTCCTGATGCGAAGAGAAGTTTGGTTCAAAGAGACAATGAGAACTCTTTGTCTCGATAAGGATCAAGTCCTGACGGTATTGAGCGAGAAAGCGGGCACACGTTACAAATGCCGGGTGTCCTTACCTCTTCGTGCCTTAACCCACGTACAACAGCTCTCTTGAAGAATCTGGACAATGACTCACGTGAACCACGTTCGCTCTTTGATATTGTAGCACCTTCTGACTTCTATCAATCTGTCGCTCAGCCGTCCAGGAGTTTGGACATATCATGCGAAGAAGGTACCTATTGCCGATCAACAATTCGGAGGGCACGCCGGTCTGTCATCGCACGAAAGGGTCTCGTATGAACCTCAGCGTGCCTATAAAATGGGTCCAACCTGCTCTCAGTCCTGTATCGCATTCTAGAGCCACCAGCCCACTACGAACCAATCTGTCTCTCATGTCTAGCAAAGCTCCTCAGCCTGCCAATCATGGCTTCATTATGCAAGGGACAGACAAGCTCTTCTTCGGGCATGTCGCCATGTACAAGGTGGAGGCACACCAATGGCAATTGGTCATATCAGGAGATCTTCCCTCCGATATAATGGAGAAGTACAAGGCTGCGAGGGCGCAGAACCCATCCTCGTTTCTCTTCCTGACCAACCAGACCCCCGCCATTCTGCAGGATCTCCTCGACGCCAAAGAATTTGACGCGCTCATCTATATCGGATTCCCGAACCCGGCTTGCCCAACAAACCCGTAGGCAAATATGATGACATGATGTGATACACATGTCTGACACTCATCTTATATAGCCCTCCGATACTCTCCAACTTCAAATTAACGAACATACAAGTTCTATCAGAGAAATCGCTTTTGGAGCAACAGCTCATCCCATATCCCCGGAAGACCATGCCTTTCCTCGTATACGGAACACGAGCTCAGCGACATATCCAACACGTCCTTACCGAATATAAGAACATTCAACTTATGTCGGACGTAGCAGAGATTCAAGGAGTCAACTTTCCTGGAGAGGGTCCTATCTATGCACATCTCAATCTCCCTGAGAGCGCAATGCAACCTTTCCCGCCCGATATCCCTCCGGATTTCTTCTTTAGTCCCGGGAAACTATTCCCGTCAATCATCTATTCCAAGGATTTCCAGGGGAAACAGATTATTGGTTTCGGGCGAATCGTCCTAGGAAAATGGGTTTTCGTTGATTCCAGAGTCGTCAACATGATCCCTGGTGCTAACGAAGTACGCTCTTTTTTCATTCCCTGATCGTCGATCGAATGAACTAATCGGGGTTCAGCATCACTGATCTCGGAGACTTCATAAACTTGAATAGGTGTTAACTCTTGAGATGGTGAATGCGCTCTCCCGTGCCCTTCAACCTATCGTTCATTGCTTTCCTCTGTACCAGACATTGATGTAGTGAGATTTTCTGGGTGTGATTGCCTATAGCAGTATTCTAGATCTTGGAGCCTCGAAAATAAGGAATGAATTTGATTTGATCGTCGCAGTGCGTGTTGCTGGGCACAAGTCATACGTCAGGAATATGTGGTTCGAGCAATGTTCGAGTATTGCTTAGGGTGAACGGCATTTTTCAAGCTGCAGTCAATCGAAGTCGTCTCTCATTGACAGGGCCAGAATTTCTCGGAATGTTGGCAAAAGATTCAGCGACAGAATTGATTGCGGGACAATATCAGTGTGGATCTCTGGCAGACTTATTATGGCTCATTCAGAAAATACACTAAAAAAGCGAAGTTCAACATCTCATGAGAGCCGATTTCGTCCGGCAGACAGTGTGCGTCCAAGCCAACATAATGGGACAGGAAGACAAATTTGGACGTCGTAAAATGATGACGGAACTGAGGGGGGCAACTCGGCGGAGCGGAATCGGAAATATCCTGCCCCAGTGACTCATGGCCAGTCTTAGCACTAAAACACCTTATCCAACTTGAAAGCAAGCAACGGCGTCATTACTCTGCAAACTCAGCTTGCTCAACTCGGCGTTGAACTTCGTGTTATCCATTCGACCTCGCCTCAATCCGTTGTGCGTTTAGCTGTGGTCGTCTTCAAGTAACAGCCTCATCTTCCGCCGTGTCTTTGCCTTGACTACTACTGAGATGGACGATTCAGGCAACCTCGCATCCTCTTCAGCTTCAAAGTCTGGTCTTGCTTGTGCCAAATCCAATTTAGAAAGCCTATTGAGAAAGAATTGTTTAGTCCAGCAACGTATTGCTCAGACAAGAAGCTCGACGGCTCGTACTTTTCTCTGTGGAAACGTTCCGTTCAACCCCCTTCAACTCATGTTTGCACCGCTCTCATGTCGTGCGAATTCTTGCTGCACGAATTGCATATCAACCAGCGGTCACCCGTCACCTCTCTTTCCCTATCCACCACCATCTCGCTCTCACCTGCTTAGCAGGGCTCACCGTCCGCCGGACAAAATCCACAATGGCTGCCAGACATTATGCGCTGGGTCAGCGACAGTGGCACGGGACACACCTAGGCTTCGGTCTCGTGTGTCCTCCACTGTCCGCCGTTATGTGGAGAGCCTAGTGAGAGCTTGCGCATGGTTACATTCCCCTCACCTGCATTGCAGGGCTCACCGTCCTCGCGACAAAATCCACAATGGCTGCCAGACATTATGTGCTGGGTCAGTGACAGCGGCACGGGATACACCCAGGTTTCGGCCTCGTGTGTCCTCCGCTGTCCGC